>JAVSCE010019485.1:0-450065 GCA_032199065.1 Smutsia gigantea
AGAGAAAATAAAATCATAGCAAAGAAAGCAGACTGTCCAAATACTAACTAAAGGCAAAGAATAAAACACCTAGTATATAAAGAATGGAGGAGGAAGAATAAGAAAGGAGAGAAATAAAGAAACACCAGACTGTGTTTATAATAACTTAACAAGAAACTTAAGTTAGATTGTTAGACAGTATAGAAGCAACCCTTGAACCTTTGGTAACCACGAATCTAAAGCCAGCAATGGCAATAAGTACATATCTATCAATAATCACCCTAAATGTAAATGGACTGAATGCACCAATCAAAAGACACAGAGTAACAGAATGGATAAAAAAGCAAGACCCATCTATATGCCGCCTACAAGAAACTCACCTCAAATCCAAAGATATACACAGACTAAAAGTGAAGGGATGGAAAAAGATATTTCATGCAAACAACAAAGAGAAAAAGCAGGTGTTGCAGTACTTGTATCAGACAAAATAGACTTCAAAACGAAGAAAGTAGCAAAAGATAAAGAAGGACATTACATAAGGATAAAGGGGTCAGTCCAACAAGAAGATATAACCATTATAAATATATATGCACCCAACACAGGAGCGCCAGCATATGTGAGACAAATACTAACAGAATTAAAGGAGGAAATAGACAGCAATGCATTCAGCTTAGGAGACTTCAATACACCACTCACTCCAGAGGACAGATCAACCAGACAGAAAATAAGTAAAGACACAGAGGCACTGAACAACACACTAGAACAGATGGACCTAACAGACATCTACAGAAGTCTACACCCAAAAGCAATAGGATACACATTCTTCTCAAGTGCACATGGAACATTTTCCAGAATAGACCACATACTAGGCCACAAAAAGAACCTCAGTAATTTCAAAAATATTGAAATCCTACCAACCAACTTCTCAGATCACCAAGGTATAAAACTAGAAATAAATTTTAGAAAGAAATCAAAAAGGCTCACAAATACATGGAGACTTAACAACACTCTCCTAATTAATCAATGGGTTAACGACCAAATCAAAACAGAAATCAAAGAATATATGGAGACTAATGACAACAACAACACAAAGCCACAACTTCTGTGGGACGCAGCAAAGGCAGTTCTAAGAGGAAAGTATATTGCAATCCAGGCCTATTTAAAGAAGAAGAACATTCCCAAATGAATAGTCTAAAGACACAATTACTGAAATTGGAAAAAGAAGAACAAATGAGGCCCAAAGTCACCAGAAGGAGGGACATAATAAAGATTAGAGAAGAAATAAATAAAATTGAGAAGAATAAAACAATAGAAAAAATCAATAAAACCAAGAGCTGGTTCTTTGAAAAAATAAACAAAATAGATAAACCCCTAGCCAGACTCATTAAGAGAAAAAGAGAATCTACACACATAAACACAATCAGAAATGAGAAAGGAAAAATCACGACGGACCCCACAGAAATACAAAGAATCATAAGAGAATATTATGAGAATCAATATGCTAACAAGCTGGAAAACATAGAAGAAATGGACAACTTCTTAGAAAAATACAACCTTCCAAGACTGACCAAGCAAGAAACAGAAAAACTAAACAGACCAATCACCAGCGACGAAATCGAATTGGTAATCAAAAAACTACCCAAGAACAAAACCCCTGGGCCTGATGGATTCACCTCTGAATTCTACCAGACATATAGAGAAGAAATAACACCGATTCTCCTGAAAGTTTTCCAAAAAATAGAAGAGGAGGGAATACTTCCAAACTCATTCTATGAAGCCAGCATCACTCTAATACCAAAACCAAGCAAAGACCTCACCAAAAAAGAAAATTACAGACCAATATCCCTGATGAACGTAGATGCAAAAATACTCAACAAAATATTAGCAAACCGAATTCAAAAATACATCAAGAGGATCATACACCATGATCAAGTGGGATTCATCCCAGGGATGCAAGGATGGTACAACATTCGAAAATCCATCAACATCATCCACCACATCAACAAAAAGAAGAACAAAAACCACATGATCATCTCCATAGATGCTGAAAAAGCATTTGACAAAATTCAGCATCCATTCCTGATTAAAACTCTCAACAAATGGGTATAGACGGCAAGTCCCTCAACATCATAAAGGCTATATATGACAAACCCACAGCTACCATCATACTTAACGGCGAGATGCTGAAAGCTTTTCATCTAAGATCGGGAACAAGACAGGGATGCCCACTCTATCCACTGTTATTCAACATAGTACTGGAGGTCCTAGCCACAGTAATCAGACAAAACAAAGACATACAAGGCATCCAGATTGGTAAAGAAGAAGTGAAATTGTCACTATTTGCAGATGACATGATACTGTACATAAAAAACCCTAAAGATTCCATTCCAAAACTACTAGAACTAATATCTGAATTCAGCAAAGTTGCAGGATACAAAATTAACACACAGAAATCTGTTGCTTTCCTATACACTAATGAGGAACTAACAGAAAGAGAAATCAGAAAAACAATTCCATTCACAATTGCATCAAAAAGAATAAAATACCTAGGAATAAACCTAACGAAGGAAGTGAAAGACCTGTACTCTGAAAACTACAAGACACTCCTAAGACAAATTAACGAGGACACTAACAAATGGAAATGCATCCCATGCTCTTGGCTAGGAAGAATCAATATTGTCAAAATGGCTATACTACCTAAAGCAATCTACAGATTCAATGCAATCCCTATCAAACTACCAACAGCTTTCTTCAATGAACTGGAACAAATAATTCTAAAATTCATATGGAACCACGAAAGACCCTGAATAGCCAAAGCAATACTGAGAAGGAGGAATAACACAGGGGGAATTACACTCCCTGACTTCAAGCTCTACTACAAAGCCACAGTAATCAAGACAATTTGGTATTGGCACAAAAACAGACCCACAGACCAGTGGAACAGAATAGAAAATCCAAACATTAACCCAAACATATACAGTCAATTAATATTTGATAAAAGTGCCTTGGATATACAATGGGGAGATGACAGCCTCTTCAGCAGCTGGTGTTGGAAAAACTGGACAGCTACATGTAAGAGAATGAAACTGGACTACTGTCTAGCCCCATACACAAAGGTAAACTCAAGGTGGATCAAAGACCTGAATGTAAGTCATGAAACCATAAAACTCTTAGAAAAAAACAGAGGCAAAAATCTCTTGGACATAAACATGAGCAACTTCTTCATGAATGTATCTCCCCAGGCAAGGGAAACAAAAGCGAAAATGAACAAGTGGGAGTATATGAAGCTGCAAAGCTTCTGTATAGCAAAGGACACCATCAGTAGAACAAAAAGACATCCTACAGTATGGGAGAATATATTCATAAAAAACGTATCTGATAAAGGGTTGACATCCAAAATATATAAAGAACTCATGCACCTTACCAAACAGAAAGCAAATAATCCAGTTAACAAATGGGCAGAGGACATGAATAGACACTTCTCCAAAGAAGAAATTCAGATGGCCAACAGGCACATGAAAAGATGCTCCACATCGCTAATCATCAGAGAAATGCAGATTAAAACCACAATGAGATATCACCTCACACCAGTGAGGATGGCCAACATCCAAAACACAAACAACAACAAATGTTGGCGAGGATGTGGAGAAAAGGGAACCCTCCTACACTGCTGGTGGGACTGCAAATTAGTTCAACCATTGTGGAAAGCAGTATGGAGGTTCCTCAAAAAACTCAAAATAGAAATACCATTTGACCCAGGAATTCCACTCCTAGGAATTTACCCTAAGAATGCAGCAGCCCAATTTGAAAAGGACAGATGCACCCCTATGTTTATTGCAGCACTATTTACAATAGCCAAGAAATGGAAGCAACCTAAGTGTCCATCAGTAGATGAATGGATAAAGAAGATGTGGTACATATACACAATGGAATATTATTCAGCCATAAGAAGAAAACAAATCCTACCATTTGCAACAACATGGATGGAGCTAGAGTGTATTATGCTCAGTGAAATAAGCCAAGCCGAAAAAGACAAGTATCAAATGATTTCACTCATATGTGGAGTATAAGAACAAAGAAAAAAATACTGAAGGAACAAAACAGCAGCAGACTCACAGAACCCAAGAACGGACTAATAGTTACCAAAGGAAAAGGGACTGGGGAAAATGGGCGGGAAGGGAGGGATAAGAGGGAAAAAGGGGCATTATGATTAGCAGATATAATGTTGGGGGGGCATGGGGAGGGCAGTACAACTCAGAGAAGACAAGTAGTGACTCTATAGCATCTCACTATGCTGATGGTCAGTGACTGTAATGGGGTTGGTGGGGGGGACCTGATGAAGGGGTAGTTTAATAACCGTAATATTGCACATGTAATTGTAGATTAATGATAATAAAATAAATTATATTAAAAAAAAAAAGGAAAAATTTCACAAAACTTTCCTACAAGTTCCAATTTGTTGCCCTCCACTCCCAGCCCTGCATCCTAATCACTCAATCTGTGGTAATTACAAAGAGCAGGTTCCAGCTTTGGTCTCACTCTAGAAGAGAAAATATCTTCATTTGGGAGGAAAATGAGCTGGAATACCCTTTGAGATCTGCTCAATGAATCCCATGTCTTCAGTTCCATCACAAATGGGCAGTAGGTTATCACTCAAGGTCTCAGCCATTGTTTTAGGGATTAAAATTCTAAATATAAACCTTAAAAGCATTATGAATAGTCAATTAGTTAAAACTGCCAACAGAATGAATTGGTAATAATTTTAAAAGCCTACGTATATTTGGAAAATCCTTTATTCATTTCATATCTGTTCTGTATCAAATTAGTAGCTTCCTCTCTACCTGGTGTTCATCATTATTAAGTAGGCAGTGACATCTAGGCCTGCTGTGCATAAAGGGAATGGCAAGATACTTAATACCAGAGCCCTCAAGTACTCCCAGCACAAGTGTGACATATCAGACACAGTTGTGAACATGTGTTCATGCAGTGAAATTCTGCATATGCATTCCTGGAGAATGTTCTACAATTCTCTAGGAATTAAAAAAAGCTTAGGGGATCTCCTCTAGCACAGAGTTCTAACCACCATGGCCTGCTATTGCTGGGAGAGAGCTTTGTGCTGCAAGAAAAAGACCATATAGAAAAGAGACTGAAAAAGAGTGGACTCAAATGTGCTACTTGTCCGTTGGGCGACTTTCAGAAAGCCCAATTCTCTAAACATCACTATCTACCCTCAGAGACAGAGGATTAGTAAGGATTACATTAAATAACAAATGGGAAAATGCTATGCAAATTGTAGGCATTGCTTCAGTTTACACTATACCTTCTGTTTATACACAAATGACCTGGCACATCACCTTGTGGCTTTGAAAGCCATCCTTTACTACGCCATTTGTCCTCCAGCCATACATTCATGTTCTCCCAGACAAAGCTCTATGTTTGTGTTTCTGTTGTTTGATTTACCCTCTGATCCTCATTTACTGAAAATATACATGTCCTCCAAGTCTGGCTCAAATGTCATCTTCTCACAGAAGCTCTGCTGAACCCTTCTTACAGAATCTGCTTGATCTCCTTTACAACTACGTAGGAAATTCAGCCTCTCTAGATGTGTGAAGGAGATTGCTGACCTAGAAATACTTTTCTACAGATTAATACAGTATCAGAGAGGGATTTAAAATTCTATATATCCATATTTCAGAATCTTTCAACTTTTCATTTTGGACAATAGTTATGGGTAGCTTTCACTGAATTCCTATTTAAATAAAAATCACTACCCCATAAATGATAAAGCTAAGGATAAACTCTAAAATTATTTCCTGAAAATACTATCTTGGGGTTTTTTTAATTATTGAAATAGCTAACATCCCAGAGTATGTTCTCCAATTTATTGATTTCATAAAAACAGAAATTCTACATACCAACTTGCTACATTTATATAAATAGCTTTTTTTTTTATCCTGGTACCAACAGCTGTACCAGCAGCAGCAAACCAAGTCTGTTCTTGCACCATGACCACCATCTGACTCAGCAACTGGCAGGGTCGCAGAGGAGCAGGTTCTTTACTTGTATGAGTGTCCTTAAGAACAGGAACTCTATCTTAATATTCCTAGTATTTCCAGTATCTAGCTCTATACCTTCCAAATGGATAGCACTCAGCAATATTTACTGAATTAACGCCCATGAATTCCATTCTCTACACACTGTAACCTCACTATATGCTCTGGAAAAGAAGATGCCCAATAAATCTCCTGTGTTCAGACTCATCACAAACAGGTGGCAGGTTATCACTCAAAGTCTCACCCTTTGCAACTGATATTAGTAGTAAAATACACTGTAAAGCATAGATTTTAATGTCTATCCTCAAAGTCATATATTAACATATTTCTAGTAACAGCAGCTTATCAAAAAGCTCAACCATTAGCCAATAAGCAATCCATGGTAATCTTCACTGCTTCAAGAACACAAAGATGAACTTACCATCATCTAAAGTGATGTCCTGTAGACCAATTGTTGAAAAGTTAGGTTCCTGCTCTTCAGGTTCAGGTTTAATGTTCACAGTTGTCTCATCAGGTGGAAATGAAGCTGGATCACATAGACTGTGACATATTAATGATGAAGTTGCCGAAAGACTTCCCTGGCCTGTACTTTGTGCTTGAGTAGAGTGCTGTCCAGAATGCATTCTGGTGGCTAGAGATGGTGATGAGGCAGTTCCTGAGCTAGAAGATTGGTAAGGCATAGGCTGGAGCTGAGGAGACGGTGGCCCAGAAAGTGGTGAACTGGCCAAGGGATGAGAGGCTGCTGGGGAAACTGTTGTAGCAGACCCTGAATGTGAAGGACCATATGTAATGGGTTGTAACTGAGAAGAAGGCTTACCTGTGACTGGGTCAGCCACTGGAGAAGAAAGAGATCTTTGTCCTGTGTTTGAACAGTGGTACCCCATTGACTGCAGATGAGGCAGAGTCTGCACTGAATGAGGTGTGTGGGCTAAAAGATGTCCTGTTGAGCTTGAATTTGAAGATTGAAAAGGTATAGATGATGGTGGTTGACAGCTAAGATTTATTAAGCTAGGAAGTGCTGCATCCTGCTGAAACAAAACTGTATGAAATTCTTGACTAGAGGCAGCATTAATAGGAAGACAAGTTGGTCCATTGTACAGATTAGTTTGCATAGGCTGATAGGAAGACCCCGCAGTAGGTGTTGGTGTAATTTGAAAAGGCTGGTGAACAACTGAAGAAGGCATCATATGCTGTTCTTTACCAGCACTCTCATCCCTACACTGCAACTGTGGTAGATGGGATGAGGTCACCATGGATGCATATGTTTGCTGGATGGGACAAACCAAGCTTCTCTGTGCTGACAGTACACTGTCACATGGGTGTTCTGTATCTGAGGAAGACCTCTGGGTTTGGGCAGGATGAGGCACAGGCAATGATGGAACTGAAGACAAGTCAATTTCCTCTCTGTGTTCTTGTTTCATCAGAACTAAAAAGAAAATGATTAAAGCAAATGTTAATTACATAATACATAAAATGCTCACAAAAGGCCTTCATTTTAGGCTACACAAATATAGCATGCATCTCAGCCAGGGTTTGAAAATTCAAATGCCTTCAAGGAAGGCAGAAAACATAAAATATGTGAAGTCAGCAAGCATAAGACAACAAGGAATGGTATTGCTCTAAAAGTATTCAAGTTGACAAACAGCAACAATACTGCGTGAACCTTTATGAAGTGATGTGGCAAGATCTCTAAGACATGTTGCTAAGCAACCAAAAAAAAGTGAGTTGCAGGACCATGTGTCTAAGTCACAATTCATGTAAAATATTGTGTGTGTGTATATATATGCATATACACATTTTTGCTTATATATGTATGGCTATCTCTGGAAGGACACATATGAAACTGATAGCTGCTAGGTTTACTGCTGGGAAGGAAAGTTAGGTGACTGGGAGATAGGAGATTTACTTTTTACTATATAAGTTTCTGTGCCTTTTAAATGTTTTTTTTTTACCATGTATCTACGTATCACCTATTTTTAAAAAATTATTTAAATTGCCCAAAACTCTATGGCCTAATAAAAAAGCTTTGAATTTGAAATCTCTGATCTGAAATCTACCAGCATCCAGTTTTTCATGTTACCTTATACGCCGAAATCATGAATCTGACATTCATAGAGCTTTTAGTTTACAATGGTTTTCACATGTATCTGATCTGATCCTCAACCATCATCAGTTCCATATTACAAAAGGAATAATGCGGGGTTAAAAGCAGTACTGGAATCCAGAAAAAACTTATTAGAACTAATAAACAAATTCAACAACAGTTACAAGATGTAAAATCAACATGCAAAAATCAGTTCTATTTCTATAAACTAGCAATAAACAATCTGAAAAGGAAATCAAGGAAACAATTCCATTTACAATAGCATCAAAATAATTTAGGAATAAATTTAACCAAGGAAGGCATTATACACTGAAAACTATAAAATACTGCTAAAGAAATTAAAGACCTATATACATGGAAAGACATCCCAGTTTCATGGATTGGAAGACTTAATTCTTAAGAATATAATACTTCCCAAAACAATTTTCAGATTCAGTGAAATCCTTATTAAAATTCCAACAATGCTTCTTGTAGAAATAGAAAAACCCATCCTAAAATTCATATAGAACCTCAAGGGACTCCAAATAGCCAAAATAATCTGGAAAAAAGAACAAAGATGGAAGATTCACACTTCCTAATTTCAAAACTTACTACAAAGCTGCAGTAATGAAAACACTGTGGTACTGGCATAAGGATAAACATATAGACCAATGGAATAGAAATAGAGAGCCCAGAAACAAACACTTACATACATAGTCAACTGCTCTTTAAACAAGGGTGCCAAGACCTTTCAATGGGAAAAGAACAGTCTCTTAAATTGTGCTGGGACAAAACACACTGGATATCACCTCAGAATAATGAAGATGGAATCCTATCTGACATCATACATGAAAATCAACTCAAGTGGATCAAAGACCTAAACATAAAAGTTAAACTTAGAAGAAATAAATGAACAAAGGGCAAAAGCTTCATGACATTGTACTGGCAGTGGGTTTTTAAGTATGACATCAAAAGCACAGGCAACAAAAGAAAAAGGGATAAATTAGACTTCATCAAAATTAGTAACTTTGGAGAATCAACTAATATCCAGATTACATAAAGAACTCAACCAGACTGAACCAGAAATTTGAGTATGACCCTGGGATTCATCAAGATGGACAGGTGTGTGTGTGTGTGTGTATTTTCTGGTTCTTTTCTATAGGATTGCTAATTATGAAGATGAAACAAACCTAGAGATGTCATGTGGTAAAAGTTTGTCTAAGAGTAAAGACAACAGAAAGAAAAGCAGTGTTTACATGAAGAACAAGTCTAAGCCCTGTGGCAACACTGCTTGAACTGAAGTATGCTGAAGCTAACATTACAGTCACTCTCCCAGTTACATATGCCAGTAACTTTTTTGTTAAACAAGTTTGAATTGGGTTTTTGTCTTTTAACTGAAAGTCCTAACTTACACCATGACATAGGGATTATTATTATCCCTGCCTTATGGATGAGTATACTGAAGAGGAGACTAAAGACACTAAGTTCTCATACCAGTTAAGTGGCATCACAAGTCCTTGAGCCCAGGTTTTTCTGCCACTAAAGTCCATGCTTTTTTTTGGAGTATAATTTAAAAGCAAACAAGAAACCTCCTGGGATTTTTCATTTATGTATGTATTTATGTATGTATGTATCTATGTATGTATTTATATTGCTATTATTAATATGCAATTACATGAGCAACATTATGGTTACTAGACTCCCCCTTATATCAAGTCCCCACCACATACCCCATTGCAGTCACTGTCCATCAGTGTAGTAGGATGCTATAGAATCACTACTTGTCTTCTCTGTGTTATACTGCCTTCCCCATATTCCCCCACCACACCCCAAACCCTGCTACATTAAGTGTGCTAATTGTAATAGTCATTTTTGCCCCTTATTCCTCCCTTCCCACCCCTCTTCCCCAGTCCCTTTCCATTTGGTAACTGTTAGTCCATTCTTGGGGTCTGTGAGGCTGCTGTTGTTTTGTTCCTTCAGTGTTTTCTTTGTTCTTATACTCCACATATGAGTGAAATCATTTAATATTTGTCTTTCTCTACCTGGCTTATTTCACTGAGCATAATACCCTCTAGCTCCATCCATGTTGTTGCAAATGGTAGGATTTGTTTTCTTCTTATGGCTGAATAATATTCCATTGTGTATATGTACCACATCTTCTTTATCCATTCATCTACTGATGGACACTTAGGTTGCTTCCATATCTTGGCTACTGTAAATAGCGCTGCGATAAACATAAGGGTGCATAGGTCTTTTCAAACTGTGCTGCTGCATTCTTAGGGTAAATTCCTAGGAGTGGAATTCCTGGGTCAAATGGTATTTCTATTTTGAGTTTTTTGAGGAACCTCCATACTGCTTTCCACAATGGTTGAACTAATTTGCATTCCCACCAGCAGTGTAGGAGGGTTCCCTTTTCTCCATATCCTCACCAACATTTGTTGTTGTTTGTGTTTTGGAGTGGATTCTCTAGGGTTTTTTATGTACAATATCATGTCATCTGCAAATAGGGACAGTTTGAGTTCTTCCTTGCCAATCTGGATGCCTTTTATTTCTTTGTGTTGTCTGAATGCTGTAGCTAGGACCTCCAGTACTATGTTAAATAAAAGTGGGGAGAGTGGGCATCCTTGTTGTGTTCCCGATTTTAAAGGAAAAGCTTTCAGCTTCTCGCGGTTAAGTATAATGTTGGCTGTGGGTTTGTCGTATATGGCCTTTATTATGTTGAGGTACTTGCCCTCGATACCCATTTTGTTCAGAGTTTTTATCATGAATGAATGTTGAATTTTGTTGAATGCTTTTTCAGCATCTATGGAGATGATTATGTGGTTTTTGTCCTTTTTGTTGATGTAGTGGATGATGTTGATGGATTTTCGAATGTTGTACCATCCTTGCATCCCTGGGATGAATCCTACTTGATCATGATGGATGATCTTTTTGATGTATTTTTGAATTCGGTTTGCTAATATTTTGTTGAGTATTTTGCATCTATGTTCATCAGGGATATAGGTCTGTAATTTTCTTTCTTTGTGGTGTCTTAGAGTGATGTTGGCCTCGTAGAATGAGTTTGGGAGTATTCCCTCCTCTTCTACTTTTTGGAAAACTTTAATGACGATGGGAATTAGGTCTTCACTAAATGTTTGTTAAAATTCAGCAGTGAGTGGGGGGACCTGATGAAGGGGGTAGTGTAATCACCATAATAGTACTCATTTAATTGTAGATTAATGATATCAAAGTAAACTTATAAAAAAAATTCAGCAGTGAAACATCTGGTCCTGGTGTTTTGTTCTTAGGTAGTTTTTGGATTACCAATTCAATTTCTTTGCTGGTAATTGGTCTATTCAGATTTTCAGTTTCTTTCTGGGTCAGCCTTGGAAGGTTGTATTTTTCTAGAAAGTTGTCAATTTCTTCTAGGTAATCCAGTTTGTTACTGTATAATTTTTCATATTATTCTCTGATAATTCTTTGTATTTCTGTAGTGTCCATAGTGATTTTTCCTTTCTCATTTCTGATTCTCTTTATGTGTGTAGGCTCTCTTTTTTTTCTTGATAAGTCTGGCTAGGGGTTTATCTATTTTCTTTATCTTCTCGAAGAACCAGCTCCTGCTTTTTTCTATTGTTTTATTCTTCTCAATTTTATTTCTGCTTTAATCTTTATTATGTCCCTCCTTCTACTGTCTTTGAGCCTCATTTTTTCTTCCTTTTCTAGTTTCCTTAATTGTGAGTTTAGACTGTTCATATGGGATTGTTCTTATTTCATGAAGTAGGCCTGTATTGCAATATATTTCCCTCTTAGCACAGCCCTCACTGCATCCCACAGATTTTGTCATGTTGAATTATTGTTGTCATTTGTCTCTACATATTGCTTGATCTTTCTTTTTATTTGGTCATTGATCCATTGATTATTTAGGAGCATGTTATTAAGCCTCCATGTGTTTGTGGGCTTTTTCGTTTTCTTTGAGTAATTTATTTCTAGTTTCATACCTTTGTGATCTGAGAAGCTAGTTGGTACAATTTCAATCTTTTTGAATTTACTGAGGTTTTTTTGTGGCCTAATATATGACCAATTCTTGAAAATGTTCCATGTGCACTTGAGAAGAATGTGTATCCTGTTTCTTTTGGATGGAGTGTTCTGTAGATGTCCGTTAGGTCCATCTGTTCTAATATGTTGTTCAGTGCCTCTGTCTCTTTACTTATTTTCTGTCTGGTTGATCTGTCCTTTGCAGTGAGTGGTGTGTTGAAGTCTCCTAAAATGAATGTATTGCATTCAATTTCCCCCTTTAATTCTGTTAATATTTGTTTCACATATGTAGGTGATCCTGTGTTGGGTGCATAAATATTTATAATAGTTATATCCTCTTGTTGGACTGACCCTTTTATCATTATGTAATGTCCCTCTTTGTCTCTTGTGACTTTCTTTGTTTTGAAGTCTATTTTGCCAGATACAAGTACTGCAACTCCTGCTTTTTTCTCCCTGTTAGCTGCGTGAAATATCTTTTTCCATCCCTTCACTATCAGTCTGTGTATGTCTTTGGGTTTGAAGTGAGTCTCTTGTAGGCTGCATATAGATGGGTGTTGTTTTTTTATCCATTCAGTGACTCTATGTCTTTTGATTGGTGCATTCAGACCATTTACATTTAGGGTGATTATCAATGAGTATGTACTTATTGCCTTTGCAGGCTTTAGATTCGTGGTTACCAAAGGTTCAAGGGCAATTCCCTTACTATCCAACAGTCTAATTTAAGTTACTTCGTATACTATTACAAACACAACCTAAAGATTCTTTTTTTTTCCTCCTTTTCTTCCTCCTCCATTCTTTGTATGTTATGAATCATATTCTGTACTCTTTGTCTTCCCTTGGGTTACATCTATTTAGCCTTAGGAATACTTCCATCTATAGCAGTCCCTCCAAAATGCACTGTAGAGGTGATTTGTGGGAGGTAAATTCTCTCAGCTTTTGCTTATCTGTAAATTGTTTAATCCCTCCTTCAAATTTAAATGATAACCTTGCAGGTTAAAGTATTCTTGGCTCAAGGCCCTTCTGCTTCATTGCATTAAATATATCATGCCACTCCCTTCTGGCCTGTAAGGTTTCTGTTGAGAAGTCCGATGATAGCCTGATGGGTTTTCCTTTGTATGTGATGTGTTTTCTCTCTCTAGCTGCTTTTAATAGTCTGTCTTTATCCTTGATCTTTGCCATTTCAATTAATATATGTCTTGATGTTGTCTTCCTTGGGTCCCTTGTGTTGGGAGATCTGTGCACCTCCGTGGTTTGAGAGACTATCTCCTTCCTCAGATTGGGGAAATTATCAGCAATTACCTCCTCTATGACACTTCCTAACCTTTTTTCTCTCTCTTCTTCTTCTGGTACCCCTATAAGGCAAATATTGCTCCATTTGGATTGGTCACACAGTTCTCTCAATATTCATTCATTCTTAGAGATTCTTTTTTCTCTCTGTGCCTCAGCTTCTTTGTACTCCTCTTCTCTAATTTCTATTCTATTTACCATCTCTTCTACTACATGTAATCTGCTTTTAATCCCTCCATTGTATGTTGCATTTCAGATATAAAATTTCTTAATGATTGAATCTCCAACTTAAATTTGTTCCTGAGTTCTTAAATATTTTTCTGTACATCCATAAGCATGTTTATAATTTTTATTTTGAACTCTCTTTCAGGAAGATTTGTGAGTTTGGTTTCATTTGGCCCTCTTTCTGGGGTTTGTGAGATTTTGCTCTGAACCATGTTCTTTTGATGTTTTGTATTTCTGTGTGGTGCCCACTAGTGCCCAGAAACTTTAGTCTCTGGGACTGCTCAGCCCCTAGATTGAGGTTGGGGGTTGTAGGGGAGTGGAGCTGGTGCCTGGTGGGAAGAAATATCTGTTTCCTGATTCCCGTCTGCATTGCCTGTCTCCAGTGTCAGAGCCAGTGGGCCAAGCACACACGTGTAAACCTCTGTGCTTTGCATCTCTAGCTGTTGTATGCAGGTCTCACTCTGACTGGCCTGACTCCTGTGCAGTGACTGCCGTTTTGTGAGCAGGTGCCTGCAGGCCAGTAGGAAGGTTTGGCAGGCTGTGTGTCACAGTGGGGGGCTTCGGAGCTGAGTAGGCAGCCAGGGAGATGGAGCACCTGAAGCTCCCCAAAGTTCCAAACCAGCTGGGCAGAGCGTGCCCAGGCAACGTTGTCCAGCTCTCCCTTCTCCCGCATGTCTAGCTCTGTGCAAACCCCGCCCCTTCAGCAGCCCTCTGGCTGCTAGGAAGCTTCTCAGATTGCCTGCCTTTTTCCTCTGACACAGAGCAGCCGGGTGTGGATCCCGTCCTCCACAAACAGCTGGGATG
This sequence comes from Smutsia gigantea, assembly GCA_032199065.1. Lineage (NCBI taxonomy): Eukaryota > Metazoa > Chordata > Mammalia > Pholidota > Manidae > Smutsia > Smutsia gigantea. The sequence goes on from JAVSCE010019485.1 coordinate 14,446, forward strand.
TCAGTTTCTCAAGCACTCCGCCTGTCCGAGCTCCCAAACCTCCAGAGCACCACACACTATAGGATTCTGCTCACAAAGAAGATCTCCAGGGCTAGGTGTTCAGCAGTCCCAGTCTTCCAACCTCTCCCCCGCTCCGTTTCTCTTCCTCCGGCTGGTGAGCTGGGGTGGGGTCCCTGAGGCTTTCCTACGTTATCCTGTTTCGTGAGGTCCACTCTGTTCGTGAGGTCTGTTTGCAGTCTGGTTCAGCCTTCTTTCTTGTTGCTGTTTTAAGGTTAGTTGTATTAATTAACTATATTTTTGTACAATTTGTGGTTTTGGGAGGAGCTCTCCGTCTCACCTCTCATGCCGCCATCTTCCAAGTCTAAAGTACATGCTTTTAATCACTGTAGTATATTATATTACCAAGGAATAGTCCACTTCACAATTCCAACAAGCAAGCAGAGGCTATGAATACTAACCATTAAAAAAAAGGTAGCAGATCCATGATTTAGGATGAGTCTACCTGATGAAAGGACTGCTTAAAGTAGGAATCAGTGCATTTTGCTTATTTTATTTAATATGTATATCAAAACAAAAAAGAACCATTAGTTAATTTATGTATTCAAACAGTTGACTTTATTGTTTCTCTTGGCAGGCCCATCAGTCCACTTTTCTAAAAATTGTCTATTTTAGCTTCTCATTGAAGTGCTATAACTCATTTAAAAATAATTTTCCAGAATTCACACCTCATTGTTCCTTCCAAATCTGTACTAATTAACATAATTAAAAATTTCATGATCGTCTCAAAATATAAGCACTTCATTTTATGTCAAAGAAAATAACAGTGAGACCCAAACCAAGGTCAAATTGCATTTGACCATTTACTAAACCCTTGCTAAGTACAAGTCTCTTCACATAAGCATGTTATCAATCTGAGGAAAAGAAGGTAAAAAATTAAGATAGTTCTAAGAGTGTATTTTATTGTAGAAGAGGAAATAAATGAAGCACTTGTTTGGGGATGCATCTGAGTTCTAACTTCACTCTGGCTTCCTAGCAAGAACAGTATGAGCTCATTATTTATTAATCTGCTTTAGCCTCTAAATCTGAAAACTGGTTAGCCTATCCATAACAGTGAGACAACAACCCAAGGACAGAAAGAAAGGTGTATCACTAATTTTCTCATTGCTTCTGCTACCAATGCTCATATTCCTGAGCCAGGCTCCATCTAGTTTCTGATGCTTGCTCAGGTATTTCAAGTATGGTTCACTGCATCTACTGGCTCCTAACCTGTCTAATGTCCTAATGTACTTACTTTTCTTCTGACTTTGGCAGAACTAGACATTTCCCCCTGGACCACTGGATGCTTTTTTCCATCTTCTACCTCAGTTCCTACAGTGAATCCTATCTCCACATTTCAACATAAGGGAGAATATCCAAGAAGGCATACTCTTATCCCTTAATCAATCCTGAGTGGAGCAGGTGGGGCCCTGCTTGGTTAGGTAAGTGGTTGCTTATCATAGCTTTAAGAAGAGAGAGACATAAAATCACAGCATAACATCCATCTTTTTTGCATTATCCAATCTTTATTTCTATGTTCCTGACCCACATCTGGGCACCCAGATTGAGAGTTCTGCTTTGCTAAACTGAGTGTATTTCCATTCTGCCAAATCAAACACCACTCTTTTTGGCTATAAGGCATTTAGACCGAACCTGACCAAACCACAGGAAGTTCTCACTGCTGGTCTATGTAATTTATTCTTGTTTGGAGAGAAATATCATTAAAGAGACCTTATGATATCTAGAACAAGTTGAATTATAGAAATAGCTACAGCTCTCTGTACTTACTCTACCAGTATAAACAGAGCACCTAATGCTAGTTTTCATTCTTTTTAATATATTTTTTGCATAACATTTTATGGAAGAAAACACAATTTAAAAACAATTGCTATATATATATCTTCATTTTATAGAGGTTAATCAGTGGGTACTGTCTGTGCAGAGCTGAGAGCTGAACTCCTGACTCTAAGACCAGTTTTCTCTCCCAACCACAATCCAAAAGTAATTCTATCCAATCAACTACTTAAATCACATAATATACCTTCCCACAGGCAAAATACTACACATGAGAGTTTTAGTTCTAACACTGTTGCTAAAAGTCCCATTATAAACCACAGCTCAGATGGTACCTCCAGCACAAATAACTTCTGTTGGGCCTCAGGTACATTCTTTCAACAGCTTCAGGGATGCTTGGGTGGGGGTGGGGGCTCCCACATCTAAAGTTCTGAAACTAGAGGCTTGGCAGAAGTTTAGGAGCACCACTAGGGAAAGGCTCTGTGCTTTATTACCATCTGTGGCTAGGGTAATTTGTGAATCATACACATATGCTAGGAACTGTCTTCATTTTATAAAGTATACTGACTGTGGGACAAATAATACTAAATACAATTTCTAAAAAAAACCTCAAAACTTAAAAGAATCAGCCATTTGCAATTAATGATTATTCTTCCACTGGATATTGATACTGGTCAGATCCCTATTGCCAGGGGGTAGCCAAAAAGGTAAACTGACAGATCCTTTAATAAAAAATAAGCAACTTGCAAATATCTAAAATTTTTATAACTAAAATTTAAAATGGAATTATTTGCCACAAATGTGAGGCTATATTCATACAAATTAATAAGACAAACAAAATAACTCCAATATAAAGACTGGGTCATAGGGAAGAATACTAAGAAGCTATTAAAATTCTGTAAAACCCTACCAACTGATGAGGAAAAATAAAAATGTTCAAGTTACAAAATTAGAATATACAGTATATATACAGTTTGGTCCCATTTCTATTTTTAAAAAGTTAGTCTATATCTGGGTCAGAAAGATCTAGAAGGATAGAATGCAGTTTCAGAGTAAAAGAGGATTTGGGTATTTTAAAATACTTTTCAAAAAATTTTTAAAACAAAAATTCACAGTAATGTGTATGTTTTTGTAATATTTCTATACAAAATTTTATTTTAGAAAAACATGAAAAGCCAAATGCTACACAGAAAAGACATTAATCAACCAGAACAAGGACTGTCCAAACACTTCTGTATGTCCATTCTCCCTTCTATTACTGTGAGCCACCTAATTTGTCTTCACTACAGTGAAGACAGCTGTAGTCCAATTCAATATTCTCTCTGCACTCTGGGGCCCCACTGGTTTCCATTCTTATATGTAATGCTCTCTAGGATTCTGACTTTAGGTTGTCCTCCCAATTTGCAAGCTGATAATATGAAGGCATTGTATTTTCTCCTTTCTGTTTGCTTCTTCAACTACTACCAACCACTCTTATGGTAGTAATCAAAACTTCTGATTTGCTGGTCCTACTGCTTTCTTTTTTTCTCTAATCCCAGAAGCCCTCTTCTCCCTCCTTATTCAGATTATATGCTACAGCTCCCCATCTCAACAGCTGTTGGTAATACTCTTAGACTGTAAGTTTTTAGCAAATCTCAGTCTGGAGGAGCCTTACTAGCCATATTTTAACACTTGTGTAAAATAATCTTGAGTGCTGCTTAAGAAAGTTATACAGCAGGGCTAGTTAGTATCTATAAATTCATGAACATCAACATGAAAGGTGCCCTTCAATCATGCCTAGAATTCTACTGGTTTCTGTGGTAATTTACTCTTCCCCCTCTTTACAAAACTATTTCAAACTTTTTTATACTCTCCAATTGTGGGTGCCAAATCACCCACACTCACCTCTGGTCACATAGTAGACTTCATTCACGTTAATTCTTTACAGAAAAAAAAATTGACACTATCTAATCATATGGAAATACCCTGAACTCTCTATGACAAAATCTACAAACTTTCCTAATACATATCCCTTTTGTTCATCTTCACCTTTCCTCCTGTTCCCTCTCCCATCTAAGGCCTATCCCAACTACTTTAAATCCTATCCCTTCCCACCTTTCTCAGTAACCAAATATTCTTTATCATCACTGATGCTCTCTACTCTGTATATTCAAAACACTCTAGCTATCTGAATCACTTTTTTAAGCTTCTTGGGCCTCTCCCATACAAATCATTCTCCAGACTTAGTAATTCGAGAAGATAAATTGGTCACTGACACCTTATAAACAACAGAAGAAGTATGAGGAAAATGATTCTATTTCTAACTGAAAAGATTTATTGAATATATTGACATATTGTATAAACTTAAGGTGCACATGTAGCACAGAGAAGGCAAATAGTGAATCTGTGGCATCTTACTACACTGATGGACAGTGACTGCATTGGGGTATGGGTGGGGACTTGATAATATGGGTAAATGTAGTAACCACATTGTTTTTTCATGTGAAACCTCCAAAAGAGTGTATATCAATAATATCTTTTTTTTCTCCCTTTTCTTTTTCAATAATATCTTAATAAAAAAAAAATAAGGTGCACAACATGTCAATTTGATATTTTAAATACCATAGGGAAAATAATTTTTGAAACACAAATTTGATCTGTCACCTCCCTGTTAAAGCTCACTTCTTAAAATTCCTTTCATACTCCATGATCCAACCAGTCACAAGTCTTTGCAGGTGCTGCTGCCTTTGTCTGGAATGTTTTCCCTCATGTTATCTAACATGGTAATTAACAGTATATATTCTATAGCCAGACTGCCTGGATTCAAATCTCACCTGTGTCACTTACTAGCTGTGTGACCTCAGTTCGCTCTTTTGCAAAATGGGAAGGGCAATAGCACCTACCTTCTAAACTGCTTAGAATAGCACCTGGCACACTCCACATGTTCCATATGTTTACTACATAAACAACTAATCTGAGATGTACTCTAACATAACAGTGCTCTGGTGTAGTCCAGACTCTAGAACCAGACTGCCTATATATGGCTTTGGCTCCAAGACTTAAATGCCGTGAGACACTGGACACATTACTTAACTATTCAGTTTCCTCATCTGTAAAACAAGAGCCTATCTTACAGGTGTATTACAAGGATTAAATGAATAAATACAAAAAGGGTGTAAAACAGCACTAAGAAAATAGTAAATGTTATGTAATTATAAACAATTACCATTATTTTCCAGTTATGAACTCAAGTATCACTTCTTCATGGAAGCTTTCCCTCAACCAGTTAGTCTAGGCAAGGGTCCCTCTGTTATTTTCACCCACAACATTGTCTCTTTTCTACAGAGTCCTATCTCACTTTCTTTTTTTTTATATATATACTTGATTTTGGTATCATTATTCTACAATTACATGTGCAATATTATGGTTATTAAACTACTCCCTTCATCAGGTCCCCCCCCACCAACCCCATTACAGTCACTGTCCATCAGCGTAGTGAGATGCTATAGAATCACTACTTATCTTCTCTGAGTTGTACAGCCCACCCGTGGCCCCCCAACATTATGCCTGCTAATCGTAATGCCCGTTTTTCCCTCTTATCGCTCCCTTCCCATCCATCTTCCCCAGTCCCTTTCCCTTTGGTAACTATTAGTCTGTTCTTGGGTTCTGTGCGTCTGCTACTGTTTTGTTCCTTCAGTATTTTTTCTTTGTTCTTATACTCCACATATGAGTGAAATCATTTGATACTTGTCTTTTTTGGCTTCGATTATTTCACTGAGCATAATACCTCTAGCTCCATCCATGTTGTTTCAAATGGTAGGATTTGTTTTCTTCTTATGGCTGAATAATATTCCATTGTGTATATGTACCACCTCTTCTTTATCCATTCATCTACTGATGGACACTTAGGTTGCTTCCATTTCTTGGCTATTGTAAATAGTGCTGCGATAAACATAGGGGTGCATATGTCTTTTCAAACTGGGCTGCTGCATTCTTAGGGTAAATTCCTAGGAGTGGAATTCCTGGGTCAAATGGTATTTCTATTTTGAGTTTTTTGAGGAACCTCCATACTGCTTTCCACAATGGTTGAACTAATTTGCATTCCCACCAGCAGTGTAGGAGGGTTCCCTTTTCTCCACATCCTCGCCAACATTTGTTGTTGTTTGTGTTTTGGATGTTGGCCATCCTCACTGGTGTGAGGTGATATCTCATTGTGGTTTTAATCTGCATTTCTCTGACGATAAGCAATGTGGAGCATCTTTTCATGTGCTGTTGGCCATCTGAATTTCTTCTTTGGAGAAGTGTCTATTCATGTCCTCTGCCCATTTCTTAACTGGATTATTTGCTTTTTGTTTGTTAAGGTGCGTGAGTTCTTTATATATTTTGGATGTCAACCCCTTATCGGATACGTCATTTATGAATATATTCTCCCATACTGTAGGATGTCTTTTTGTTCTACTGATGGTGTCTTTTGGTGTACAGAAGCTTTTCAGCTTGATATAGTCCCACTTGTTCATTTTGGCTTTTGTTTCCCTTGCTGGGGGAGATATGTTCATAAAGAAGTTGCTCATGTTTATGTCCAAGAAATTTTTGCCTATGTTTTTCTCTAAGAGTTTTATGGTTTCATGACTTACATTCAGGTCTTTGATCCATTTTGAGTTGACTTTTGTGTATGGGGTTAGAGAGTAGTCCAGTTTCATTCTCTTACATGCAGCTGTCCAGTTTTTCCAACACCAGCTGCTGAAGAGGCTGTCATCTCCCCATTGTATATCCAAGGCTCCTTTATCAAATATTAATTGACTGTATATATTTGGGTTAATGTTTGGATTTTCTATTCTGTTACACTGGTCTATGGGTCTGTTTTGGTGCCAATACCAAATTGTCTTGATTACTGTGGCTTTGTAGTAGAGCTTGAAGTCAGGGAGCGTAATTCCCCCTGTTTTATTCCTCCTTCTCAGGATTGATTTGGCTATTCGGGGTCTTTCGTGGTTCCATATGAATTTTAGAATTATTTGTTCCAGTTCATTGAAGAAGCTGTTGGTAGTTTGATAGGGATTGCATTGAATCTGTAGATTGCTTTAGGTAGTATAGCCATTTTGACAATATTTATTCTTCCTAGCCAAGAGCATGGGATGAATTTCCATTTGGTAGTGTCCTCTTTAATTTCTCTTAGGAGTGTCTTGTAGTTTTCAGAGTACAGGTCTTTCACTTCCTTCGTTAGGTTTATTCCTAGGTATTTTATTCTTTTTGATGCAATTGTGAATGGAATTGTTTTTCTGATTTCTCTTTCTGTTAGTTCATCATTAGTGTATAGGAAAGCAACAGATTTCTGTGTGTTAATTTTGTATCCTGCAACTTTGCTGAATTCAGATATTAGTTCTAGTAGTTTTGGAGTGGATTCTTTAGGGTTTTTTATGTACAGTATCATGTCATCTGCAAATAGTGACAATTTGACTTCTTCTTTACCAATCTGGATGCCTTGTATTTCTTTGTTTTGCCTGACTGCCGTGGCTAGGACCTCCAGTACGATGTTGAAAAACAGTGGAGAGAGTGGGCATACTTGTCTTGTTCCCGATCTTAGATGAAAAGCTTTCAGCGTCTCACTGTTAAGTATGATGTTAGCTGTGGGTTTGTCATATATAGCCTTTATGATGTTGAGGTACTTGCCATCTATACCCATTTTGTTGAGAGTTTTAATCATGAATGGATGCTTAATTTTGTCAAAGGCTTTTTCAGCATCTATGGGGATGATCATGTGGTTTTTGTTTTTCTTTCTGTTGATGTGGTGGATGAAGTTGATGGATTTTCGAATGTTGTAGTATCATTGCATCCCTGGGATGAATCCCACTTGATCATGGTGTATGATCCTCTTGATGTATTTTTGAATTCGTTTTGCTAACATTTTGTTGAGAATTTTTGCATCTACGTTCATCAGGGATATTGGTCTGTAATTTTCTTTTTTGGTGAGGTCTTTGCCCAGTTTTGGTATTAGAGTGATGCTGGCTTCATAGAATGAGTTTGGAAGTATTCTCTCCTCTTCTATTTGCAAAACTTTAAGGAGAATGGGTGTTATTTCTTCTCTATATGTCTGGTAGAATTCAGAGGTGAATCCATCTGGTCCGGGGCTTTTGTTCTTGGGTAGTTTTTTGATTACCAATTCAATTTCGTTGCTGGTGATTGGTCTGTTTAGTTTTTCTGTTTCTTGCTTGATCAGTGTTTGGAGGTTGTATTTTTTCTAAGAAGTTGTCCATTTCTTCTACGTTTTCCAGCTTGTTAGCATATAGATTCTCATAATATTCTCTTATAATTCTTTGTATTTCTGTGGGGTCCATCATTATTTTTCCTTTCTCATTTCTGATTGTGTTTATGTGTGTAGATTCTCTTTTTCTCTTAATGAGTCTGGCTAGGGGTTTATCTATTTTGTTTATTTTTTCAAGAACCAGGTCTTGGTTTTATTGATTTTTTTCTATTGTTTTATTCTTCTCAATTTTATTTATTTCTTCTCTGATCTTTATTATGTCTGTCCTGGTGACTTTGAGCCTCATTTGTTCTTCCTTTTCCAATTTCAGTAATTGTGTCTTTAGACTATTCATTTGGGAATGTTCTTCCTTCTGTAAATAGGGCTGGATTGCAATATACTTTCCTCTTAGAACTACCTTTGCTGCGTCCCACAGAAGTTGTGGCTTTGTGTTGTTGTTGTCATTAGTCTCCATATATTCTTTGATTTCTGTTTTGATTTGGTCGTTAACCCATTGATTAATTAGGAGAATGTTGTTAAGTCTCCATATATTTGTGAGCCTGTTGGGTTTCTTTCTAAAATTTATGTCTAGTTTTATACCTTTGTGATCTGAGAAGTTGGTTGGTAGGATTTCAATATTTTTGAATTTACTGAGGTTCTTTTTGTGGCCTAGGATGTGGTCTATTCTGGAAAATGTTCCATGTGCAAATGAGAAGAATGTGTATCCTGTTGCTTTTGGGTGTAGAGTTCTGTAGATGTCTGTTAGGTCCATCTGTTCTAGTGTGTTGTTCAGTGCCTCTGTGTCTTTACTTATTTTCTGTCTGGTTGATCTGTCCTTTGGAGTGAGTGGTGTGTTGAAGTCTCCTAAAATGAATGCATTGCTGTCTATTTCCTCCTTTAATTCTGTTAGTATTTGTTTCACACAGGCTGGCGCTCCTGTGTTGGGTGCATATATATTTATAATGGTTATATCTTCTTGTTGGACTGACCCCTTTATCATTACGTAATGTCCTTCTTTATCTCTTGCTACTTTCTTCGTTTTGAAGTCTATTTTGTTTGATACAAGTACTGCCACACCTGCTTTTTTCTCTTTGTTGTTTGCATGAAATATCTTTTTCCATCCCTTCACTTTTAGTCTGTGTATATCTTTGGGTTTGAAGTGAGTCTCTTGTAAGCACCACATAGATGGGTCTTGCTTTTTTATCCATTCTGTTACTCTGTGTCTTTTGATTGGTGCATTCAGTCCATTTACATTTACGGTGATTATCGATAGATATATACTTATTGCCATTGCTGGCTTTAGATTCGTGGTTACCAAAGGTTCAAGGGTTGCTTCTTTACTATCTAACAATCTAACTTAACTTCCTTGTTAAGTTATTGTAAACACAGTCTGATGTTTCTTTATTTCTCTCCCTTCTTATTCCTCCTCCTCCATTCTTTCTATAATAGGTGTTTTATTCTTTGCCTTTAGTTAGTATTTGGATGGTCTGCTTTCTTTGCTATGATTTTATTTTCTCTGGTGACATCTTTTTAGCCTTAGGTGTGCCTCCATCTAGAGCAGTCCATTTAAGATATCCTGTAGTGGTGGTTTATGAGAGGCAAACTCTCTCAACTTTCGTTTGTCTGGAAATTGTTTAATCCTCCATCATATTTAAATGATAATCGTGCTGGATACAATATTCTTGGTTCGAGGCCCTTCTGTTTCATAACGTTAAATATATCATGCCATTCTCTTCTGGCCTGTAAGGTTTCTGTTGAGAAGTCTGATGATAGTCTGATGGGTTTTCCTTTGTAGGTGATCTTTTTTCTCTCTCTAGCTGCCTTTAATACCCTGTCTTTATCTTTGATCTTTGCCATCTTAATTATTATGTGTCTTGGTGTTGTCTTCCTTGGGTCCCTTGTGTTGGGAGATCTATGAGCTTCGGTGGACTGCGAGACTACTTCCTTCCCCAGCGAGGGAAAGTTTTCAGCAATTATTTCTTCAAAGACACTTTCTATCCCTTTTTCTCTCTCTTCTTCCTCTGGTACTCCTATAATGCGAATATTGTTCCATTTGGATTGGTCACACAGTTCTCTTAATATTCTTTCATTCCTAGAGATCCTTTTATCTCTCTCTGCTTCAACTTCTCTGTATTCCTGTTCTCTGATTTCTATTCCATTAACAGTCTCTTGCATCTTATCCAGTCTGCTGTTAAGCCCGTCGATCGCTTGTCTGATTTCTGCATTGTCTTTCCTCACTTCCCTCACTTCCTCCCTGAGCTCTTGCACATTTCTCTGTAGCTCCATCAGCATGGTTATGACTTTTATTCTGAATTCTTTTTCAGGGTGACTGTGCATTTCCATCCCTTCTGGCTCCCTCTCTGGAGTTGTCTGGTTGATTTTAGTCTGGACCATATTCCTCTGTCTTTTCATGGCTATAGAAGTGGTCGCTGGTAGTTGCTACGTATGTCAGCTGGGCTCTTTAAGACTTTAAAAAGAGAAAAAAAAAGGAAAGAAAGAAAAGAAAAAAACAAAAAATAAAAAACAAAACAAAACAAAAAACAAAAGAAAAATAAACGCCCACCGGGATTAGATTCTGTGGGGATGCTGTAGGTGGCGCTGTTGCCCCACTATTCCGCAGCCGTGGCCACACCGCTCCGCAGGGCCCTTTATAGCTCTGGCAGGGTTGGGAACGAATGGGAGGCTTTTGATCTCAGTGAGAAGTCTAAGTGCGGCCATGCTTTCCCAGTCGCCAGCTAAGTGGTTCAAAACTCCCCAGGACTCCCAGCCTGCTGGGCTGAGTGTGCCTGGGCGATCCGGCTCCTCCGCTGGGCTCCTGTCTCTTTAAGACCACTGAAGAAAGCACGCGCTTTTCTTTTTTTTTTTTCTGTTCCCCGCTCAGATCCTGCCCCTCTGTCTCTCCAATCTCCGCTACACCACGCTATGTGTGTCAGCGCTCCCTGCGCAGATCACCAGGGCTGCTTATTTCACGGGGTGTACTTCCACTCCCTCCCGGCTCTGAATCCTCTCCTCCGGCTGGTGCGCTGGGGTGGGTGAGTGCTCGGGTCCCGCCAGGTCGCGGCTCCGTATCTTACCCGCCTCTTGGGGTGCCGAGTCCTCTCAGGGGTAGCTGCACGCTGTGCGCTTTCCTGTGTATTCTGGTCTCTCTTTTAGGAATAGTTGTATTTGCTGTATTTTCGTAGATAAATATAGTGTTGGGAGGAGATTTCTGCCGCCCTGCTCATGCCGCCATCTTCCCGGAAGTCCTATCTCACTTTCTAATCACAAATTTGTTAGTAATTTATTTATTAGTGATTTATTAGCTTGCTTGTCCCTAGACACTAGATTATAAATTCCTATAATCACTAGATTATAAATTACATGAGAGAAGGTACCCACCTAGTGCCCTCAAATGCTTATTGAAGTAATGAAGGAATCAAATAGCTACCCAAAATCTTCAAGTTTTCAAAAGATTTGTAGTCTGTTTGAAAATGACCTGAAATATTAGTGGCCTTAAGACCATATAAATGAAATATAGCGAGGTTTTAAAGAAACTGAATGACAAATGAATGACCATTAATAACCAGTACCCTCTCAAATTCTAGTGTTTGTTCTTTTCATTGACTATAAACCATTTAAAAGTTCTTACAAGGTAGATTTAATGATACCAAAAAAAAAAAAGTTCTTACAATGGTAAGTATTGGAGACTAAGGTTCAACATGATTTTTTATTAACTTCTGCTCTGGTGACTAATACAATGCCTAGCACAAAGAAGTTCTCATAAATATTTGTTCCCTAAGTGAAGAATGTAAACATAAGCATAAATTACTGCACATAATACTTATGTGTCACAGTCAAGAACTGGAAAGCAGCACTTGAACTGCTGCAGACAGAGGTCTGGAAGCCTCCTTTGTTTGGGTGTATCTATAAAGCCAGAAACTCCAGCATCACTTTTACATCCTCCATAGCCTATAGTATACTACAGTGGTTACTTGCCAAATGAAAATCTAATGACATTTTTCATCTGACTGGGAATGGTTGAGATGAAGACATTATGAAACAGGAGCACTGTCTTCTTGCAGTGCTAAGGGCATGAGGGGACTTCACCCATTTTCAGAAACACCTGGCCTTCCTGTAGTGTTGGTGATTTTTTGGTAGCTCCTGAAAAACAAGACTTCAAATCTACAGTCAATCTTCTAATTTCCTAGTAAATGATTACAAAATAACAACTGATATCACATCTAATATTTAAAGTCAATATAAACTTTACAGATTAGGCATGTTGGAATTTTTATTAATTATTAATACTCTTCCCTAAACACTCTAATATAGGATTCATTGAATAACTTTGTATTCATTATGAAAGTAAACCATCACCACGCCTTGTACCTGGTGTGTAAGTAAAACGTTGAGACTGGCTTTTTTTCCTCTTGCCATTGCAAAGATAAAAGTGCACCTGCACTGCAGCTGTAACTGCTGGGTTATGATACGGAGGAACTTCAAGAACAATGTGAGCCTAAGGAGAATGGAAAGCATGATTGTGTTACATTCAGAGCTAAAAATGAAATGCACCTGCTAAACTCGGCACAACTCATAAATCTTTACCCAGGCTCGGCCACCATAGATCATTATGCACATCAACTGGTCATGTAAGTTATCTGGATATTTACTCTATGGATACTTCAGTCTTAACAGAGATAACCTCTAAAGTAAACCATTAAAGGAGAAATTGCTTTTTACTCACCCAACTGGGTTTCTAGTTGTAGCAGAAATAAAAACTGTTTTATCTACTATGTAGTAAGATACTTGGCTCTACTGAATATTACATGATATTATATCTTAACCAGAAGTCTGTTCTGGTTGTTCAATCAAGTTTAGTATTTCCTAAGTTGTGTCATGTTTAGATTTCTTAAATCTTACATTCAAAATGTTCTAAAGTGGCAATACACAGAATCTGTAACCATATAAACAATAATTTTACGTAAGCAGAGTAAAAACCTTTAGCCTCAAACTAATTTCAATCCTTAATCCAATTTCTGCAGATCGCTGGAGAGCACCATGGGAAGTGTTATTCTCTACCCCCAGAGAAGACTGTCTCCATTCCAACCAAGATGAAGGGAACACAACTTCCTGGAAGACTTAATGCTAAGGAGTTGGAAATAGTGTGTTAAATACACAAATCCCTGAGGCTTGTCCTTCTCCTCTTTTCTGCCCAATGTATGTATTCTTTACTGCATTTCTCTGATTTCTTCACTGAGTTCAGAGAAGTAAAAGCAAATCAATAACTTCAGTAGGAACCTTCTCATAATCTTCCATTTCTAATTCTCCTTTCCTAAACAAAAAAGGGGAAGAACGACACAAATTGTTTATCTTTCCTAAACTTTAATATCAGGAAAGCATCCGCCTCACGCCCAAACTTCCAAAAATTCTAATTTACTTTTTATTACTCAACAGGTAAGAGACTCACCTATGCCATAAAGCACCATTATCCAATTTCTCATTAAGCTTCTTAAATATTTCCAAAGAAATAAGGTAAATTTCTTACCCCTTGACATTTTTCCCTGATTATTTTCCCTTCTACCTCCCACTGAGGTCGTCCATCTGTTGAGAGAAATAATTTCCAGTTACAAGTAATTCAAGTCAGAAAGCATATAAACAGATTTAATGTATTTAGTTTCATAAATTCATTGGCAAAAGGAATCTTTTTCTTACTGACTTCCATTGTGAAAAATTTTAAATGTGTACCTATGGGGAAAAAAATGGGGAGAAAGATCTTGGTCTGCCCAAGTTAGCAGTCCCCACAGAGTTTACGAAGTGATGTTTGAAAATCCTCTGAGAGCACCTCCACCAAGTGGTCGCCAATTTTTGCTTATACATTTTAATGAGAAAGTCACTCTGTCACCAAGTAACCCATTTCATTCTTTGGACAACAGTTGCCGCTGGGAAGCTCTTCATGATAGATGAAGTTGGTCTTGTAGTATCTAACCACTCACTGGTCTAAATACTACTCCTTGTACCCACTCAAAAACACCTTGAGTGCTTCTCTCAGAGACAGTATTTCAGATGTTTAAAAGCACCTATCTTTGCCTGCGTCTCCTCTTCTGCTGACCAGCATCCCTAGTTCTGCATCAATCCCTTACACAGTATTTTAGCCTTCTTGGTCACTCTTCTTTGAACACTCCTCTAGTGTGACCATCTCCCTCCAAATGGACTATGCCCAGGACTAAATAGCCCAGGTGAGAAAGGAACCAGCATGGTAGAGAGTGATTGAGGCTCTTGTCACCTTATGTGACATGACATGCTGTGTCTCTGTTAATAAAATTTTCTGGGGCAGCTGCATCATGCTGACTCTAAAACTTAGGGCTAGCAAGCGTCCCTCAGCCTGTAACATTTCCTACTGCTAGGCTCAAGTATGATGTGCACTTATGCAGCTGTGTTACCCCCACACCAACCCTTGTTACATTAATTTCTCACTTCATTTTCTTGGATCACTTGGCTTGTCAAGATCTTAATTGTAACTCAGTTCAGTAATCATTTGCTGGGTCCTTTGTGATAGGCACTTTGGATTACTGAGATAATGGAGATAGGATTCCCTGACCTCAGTCTGCATTAAAGGCAAATACAAACAGTTCATTATTATGAAATGTGGTGGTAACTAATAACTAATAGAGGTGCACTTTTGATGTACCAAGAGCACAGAGGTCAGGTTCCTTAACCTAGTCTGCAGGTGAAGGTATGAGACAAAAAGTCTTCCTAAGGAGCTCTGGAACTGAGGCTTAAAGACAAGGTAGAACTCAGATGATGTCGGGGATGGGTAGTCTAGGCAGGAGAGACAGCATCAGCAAAGGCAGGATGGCAAGAAACCACATGATGTGGGGAACCCTAAGCACCTGTGGAGGGGGAGTGTAAAGTATGAGGCAGGGAGCAGTAAGAAATGAGGCCAGAAAAACAAGTCAACAGGAGCGTAAAAACTGAAGGGATCATTGAAGGTACTTTCAGAATGAGAGTTTCATGTTCACAACTGCAATCTCATCTGAAACGAGTAACTGCCACCATTTAACATGACAATTTAAATCAAAGCTCTTAAAAGTCAAGCTCTGTGTTAAATAAAATCAATTCTATAATGAAACTGCTCCATACATACAGTTATTATATTCAGGCACAAATTAATTTTTACAGTGGAAAAGGGTAGTTTTGAGATGCTATTTCTTCCTTATACTTCTTGTTTATCATAAAATATAACCTCCGCAGAAAGACACTGCTTGACCATTTAATAAAAATAGTTTACTGTTCAGTCACTATCACTTTACCCTCTTCATAAGCACTTTTATCTGGAATTATCTTGTTCATTTATTTATTTATATGTTCATGGTCTGCTCCCCCATTAGAATATAAGCTCTATCAAAGCAGGTAACCTGAGCAATCCTGCGGCCTAGCTGCACCCTCCTTTTATGTGCCCTTGTCCATTTCTGCCACAGCTGAGACAACTCCATGACCCCTCCTCTCCCTGACAGCAAGGAACTATGGACCCATAGGCAGAGTCAACATCCCTCCTCAGCAGGAAGCAGTCACAGAAGTATAACTAACACCCATTTTCCCTTGAAAGATTTCAAGGGTCCACATTCCTTGAGGGGGGAAATGTTATAGTAGGTGGATAGCCAGACAATAAGCAAGGAGGGGGTTGAGGACTTTGGCCAATGTTACATTCGGTTAGATGCTTGTTTATACCCTAACTGATCCATGTAAACTGTTCTTTCGGGATGTGAGAGGAAGGGTATAGATTCTAGAACTGCTAAAACTGACTAGTTCCAACATGGAAAAGTTAACCTTGACCTCACCTCAAAGTACATTATATGCTCATTAGCATAAGGAAAATCACACCCCTTGGCACTATGACACTTCAGGAAGACCATCTAAGGACAAAAAGAGGGCATCACCCTAGGGTCCCAGAAATCCTCTCCTAGAGTGAAAAAAAAAATCCTCATGCCCTAGGGTGAAAAACCCCACCTAACCCAATGAATATTCCACCTCTGCTTAAACTCTAGCTATTTGACCACCCAACCAAACCCCTGCATCATGCTGCTCACCTCTGGAGCAGGTCCACACTCCCTCCCTGAGTGTGTACTTTCCTTTATTACTACTCTGCTTGTTAAAAAAAAAAAAGCAGGCAACCTGAACATTTTATTCACAGTTATATACTCAATGCCTAGACTAGTGTCTATCACATAGCATTTGCTTCATAAATAATTGATGAGTTAATAAATGTCAAATGGAACTGATGTTTTCTTGAAGACAAGCAGTTATTATTGATCCAGGTTGAAGGGGAGGGGTGGAAGGAAGTGAATTTAAGGGAGAAGACCACAGACACATGGAAACATGGTTTCCAGTTCAAGAAATAGGCCCTGACATTATTAATCAAGTTGGGGATCCCAATAAGATGTGCTGGTTTGAGAAGTCTGACATGTTTTCATATTTTAAGTATCAGTGGAACATTTATGCAGTAACATTCAGTGGATACTTTAAAGCAAAGGTTGGAAGTTTAGGAGAAAGAATGTGGCTATATAGATGGAGATTTGGTAGCTGATGAAATTTCCCAGAATAAAGGAATATAATGACAAGAAAGTTGAATATAGAGCCTTGGGAAACACTGGGCCAGAAAGACCGATAAAAAAAGATGAGTGGGAATAGTTAAAGATGTGCTGAGAACCAAATAGGCACAATTATACAAAAGCCAACAAAGAAAAGGGTATCAAGAAAGAGAGTGGATAGCTGTCAAATACATTTTTAGGAAGCTATGATTTCAATATAGCAAAAGACAAAAGATCAAAGAGTACGAAGTAGATAAGGCAATGAAGGTAGATGACATTATTGTTTTGAGAGGTTGAATAAATGAAAGAGAAATGAAATGAGAGCTTATGAGGATGACAGATTCAAGGGAAAGTGAGTGTTTAGAATGAAAAGATTTGAACATATTCAACTCCAAGAAAAAAGATTCAGTGGAGAAAGAGATACTGAATTTACAAGAAACAGGTGATGGAGGCAATGTATAGCCTTAAATACTTAAGTTTAAGAAAGGTGAAAGGATGAAAAATTAATGAGATAAGCACTTAAGAAAAAGAACATTAAGTCAAAAAAAGAGAAGGAAAAATACAGAAGATAAAGAAACAGAAAACAAAGACACAATTGAAAGGATCAATAAAGCCAAGTACTCTGGAAAAACTTATTAAAAGAACAGAGAAGTTTCACTCCTAGGAATTTACCCTAAGAATGCAGGAGCCCAGTTTGAAAAAGACATATGCACCCCTATGTTTATTGCAGCGCTATTTACAGTAGCCAAGATATGGAAGCAACCTAAGTGTCCATCAGTAGACGAATGAATAAAGAAGATGTGGTACATATACACAATGGAATATTATTCAGCTGTAAGAAGAAAACAAATCCTACCATTCGCAACAACATGGATGGAGCTAGAGGGTATTATGCTCAGTGAAGTAAACCAGGTGGAGAAAGACAAGTATCAAATGATTTCACTCATCTGTGGAGTTTAAGAAAAAAGAGAAAACTGAAGGAACAAAACAGCAGCAGACTCACAGAACCCAAGAATGGACTAACAGTTACCAAAGGGAAAGGAACTGGGGAAGATGGGTGGGAAGGGAGGGATAAGAGGGAAAAAGGGCTATTACAATTAGCACATATAATGTGTGTGGGGGGAACACGGGGAAGGCAGTATAACACAGAGAAGACAAGTAGTGATTCGATAGCATCTTAATACGCTGACAGTGACTCTAATGGGGTATGTGGTGGGGACTTGATAATAGGGGGAGTCTAGTAACCATAATATTGTTCATGTAATTGTACATTAATGATAGAAAAAAAGAACAGAGAAGGCACAAGTAAATAGCAGAATAAATTTTTATAGGGGGTATAATTCCATATGCAGAAAGAGAACATTATGACCAGATTAATAACAATAAATTTGAAAACTTATTTAGGTGAAATAAATAAAATTCTGGTGTGAAATAATAGAAAAAAATGTATATTGGTCTCCACTTCCAGTTCCTGGCACAGAGCTCCTAAAACTTTTGTAATTCCCTTGTAAGTATTAAGAGCTCTAGGAGCATCTTTCATTCTTGTATTTGGTCTCTGACCCTGGTTCCTGACATGGAGGTCCTAAATCTCTTGGAATTTCCTAGGTGGTAAGAGTGCCTTTTGTTCTAGGGAGATGGAGGCTTGTCACTAGAAAGACCAAGCCATAATTAGAAGCTTGGAACTTTCAGCCCTATGCCCATACTCCAGAGAGGGGAGAGGGCTGGAAATGGAATAATCAATCATGCCTATGTGATGAAGCCGCCATAAGAAGTACAATACTATAGATGGAGCTAGTGGGTATTATGCTCAGTGAAATAAGTCAGGCAGGAAAAGACAAGTACCAAATGATTTCACTCATCTGTGGAGTATAACAACAAACCAAAAACTGAAGGAACAAAACAGCAGCACACTCACAGAACCCAAGAATGGACTAACAGTTACCAAAGGGAAAGGGGTTGGGAGGGTTGGTGGGAAGGGAGGGATAGGGGATTAAGGTTTATTATGATTAATACACATAATATAGGGGGGGGCACGGGGAAGGAAGTATAGCACAGAGAAGACAAGTAGTGACTCTTTAGCATCTTACTTGCTGATGGACAGTGATTGTAATGGGGCTTGTGGTGGGGACTTGATAATAGAGGGGAATGTAGTAACCACAATGTTGCTCATATGAAACCTGAGCATATCAATGATACCTTAATAAAAAAATTACAATACTATGGAACTTGGGGAGTCTCTGGGCAGCTGAACACATGGAGGTGCTGGGAGAACAACATGCCTGAGAGGGCACAGAAGTTTCACGACCCTTCCCACATACCTTACTCCATGTATGTCTTCCATCTGGATGCTCATCTGTATCCTTTATGATATCCTTCATTTTATAATAAATTGGTAAATGTAAATAAGTGTTTCCCTGAGTTCTATGAGCTACTCTACCAAATGATCAAATCCAAGAAGGAACCTCTGATTTGTAGCCAAATTGGACAAAAGTTGTGGGTAACTTAGGGACCTATTACTTTCAACTGGCATTTGAAGTAGGGGACAGTCTTATGAGATCAAGCCCTTTTGTGCTTACTCCAGTTAGTGTCAGAACTGAATTAAACTGACTTGGGGACACCCTGTTGGTGTCTACATATTGCTTAATATATGGGAAACCAACATATCTGGGTGTCAGGAGTGTTGTGAATGTGGTAGTATTTATTGTGAAAGAAAAGGAGAAAACAAGAGAAATGTGTTCTTCTATTCACCTGGAAAAATATAAAATTACTAAAACTAACTCAAGAAGAAATAAATTTAAATGGTCCAATAACCATGAATAGAATTACATCAGAAATTAATAGTTCCCCACAAAGACAGCCCCAGCCGAAGGTTTCGGAGGTGAGCTCTGCCACATGTTCAAAGAAAGGTGAAGAAGCTACAACACACACTTTCGGAGAGTGGAAAAAAATGGAGAACTTCCCCAATTCGCTTTGATATCCAGAATATATAAAGAATCCTGTAAGATGGTAAGAAAATGAACATTGACTCAATGGAAAAAAATAGGCAAAGACATGAACAGGTAGTCACAAAAAAGGAAACGTGAATGGCCCATAACAACCTCAGTAGGCATAAGGGAAATTCAAACCCAAAGTTTAAGATGCCATTTTACACCTACTGGATTAACAAAACTTTTAAGAGTTATGACATTCTTATCTATGTCTACCAGGTGTTAAGTAGAATGTTCATAGCAGCACTGTTAGCTGTTGTTTGGCAGTGTCAAAAACTGGACGCAGCCCAATCATCCAGAGAATGGATAATAAATTTTAGCACATTCATACAGTGAAACTATGTAGTAGCAAAAGTGAAAGATCTTGTTACATGGATCAATTTTTAAACATTAACCCTGACCTCTGAGAAAAGTAATTTTCAGAAGAATATATGCAATATTATAGAAAGTCCAAACATAGGAAAACATACAAAATAAAATTATAAAGAAAAGCAAGAGTTGACTCAGGAGAGGGATCCACTTGGGAAGGAGCACCAAGAGGCCTTCAAAAGTAAAGGTCTAATTCGTAAGCTGGGTAGTAGGTGTGAGTATCTGTTATGTTATTCTTGTAAGAATGGTATTTCACAATTCTTAATATCAGAGGAAACATTTGATGGAAAAAATTTTTAAATATGCTCAAGAAAGGCTAAAATCACTCTGCTAGACACAGGATTCTCTTACTTTTTAAAAAAATTAAGACAAAGTTCGCATAATTATACAGAAAATTCACCCTTTTAAACTATACAATTTTGAGGTCTTTGGTATATTCACAGAGCTGTAAAACCATCACTATCTAATACTAGAAACCCTACTCCTTTCAGCAGTCACTCCCCATTGACACCTCCTTCCATTCCCTGACAATCACTAATATAATTTCTGTCTATATGGATTATTGATTCTGGACATTTTGTGCTGGCTTCTTTCACTTAGCACAATATTTTCAAGGTTCACCCACGTTGTAGAATCAATCAGTACTTTAATCATTTTTATGGCTGAATAATATCCCACTGTGTGAATATTCCACATTTTATTTATCCATTTACAACTGATGAACATTTGGGTTGCTTCCATTTTTTGGCTTTTATGAATAATGCTGCTATAATAATTTGTGTCCATGTTTCTGTGTGACATATGTTTTCAATTCTCTTGAGTAAATAAGTAACACACACACAAACATACATACACATACCTGAGTAAATATACTTCAGTATACACACACACACACACACACACACACCTAGGATTAGAACTACTGGGGGATTCTTCTACTTTTGAAGGGCATCTTGAATGAGAACTTTACATTTATATGAAAACATAATAAATGTTTGGTTTACAATAAAATAAAATCTGTGTAAATGATGCCTGCAGCTTTAGGAAAACATAATAAATGTTTGGTTTACAATAAAATAAAATCTGTGTAAATGATGCCTGTCACTTTAGGAAAGCTATTCTGTGATTAATGTCAGTGAAACATCTGAATAATTCACTTCACCCTTTTGTCCATTAGTTTGAGGTCAATCAACTCAAATTTTGTATTATTTACCTTGTCCTTTTTCAAGAAAAATGATTTTGGATTCTGGAAGAAAATTAGATCCAGTCACAATCATTTCATGACCTCCATTTACAGAACAACTGTTGATACTATACTTCTCAATATGAGGAAGTTCTTGAGCAGATCGCTGGGCTGTTTTGTTTTGTTTTGTTTTTTAGAGTTGAGAAGAAAGAAAATATTAGTTTACAATCTTTCATATATAAATAACAAATCAAGCTATAAAATGAAAATAAAGAGAAGCAAACTCTGGGCTTTTAAAATTCAAGGCAATGGTAACAATATCTACTAAAATAACTACATTATTTAGGAAACAAAGTAGATTAGATTTATGTGATTTTTAAATTATTTTCTTAGACTAAAACTGTAACAAACTCAATTAATAAAGAGAAATTAGTGCCTGCAACTTCATATTGAGTCGAAAACATTAACCTCATCAACTTTTTTCTTTTTAGCTTATGTCTTAATATACTTCTTCCCTACAACTGTTAAAATTGATAAATCTGATATAATTATAAAAAGCAAATTAAATCTAAAGATGTATAATTATATTGCATACAATAAAAAGACAAATTTCTAAAGGACAAACACCAAGTAGCCCTTTTTTCAAGATAGTATCTAGATCATCACATTTTAATACTGAATTTTTGAAAATGGATGTGTATGTCTTTCTATAGTGCACTGCACTCTTGCTTTCCAGGATATGTGAACATAATTTATCTTACTGCCTTAAGAGACATTTTTTAAATTATCAACTTTCATAAACAGTGACCTTGGTGCCACTTTCCTCTAATATTGACTGATTCCAAGCTGCTATATTTTCTGGAGATCCTATTTCTGGCTTTTCTTCTTTTTTTTAACTGTTTGAGCTTCAAGCTACAGATTATATTTCTTTTGATTGCTCAGATTTTCTAAGGGTTTCATCTTGCCAAATACCTAGATAACTAGGTTTCTCTCCAAATTAAAACAAAAATGTGTAGATTATACTCTCTTCTTCACATTTGGAAAACAGGTCTACTTTTAGTCCTACTACGTGGGTGGAAAATTGGTGGCTTTAAAGGTCAGCTGTGTTTTGTTTGGCCAGTAACAACATTTTAAAGAAATTTAAACTTGCATGCCTTTAGGAAGCAAGCACTCTCCATTCGCTATGGCTCTTGTCTCTCCCAATTATTTGATACCAAGCCTCAAAAGTGAATTGAAATCACTACCTCAAAGAGAATGTTAAAATAGGCCCTTTCATAGGTGATGGATCTGGGACTTAGGATCAACTACCACCTGGGAAACAGAGAACCAACCTAGATCTCAGAAAATACTATGTCCCTACCTATGTTCCAAATGGCTCACAGAGAAGGGGCATGAAACCAAGCACTGACTAGTCCAGGGAGTAGACTAACTCAAGTTTTAGATATTTATGGTGGAAAATAGCCATTACAGGTGCACTCAAGGTAACAGCAAAAATATGTTCACCAAATGGCACAGTCATAATAAAATATGAGTTAAAAATATTATTTTTGAAGACTATTTAACAATATGAGGAAATGCCCCTTATAAGTGAAAATACCGAAACAAAACTGTATCAGGTAAGCCCAACTAAAAAATATTATATATATACAATATATATATATTGTATATACATACACAAAAAAGAAAAAGGAAATTCAAAAAAAGGTTAACAGTGACTATCTCAAGTGTAGTGATATTACAAAACGTTTTAATACTACTCTTTGTACCACTCTGCATTTTCTATATTCTCAACAGTAATCACATATTATTTTAATAAACTAAAAGAAAAAACAGAAAATCATTTTAGAGTAATTTCATCTCAAAAACTGAAACTATACTAAAAATAAAGACATATATGCTTATATGGGCACTGAATACTCTGGCAGGATAATAAAGATGCTGGCAATGATAGCTGATTCTAAGAAGGGGAACTAGTTGACTTGGAAATTTGCTTTTCACTCTATACTCCTTTATCCTTTTTGAATTTTGTACCATGTAACTGTATTATCTACAAAAATTAATTCTACAGTGAATCAGTGAATTCTATTACTATGGATTTACTTAGTTCAATCCCAGTCAACTGGGAAATAATAAAGTACTTCTCCAATTCAGCAAACAGCAAAAGGAGAGACAGAAAGGTAATACAGTAGATGTGATCCCAACTTAAGAATGCATGTGTTTCTATGCTGTACACCTGAAATCAATATAATATAGTATATAAACTACACTTCAATTAAGAAAAAGTAATGCATGTACTTAGATAAAATGGTATAATGTAATAAAAAGAATACTAAGGAAACCTGTATTCTAAGCACAGTCTATTGGCAACAGCAAATAACACTGGATGAGTGTTTGAGAAACTTGTGCCTCAGTTTCCTTCTACACAAGAGTAAGATATGCAATTAGAACACTTCTGAGTCTAAGCCCTAAAGATCTAAACAGCAGTCTCAATATTTTAGTCCTACCAGCTAACCTACCAGAGGTCCACAGTTCTCCAGGGCTTGAGTAGGTATCAGGCTCTAGGGCCTTTTCTCATTTCTTGCCTTTGTAAACCAGGGGAAAAAGCAATTCACTTTTCTCAATCTGATGATGTAAATAAATTTATGGTGAAAAACCCAAAACCCACAAAACCCTGTAAGTCCTTATTTAGCTGAAGTGTCGGCTCACAGAGACAGGAATCTTCCAACATGAAGGCTGATATTTTAATTAAACAAAGATGACCAAGTGACATTTAATATCAGAATCATAGCTTCATTTGGTCCTCAGGTGGCCTCAAACCTACTTTCCTCATTTACAGATAAGAAAACTGTGGTTGAGAGAATTTGTCTACAGTTCTACCGCTATCTAGGGTCAAATTATAATGAGAAGTCATTTTCTAACTCTAAGATCAGTACTCCTTCCACCTAAGCATGTAGCTTACTTATTTCGATATGAGAAAATCACATCAGTTACCCAGATTCTGTGCCTCAGTTTACATTTTTGATCCAAACATTACATTATAAGCAAAACTGAAAATGATCTATTATAAACAAAATTTTATAACATCATCACAAGTTCACTTACAGCACTCTACAGGTATAGAAGCTGTCTGCAGAGAAAGAACTTTTCCATTGGGCTGTGGGATGTGTACACGAAACACAAGTCGTACTCTAGTATTCTTTCTGCCAATATCAGTTTCTCCTTTTCGAAGTTCTATATCTGAATTGCGGAGTTTCAAAATACCTGCACAGTCAATACTAGGGAGAAAAACATAAAAATTTTGTTTGCTTACTGATAATTAGTGGTTCTAAACAACTCACTCAAACAGCAGTTGTTAATTTAGGAGGAATGAACTATCACTACCTAAAATATGATTAAAAAAAAAGATATGTATAGTTGCTATTTTCTGCTATTTCAATTTTTGGATTAAAAATATTTTTACATGACAAAAATATAATAGTAAGTGTGGGAGATTGTCTGCAAAGATAGCTGTCAATAATTCCTCCCCATTCCAGTACTTCTCCCATTAAGAGGTGGAGTACCTATGTACTGCCTCCTTAAGAACTGGCCTTATGACTTGCTTTGACAAACAGGATGTGACCAGTTAATACTCTAAGCTAGAAGCCTAGCACTTAAACAGTCTCATATCATACACTTTTGCTCTCTTGTAGTCATAAGCCACTCTGAAGAAGTACAACTAACAAGCTGGAGAAAAAGGCCCAGGCAATCCTCAACTGTTCCAGCCACTCCAGCCATCTTGGATGTTCTCAAGCCAGCTGAACTCCCAGCTCAATTCAAGAGAATGATTGTTCCCAGCCAACACCACATGAATGTATCGGCTGAGTTCAGCCAATCCAAAGAATCATGAAACATACCAACAGTTATTACTTTAAGTCACTAAATTTTGGGGGTAATTTGTGTGACAGAACTAGGTAAGTGAAACATAAAGTAAAAATTAGTGTTTAATTCTAAAGGTTTAACTAGGCCAGAAAGCATTCACTTGTACTACAAATAAGTAATTAATAGCAATATTTAGACTTTTATAGTGATGTGTTTATTAATAAAAACAATCCATCAGGCAACAATTCTTGCATTCCTAAAAAATGTACATGTAGGATTAAAGTTTTGGCATTTAAGGTCTAACATTTCATTATCTTCAAATTTTATCACTAGCTATTGCTGCTTAACACACAATCATGGTAGGAAACAACAGTATCTACAATGTATCTTTGTTATTCACAAATACTCTTCTAATAATAAGAATTAAGTGAATAACTAATGATCAAACATTCTAGTTAAAGTTTACTCTCTCTTATGGAAATGCTCGTTTTTCCATCCTTTTACTTTATCTACCAATAGTTCCAACTCTTAAAGCTCATTGTCCCCAAGCTGCTTAAGTCATTTGAAGGATAATATATCTTACAGAGGTCAGTTATCAAGATAAGAACTAGTAAAGCACAGGGAAGAATCCCAAAAGGATGAATATTTTTATCTTCAGAAAGATACAGAAGAAATTTCTAAAAAAGGAACTACTTTTGAAAAATAAATATTTGTAATTTATGGATAATAAATTATATTTATACTAATATTGAAAAATTGCATTTTAGCTCAAAGCAGTATTTAGACCAAGCCGTATCAAGCAGTGAATAATTCATGTTAGTATGCCAACATGAGTCTTTAGGAAGAAATACCAGAGATTATCCATTTCACTGAGTTTTGCGGGAAGGTATTTTAGCAGAGCTAAGTTTCTAATAGAAGATCTGTAATAGGAGTATCAGAAATGACAATCTTACAACTGGATAAGAAATACAAAAAAGAAAAAAGCTAAACAAACACAAAAACTACACATATAGGAATGAAAATAATTTTAATTCTGTTTATAACTACAACTGTATTTTAGATCAGGGTACATTATTGCCACATCCATATTCACCTAGTTTTAAAAACAGGAAGAAGTTATGAGTAGCTTAAAGCAATGAATACTGACATTCTATATTTAAAGTATCTTGTAAGGTGGCTCTATGGCTTATGGGGTTAGTATACTGGTCTTAACGGTCTTATATATCCAAGATAAATTAGAATTGAAATGACCAAGCCTGTGGGATAATAGGCAAAACAAGAGCAGCATCTACCAATCTTTCCCCACCTTAGTGCTTTTAAAGAACAGTAGAGCTATTTAACACATCTCTACTAGTTTACACATAAATCATTTTGAACAATTCTTACCAGTCATTCACAAATATTTATCTACCACTATCTAAAACTATGTAACACTGAATAATGGTAGTTTATCCTAGCAATTAGTTGCCAGTAAAAAAAGGCTAAAAAATTCAGCTTTACCTTGCCATTGTTATCTAAGGTGCATGGAAGAGGTTTCTCAGGTTTGGGTAATTTCCTAGTTGCTCCTTCAACCCTTTCTTGGGCACACACAGTGTTGCATTAAGCTTTGACTCCTAAAAAATTCTGTTCCCCAATCTAACAGTCCAGAGTGGAAAGAATGTCCAGAGAAGCTTCAGGTATGTATCTGGGGATAGAGAAAGGGGGCTAGCTGTTTGTTATTAGTAACAGTGGTGTTTCTGCGGCTTTACCATCTCTGATCTGATCTAGGCAGGCAGTATATGCCAGGTCTGCTTGGGGAAGGGACATGAATTATGATGACTACCACTTCTGTTCCATGTGCTAGTAGATGGGAAAAGGAGGAGGTAGATATGTTTAGATCCTACTATTCTGATTTTTTCACACTATTCAATAAGAGGCTTCCTGAATTTCTTGAGAATCTCAGAAATTCATGTACTTTTTTTCTTAAATTTATTGATTTATACACTATTTTTAGAAAAGATGAGGCATTTTACAACATAAGTACAAATAAGGTCAAGAAGAAACAATAAATTCTTTAATAGAAAGAACAGGAAATAAAATATATCCTAAATCTAAGGCCACAAATTACTATAATTACTGTATTTGACTTCGACCATGAACTTCCCGGAAGCCAAAGCAAAAAGTAAATGTGATAAAGTTTTTATAGGTCTCTCCTTGTCTAGTAAAGCAAAATCTACCATGTCATCAGAAAATACCAAATTTTTTCCGTTAACTTGAAAGAACTGTGTGTATGTGTGTGTTAATGAGCAACTCAGAGATAGTATCTTTAACAGTGGTTTTTCAGATTATGAAGAGGTACTCATATGGCTATTTCCTTCAAGCAAAGAAAGTTAAGCAGCACAATAAGCTTCTGTTGATTTTCTATTTAACTTGGTTCAAGTCTAGTGAACAGAATGAACGGAAACATGGCCCGCAAACTGTCCTCTAGGGATCAATTTTATAAATTCTTTAAAGGACAGTTCAAAGCAGAGTTTTTAATTCCCCTCGATAGCTGACTAATCGTGTATTTGTATGTTTCTGATGCTAGATGAAAAAGTAACACCCTAGAGTAAAAGGAAAGAAGTCTACAAACATGCATTCATATTCACAGGTTTGTCTCCTCACCTTATTTGAAAACAGGTCAAATAGGATGCCTGGAGTCAGAGTCAACATTTTCCTTAAGAAAGTTTTGTCCAATTGCCTGAATAAGCACTGGCTCTGACTCCAAAGTTCTTTCTATATCACTGAATACAGAAATCTAAGGGTAGAGAACATCAGCTAACTGTATCTCTTTGCCATGAAAGAACTCTGTTATAGCCCCTATGTAATGACTTACTGGGTTGGGTTCTTGAGTACTGTCCATCTGAACTAAGTAGGCAAAAATAAAGTTTTGTTTCAATTTATATTTACTTGTCTTTTCTGATAATATGTAGATAACAGGGTTAAGTTTCTTTCTGAGGTAATTTTTATTTTGTAATAGAATTATGTCATAAATTGCTATATCTTCAGGTGCATATTCTAGTTTACCTAAGTTATTTAAATGTAAATTTAAAAGAAGAGAGCTAGAGACTGAAATCTGATATCTGATTAAATCCTAAATATGATTTAGGATTGTTTTTGCAACAGCCTGGGACAGATGTTAATGTAATTTTAAGAAAGGTATATATGGTAGTTTGAAGCAATTTCTATAACAAACTTCATATAAATTTCACACACCTGGTTATGGCAGATTAATAATTATCTAATAAATATCTTTTGTTCCCTTTTTTCTTAGTTAATAAGCCCCTATATTGTTAAAAGAAGCAACATACTCAGGTTTAAAAAATACCCAGGTTGCCCTTATATACAAGGATGATCAATGAATGTGTTGCATAGGTTTCTGGGATAAGCTCTTTAAAAAACATTGACTCAGATGGAAGTTCTCTTTTACCCTTCCTCCTACCCCTTCTTTCTTATCCTTCTGGGATTGTAATTGTGATGGCTAGAGCTCCAGCACCCATTTTAGATCATGAAGCAAGCTTGAGGATGGAAACTACATGCTAAATATAGCAGAGAAGAAAAAAAGAAGGAGCTTGGGGCCCCAATAACTTATGGAAATACTATGTTAGCCCTAAAATGCCTATCTGTATATTCTTTTATGGAATAAAAAGCAAAACTTCGTTTAAGCCACTGCATTTCAGGTTTCCATAACAGGCAACTATATATAATCCTAACTAACCCATTGGAACAAAACTCTATTATATTTTCATTCAGAAGCCGTCCACCTCATTTCATTTGAAAATGTAAGATGGGACACCTGGAAGTAGAGCCAAAGTTTTCCTTAAGGAAACTTAGTAATCTTAATTGTACTGCAACTGTTTATTTATTGTCCACCCATCAGACTGTGAGCTATTTGAAAAATATTCCACATATTTTTATCTACATCACTTAGCATGATGCTTGGCTGGTACTATATGGTTCGTACACTTTTGCGGAACTGAATTTTCTTTCTGAAAATATGTTAACAACCTTAGCAGATGTACTACAATTATTTACATAATGTTATTCAGTTAATTTAGAACAATGAATCCTTCATTTTGGTACCATAAAAGTTATATATGTTTTTTCCAAAAGTTGATTCAGAAAAAGAAAGAACTGCCCATTTTGAGGTATGTTTAAAGATACCTGGCTGACATATTGTTTTCAGGAAGAAGTGGAATTTCCAAAACTTTTGTACTGGCAATTATTATCTCTTGGCTTGCAGTAGCAACTGTTTTCCCAGTGATTCGATGCACCTGATAAAATGCATGAGGTCGTAAATATCTATCATCTGCCGTTCCAATAAACATCTGTAGATTTATCGGCTTTTCACTATAGCCCAGGAGCTAATTAGGAAGAACAAACACAGAAAAATAGATTTCATTATCCATGCATATTACAATAAGCTTACAACAAATAGGTTTATTATATCTGATTCACAAATTATTGACACATAAAATGTTACTTCAAAAAAGAAAACAATAGAAAAAGTAAGAAGTGAACACCCTTCCAGACTTCAGGAATACTTTAAGAAATAAAACGCTGGAAAATAAACAAGGGTACTACAACAAACTCAAGAGCTTCTGCACAGCAAAAGAAACCATGAACAAAACAAAAAGGCAAGCCACTGAATGGAAGATACTTGCAAATGGTATATTCACAAAGGGTTAATATCAAAACATATAAAGAATTCATACAACTCAACACCAAAAAAATACATAACCTGATTAAAAAATAGGCAGAGATCTCAACAAACATTTTTCCAAAGAAGACACACAGATGGCCAAAAGACACATGAAAAGATTCTTAATATCACTAATCATCAGGGAAATGCAGATCAAATCCATGATGAGATACCACCTCAATCCAGTCAGAATGGCCAGTATTAAAAAGACAAGCAATAAACAAGCGTTGGTGAGGATGTGAAGGAAAGGAATCTCTCATGCATTGCTCATGGGAATGTAAACTGGTACAGCCACTATGGAAAACAGTATGGAAGTTTCTCAAAAAATTAAAAGTGGAACTACCATATGACACAGTAATTCCACTTCTGGGAAACTTACCCCCCCCCAAAAAACAAAATCATTAATTTGAAGAGACATATGCACCCTATGTTTATTGCAGCATTATTTACAACAGCCAAGATATAAAGGCAACCTAAATGCCTATTGATAAATGAATGGATAATAAGATACGGTATATTGGAGAATTAGTCATAAAAAAGAATGAAGTCTTGCCACCTGCAACAATCTTAACATGGATGGACCTACATGGTATTATACTATGTGAAATCAGTCAGACAAAGACAAAGACTTGTATGGGTTCACTTATATGTGGAATCCAAAAAATAAAACAGGTGAACAAACAAACCAGAAACAGACTCATTAACATGGAGAACAAACTGGTGATTACCATAGGGAAGGGCAGTTAAGGGATGGATAAAATAGGTTAAGGGGATAAAGAGGTACAAAATTCCAATTATAAAAAAATAAGTCATGGTCAACTACCAAATGATTTCCCTCATTTGTGGAGTATAACAACAAAGAAAAACTGAAGAAACAAAACAGCAGCAGACTCACAGACTCCAAGAAGGGACCAGTGGTTACCAAAGGCGAGGGGTGGGGAGGGAGGGAGAAGAGGATTGAGGGGTATTATGATTGGTACACATGGTGTGGGGGGGTCACGGGGAAGCAGTGACTCTATCGCATCTTACTACACTGATGGATAGTGACTTCAATAAAGTATGTGGGGGTCTTGATAATATGGGTTAATGTAGTAACCACAATGTTTTCCATGTAAAACCTTCAAAAGAGTGTATATCAGTGATAAATTAATAAACAAACAAATAAACCACATAGAAAAATCGAAAACTAATCAGAGAATAATAAATAAATAAGTCATGGCGATTAAAAGTACAACATAGGGAATATGGTCAATAATATCATAGTATCTTTGTTAACTACACTTATCATGGTGAGCATCTCAAAACGTATACAACTGTTGAATCACTATGTTGTACACCTGAAATCAATACGATACTGTGTATTGGCGATTCTTAAAAAAAAAAGTAGAGTTGACAGGAAATTCAGTGAACACTATTTGATAACACTGCTGATAATAAAATAAAAATTAATTTTAAAAAATAAAAATAAAAGGCTGGGGAATTCAAGATGGCGGCATTAGAGGTGAGACAGAGAACTCCTCCCAAAACCACAAATAGGATGAAAATATAGTTAACTAATACAACTAACCCAAAAAAATGAACAAGAAAGAAGGCTGAACCAGACTACATACAGACATCACCAACAGTGCAGACATGACGAAACAGGGTAACGTATGAAAGCCATGATCCAGAGGGACCCAAGCCCTTCCCCCACACTAGCTAACAAGTGGGAGGAAGAGAAACGAAGCAGAGAGGGGGGTGGAAGCCTGAGACTGCTGAACACCTAGTGCTGGAGATCAGCTTTACAAGCAGAAACCTACTCTGTGTGATTCCTAAAAGAGAGGCGAGAATACACAGGAAAGCGCACAGAGTGCAGCTACACCCGAGAGGACTCGGCACCCCAAGAGGGGGGTAAGATACGGAGCCGCGACCCGGCGGGACCTGAGCACTCCCCCACCCCGGCGCACCGGCGGGAGGAGAGGATTCAGAGCCAGGAGGGAGTGGAAGTACACCCCGCGAAGTAGCCAGCCCCAGTGATCTGCGCGGGGAGCGCTAACCCACATTGCGCAGTGCAGCGGAGATTGGAGAGACAGAGGGGCAGAATATGAGCAAGGAACGCGCCAGGGTGCTTGCAGCAGGCTCCCGGGAAGGAAAAAAAAAAGCGCGCGCTTTCTTCAGCGGTCTTAAAGAGACAGGAGCCCAGCGGAGGAGCCGGATGGCCCCAGCACACTCAGCCCAGCAGCCTGGGAGTCCTGGGGAGGTTCAGACGCCTTAGCTGGCGACTGGGGAGGCGTAGCCATACTTAACACTTCTCACTGAGATCAACAGCCTCCTATTGGTTCCCACCCCTGCCAGAGCGATAAAGGGCCCTGTGGAGCAGCGCAGTCACAGCTGTGGAATAGTGGGGCAATAGCGCCACCTACAGCATTACCACAGAATCTACGTCCGGTGGGCATTTTATTTTTGTTGTTTTTTGTTTTTTCTTTTTTCTTTTCTTTCTTTTTTTCTCGTTTTCTTTCTTTCTTTCATTCTTCTTTTTTTCTTCTCTTTTTAAAGTCTTAAAGAGCCCAGCTGACATACGTGGCAACTATCAGTGACCAATTCTATAGCCATGAAAAGACAGAGGAATATGGTTCAGACCAAAATCAACCAGACAACCCCAGAGAGGGAGTCTGAAGGGATGGAAATGTACAGTCTTCCTGAAAAAGAATTCAGAATAAAAGTCATAACCATGCTGATGGACCTACAGAGAAATGTGCAAGAGCTGAGGGAGGAAGTGAGAGAACTGAGGAAAGACAATGCAGAAATCAGACAAGCGATCGACGGCCTTAACAGCACAATGGATGAGATGCAAGAGACTGTTAATGGAATAGAAAACAGAGAACAGGAATACAGAGAAGCTGAGGTAGAGAGAGATAAAAGGATTTCTAGGAATGAAAGAATATTAAGAGAACTGTGTGACCAATCCAAACGGAACAATATTCGCATTATAGGAGTACCAGAGGAAGAAGAGAGAGAAAAAGGGATAGAAAGTGTCTTTGAAGAAATAATTGCTGAAAACTTTCCCTCGCTGGGGAAGGAAGTAGTCTCGCAGTCCACCGAAGCTCATAGATCTCCCAACACAAGGGACCCAAGGAAGACAACACCAAGACACATAATAATTAAGATGGCAAAGATCAAAGATAAAGACAGGGTATTAAAGGCAGCTAGAGAGAGAAAAAAGATCACCTACAAAGGAAAACCCATCAGACTATCATCAGACTTCTCAACAGAAACCTTACAGGCCAGAAGAGAATGGCATGATATATTTAACGTTAATGAAACAGAAGGGCCTCGAACCAAGAATATTGTATCCAGCACGATTATCATTTAAATATGATGGAGGGATTAAACAATTTCCAGACAAACGAAAGTTGAGAGAATTTGCCTCTCATAAACCACCACTACAGGATATCTTAAATGGACTGCTCTAGATGGAAGCACACCTAAGGCTAAAAAGATGTCAAAAGAGAAAATAAAATCACAGCAAAGACAGCAGACCATCCAAATACTAACTAAAGGCAAGAATAAAACACCTATTATAGAAAGAGTGGAGGAGGAGGAATAAGAAGGGAGAGAAATAAAGAAACATCAGACTGTGTTTACAATAACTTAACAGGAAAGTTAAGTTAGATTGTTAGGGAGTAAAGAAGCAACCCTTGAACCCTTGGTAACAACGAATCTAAAGCCAGCAATGGAAATAAGTACATACCTATCAATAATTAATCACCTTAAATGTAAATGGACTGAATGCACCAATCAAAAGACACAGAGTAACAGAATGGATAAAAAAGCAAGACCCATCTATATGCTGCCTACAAGAAACTCACCTCAAATCCAAAGATATACACAGACTAAAAGTGAAGGGATGGAAAAAGATATTTCATGCAAACAACAAAGAGAAAAAAGCAGGTGTTGCAGTACTTGTATCAGACAAAACAGACTTCAAAACGAAGAAAGTAGCAAAAGATAAAGAAAGACATTACATAATGATAAAGGGGTTAGTCCAACAAGAAGATATGACCATTATAAATATATATGCACCCGACACAGGAACGCCAGCATATGGGAGACAAATACTAACACAATTAAAAGAGGAAATAAGACAGCAATGCATTCATCTTAGGAGACTTCAACACACGACTCATTCCAGAGGAGAGATCAACCAGACAGAAAATAAGTAAAGACACAGAGGCACTGAACAACACACTAGAACAGATGGACCTAACAGACATCTACAGAACTCTACACCCAAAAGCAACAGGATACACATTCTTCTCAAGTGCACATGGAACATTTTCCAGAATAGACCACATACTAGGCCACAAAAAGAACCTCAGTAATTTCAAAAATACTGAAATCCTACCAACCAACTTCTCAGATCACCAAGGTATAAAACTAGAAATAAATTTTAGAAAGAAATCAAAAAGGCTCACAAATACATGGAGACTTAACAACACTTTCCTAATTAATCAATGGGTTAACGACCAAATCAAAACAGAAATCAAAGAATATATGGAGACTGATGACAACAACACAAAGCCACAACTTCCCTGGGACGCAGCAAAGGCAGTTCTAAGAGAAAGTATATTGCAATCCAGGCCTATTTAAAGAAGGAAGAACATTCCCAAATGAATAGTCTAAAGACACAATTACTGAAATTGAAAAAAGAAGAACAAATGAGGCCCAAAGTCACCAGAAGGAGGGACATAATAAAGATTAGAGAAGAAATAAATAAAATTGAGAAGAATAAAACAATAGAAAAAATCAATAAAACCAAGAGCTGGTTCTTTGAAAAAATAAACAAAATAGATAAACCCCTAGCCAGACTCATTAAGAGAAAAAGAGAATCTACACATATAAACAGAATCAGAAATGAGAAAGGAAAAATCACGACGGACCCCACAGAATTACAAAGAATCATAAGAGTATATTATGAGAATCTATATGCTAACAAGCTGGAAAACACAGAAGAAATGGACAACTTCTTAGAAAAATATAACCTTCCAAGACTGACCAAGCAAGAAACAGAAAAACTAAACAGACCAATCACCAGCGATGAAATCGAATTGGTAATCAAAAAACTACCCAAGAACAAAACCAAGGGCCTGATGGATTCACCTCTGAATTCTACCAGACATATAGAGAAGAAATAACACCGATTCTCCTGAAAGTTTTCCAAAAAATAGAAGAGGAGGGAATACTTCCAAACTCATTCTACGAAGCCAGCATCACTCTAATACCAAAACTGGGCAAAGACCTCACCAAAAAAGAAAATTACAGACCAATATCTCTGATGAACGTAGATGCAAAACTACTCAACAAAATATTAGCAAACCGAACTCAAAAATACATCAAGAGGATCATACACCATGATTAAGTGGGATTCATCCCGGGATGCAAGGATGGTACAACATTCGAAAATCCATCAATATCATCCACCACATCAACAAAAAGAAGAACAAAAACCACATGATCATCTCCATAGATGCTGAAAAAGCATTTGACAAAATTCAGCATCCATTCCTGATTAAAACTCTCAACAAAATGGGTATAGACGGCAAGTACCTCAACATCATAAAGGCTATATATGACGAACCCACAGCTAACATCATACTTAACGGCGAGATGCTGAAAGCTTTTCGTCTAAGATCGGGAACAAGACAGGGATGCCCACTCTCTCCACTGTTATTCAACATAGTACTGGAGGTCCTAGCCACAGCAATCAAACAAAACAAAGACATACAAGGCATCCAGATTGGTAAAGAAGAAGTCAAATTGTCACTATTTGCAGATGACATGATACTGTACATAAAAAACCCTAAAGATTCCATTCCAAAACTACTAGAACTAATATCTGAAATTCAGCAAAGTTGCAGGATTCAAAATTAACACACAGAAATCTGTTGCTTTCCTATACACTAATGATGAACTAACAGAAAGAGCAATCAGAAAAACAAATCCATTCACAATTGCATCAAAAAGAATAAAATACCTAGGAATACACCTAACGAAGGAAGTGAAAGACCTGTACTCTGAAAACTACAAGACACTCCTAAGAGAAATTAAAGAGGACACTAACAAATGGAAATGCATCCCATGCTCTTGGCTATGAAGAATAAATATTGTCAAAATGGCTATACTACCTAAAGCAATCTACAGATTCAATGCAATCCCTATCAAACTACCAACAGCTTTCTTCAATGAACTGGAACAAATAATTCTAAAATTCATATGGAACCACAAAAGACCCCGAATAGCCAAATCAATCCTGAGAAGGAGGAATAAAACAGGGGGAATTACACTCCCTGACTTCAAGCTCTACTACAAAGCCACAGTAATCAAGACAATTTGGTATTGGCACAAAAACAGACCCACAGACCAGTGGAAAAGAATAGAAAATCCAAACATTAACCCAAACATATACAGTCAATTAATATTTGATAAAAGTGCCTTGGATATACAATGGGGAGATGACAGCCTCTTCAGCAGCTGGTGTTGGAAAAACTGGACAGCTACATGTAAGAGAATGAAACTGGACTACTGTCTAGCCCCATACACAAAGGTAAACTCAAGGTGGATCAAAGATCTGAATGTAAGTCATGAAACCATAAAACTCTTAGAAAAAAACATAGGCAAAAATCTCTTGGACATAAACATGAGCGACTTCTTCATGAACATATCTCGCCAGGCAAGGGAAACAAAAGCAAAAATGAACAAGTGGGACTATATCAAGCTGAAAAGCTTCTGTACAGCAAAGGACATCATCAATAGAACAAAAAGACATCCTACAATATGGGAGAATATATTCATAAATGACGTATCTGATAAGGGTTGACATCCAAAATATATAAAGAATTCATGCACCTCAACAAACAGAAAGCAAATAATCCAATTAAGAAATGGGCAAAGGACATTGAATAGACACTTCTCTAAAGAAGAAATTCAGATGGCCAACAGGCACATGAGAAGATGCTCCACATCGCTAATCATCAGAGAAATGCAGATTAAAACCACAATGAGATATCACCTCACACCAGTGAGGATGGCCAACATCCAAAACACAAACAACAACAAATGTTGGCGAGGATGTGGAGAAAAGGGAACCCTCCTACACTGCTGGTGGGAATGCAAATTAGTTCAACTATTGTGGAAAGCAGTATGGAGGTTCCTCAAAAAACTCAAAATAGAAATACCATTTGACCCAGGAATCCCACTCCTAGGAATTTACCCTAAGAATGCAGCAGCCCAGTTTGAAAAAGACAGATGCACCCCTATGTTTATCGCAGCACTATTTACAATAGCCAAAAAATGGAAGCAACCTAAGTGTCCATCAGTAGATGAATGGATAAAGAAGTAGTGGTACATATACACAATGGAATATTATTCAGCCATAAGAAGAAAACAGATCCTACCATTTGCAACAACATGGATGGAGACAGAGCTAGAGGGTATTACGCTCAATGAAATAAGCCAAACGGAAAAAGATAAGTATCAAATGATTTCATTCATATGTGGAGTATAAGAACAAAGAAAAAAACTGAAGGAACAAAACAGCAGCAGACTCACAGAACCCAAGAACAGACTAATAGTTACCAAAGGGAAAGGGACTGGGGAGGATGG
This sequence comes from Smutsia gigantea, assembly GCA_032199065.1. NCBI lineage: Eukaryota > Metazoa > Chordata > Mammalia > Pholidota > Manidae > Smutsia > Smutsia gigantea. Next base: position 51,818 of record JAVSCE010019485.1, read on the forward strand.
GTGGGAAGGGAGGGACAAGGGGGAAAAAGGAGCATTATGATTAGCAGATGAATTGTTGGGGGGGGCACGGGGAGGGCTGTACAACTCAGAGAAGACAAGTAGTGATTCTACAGCATCTCACTACACTGATGGACAGTGACTGTACTGGGGTATGTGGGGGGGACCTGATGATGTGGGGAATCAAGTATCCATAATGTTGTACATGTAATTGTAAATTAATGATACCAAAATAAATTATAAAAAATAATAATAATACATGAATTTTGGCTATGAAGTTATGCTATCTGATCTTTCTCATTTTGGTTGATTTTAAAGTAACTATCAAATGATCTCTAAAAGGCCAGTGTACTGGTTTTTTTATGGATTCTCCCAGGGAGGTGCATTGTTTTCCTTAGATTATACAGTCAGCAGGAAACCATGTGTGGGTTTTTAGCACTGTGATGAAATATCTTTGCCCGTGTCTTGTCATACCAGAAGAGGAGCAGTCAGGACAATCTTTCATTTGATGCTCCAAAGGACCTCTGGGATTTAGTGTTACTGGCATATTAATTGCCAAGACAGCAGTAAAAAAAATCTGAAAAGCTGTGTTTAAAGGAATCATTTTAAAAGCTCTTTGTTCCAGATTAAGCTCAAAGGAGATTTTTAATAAACCCTTGGCTGTTTATTAATAATAAAAATAAAGAATGTTATTCACGCCTATTGTTTACTCATATTGTTCTTTCATTATTTCTCCATGGCAATACAATGGCAGCGGCATTCTAAAACATGAATATAACAGGCAAACTCTTTGGAAGGTATTTCAGTTTGGTATCTATTTGTAATAGGCATTTTAGTCTTACCCTCATACCTTTCTGTAAGCATGAAGAAATACATGTGCCTTTACTTGTATTTCCTCAGCTATAAAAATGAGATAATCAGGGTACCTACTTCTTAGGGTTGCTTTGTGGATAATGTATATAAAATACTAAGCACAGTGAAAATGGCAAATGCTCAGTGAACGCTATCTGTTATGCTATTAAAGCCATTATACTGAGTATGGTAGGTAGGATAAAGGCCCTCCAAATATGTCAATGTCCTAACTCAAGGGATCTGCAAATGTTAGGTTACATGGCAAAACGAAATGAAGGTTGGAGATGGAATTAAGACAGCTAATCAGGTGAATTTAAAAGAGAAAGATTATCTTGGATTATGTGGGTGGGTCCTAAAAAGTGGAAAAAGGAATCAAAAGAGAGTCAGAGAGATGTGACAATGGAGAAAGGATCAGAGAGATGCAACACTGCTGGCTTTGAAGATGGAAAAAAGCAGGGAGGGGGTGTGAGCCAAGGAATGTGGGTAACTTTTAGAAACTGGAAAGATAAAGGAAACAGATCCTACCCAGAGCCTACAGAAAGGAATGCTGCCCTGACAATATGCCTTAATTTTAAGCCAGTGAGACCCAAGGCAGACCTCTGGTTTATAGAACTATAAGGTAATACAAGGTAATTGTGTTAAGTTGGTAAATTAGTAATTTATTACACAGCAATAGAAAACTAGTATACTGAGCCTTTTTTTTATCATTTTAAATACTAAAATGTTTAAAACATTGCATTTTAAATATTACTAAAATTTTAATCAATGATTTCCACAGTTATAATATTTTCACTAATAATTACTAAAAACAAATCTTTTCCTAATGTCTTAAAAGTTATAACTTTATCAAGGCAGAATCTAGTGAATGTAAACATAAGGTTAAATTTCTCTTCAGTATTTCTTCCCAGACTCCATGACTGCCTAGGTGCTTTCCTTTCTTTTCTGGCATCTCACTCAGCACACACAATCTTCCCACTGCAAGTTGGCTTCTACCCTGGCTAATACCTCCAGATGAGAACAGACCCTCTTTTTGGCTCTATTTCAGTTTTCTAGTCCAACACACTCCCTTTCTGCCTAGTTGCTTCAGAACCACATTCACAGCTAGTATTTAGTTAGTTAACCTAGCCAATCAATGCACACTCCTGTGTTCCTGGGTAACTTGCATTTTAATAGCATCTTTCAGAGGAAAAGATCTTACCTCAAGAAGTCAGTAATACTGCCACAGAAGACAATCAAGACATTTCAAAAACATAGATGGTGCTATTCATATCTATGTGAAGAGCATCCTTCAGCATTGCAAACTACACACCAGATAGTTTTACTGTAAATGAGTCTAACAGTGGGAGACTGTTCAAACCCACTGCAAACAATTTGAGGTGCAACCAGGCCCTCTTCAAATGAAATGGACAAGACAGCCATTTACTCTGACCATCCATAGGGCTAAACAAAGAATTACCCAACAGCGGGTTGTGCTCTCAAGAGCTCACTGACACAGGTGCACTGAGAGAATATACAGATTCTCTTGGTAGGTCTTCTGGGGCCTTGAGAAAAATACTTAAAAGAGCAAACTTCCCCCTGTAAGCCATAGATGTTCATTAGTATCCCAAACAGTGGCCAAATCATGTCTTCACAATACTAAATTACTAATCCACTTGTTGAAATTTGTGTAATGGAAAAAAAAAAAGAAAAAGAAAACAAACAACCTACATGGAGAAAAAAAATTACCTACTTTTTTCAGGCTAAAAAGTGGTGTCTGGAAATTGTTTTCTTATCAGAAGAATTGGTTGTTTTACTATAAGAAAATTGCATTTAGCTCATTCTGGAAATAAATTTGTGTAAGAGAACAGCCTTTTTGCATGTACAAAGACCTTCATTATTTTCAAAAGACTTTAGGTGGCATGATGTTCAAAATATAACAGAAAAAAACACATCAATACAAGATGTTTTAACACAAAAGAATACTGGTAGTTCTGATCTCTTTCAAAACATTAGTCAAAGTTCTCATTTGAGAAGGCAATATTATAGAACAACAGAGCCCTTCAGTTTATTAAAACTTAACATGAAAAATGATAGCTTTGAATTCAATAATAGAGCCAAATAGTATATCTGTGGTATTCAAAAAATAGTATTTATATACCAATGTTGAGATAGTAGGAATCAAGTATCCAAGATCCAAAGGGAACAGTGAGACTCTTCAAGGCAAGAGTAACAGAAAAATAATAAGAGTAATATTTGTAATGAAAATAGAAAATTAATAAGGAGGGAGAAATAGTGAGATTCAGAAGTAATCAGAAATAAAACAAATATGGAAAAGAGTGAGAGGTGGGTGAGAGTGAGGCAGTGTATCTCAGAGGGCTCACAGCCTGGAGTGAAACAGCAGCAGGGTGGAATTTAGCCTCTCAGAGTAACCACGGCAAAGAGTGTCTGTTGAGATGGGGAATAAGTCAGCTCATCACCAGAATCCAGGACATGAGCTAGAAGTCCAAAGGAGCTTGAAATCAACCACTGAAAAAGAAACTTATTTAAATAAAAACAAAAGACCTATATAAGACAAAAACAGCCTTGTGAGCAAGAATAAGTTAAGCCACCTATTGGCTTTGTGACTAGATCTACAATATTTCTATTATCAACCCAGGCAGAAATATAAAATGTCATTTAAAAACCCAATTATCTTAACTGGGGCTTCATGATGCCAGTGAGAGAAATGGTGAGACTCTTAGAGAAAGAGATGTACAAGTCATAAAGGAAATCACAACAGATTTCAAAAGAAAATCAGTATCATATAGACCACATTCTCTCACTAAAAAACAAAGTAGAAATCAGTAATAAGAAATAACTTAAAGAGAGAGGGCTGGAGATTTTAAAACTCAATCCCAATGAACTATAGAAAATTAAAGTTCTTCATGTCAATATTTGTGGGATAAAGTTAAAACAGACATGGAAGTATTTGCTTCTGTTTAGAATGTAGACTATTTCAAAAAATGATTGCTTCCACTCAACAATGAAAGCAAGCTGCATAAGCTACAAACATCATAGTTGTTCTAACTCCTCAGAGGGCTTAAAATCCATTTGCTGTAAAGTAACCTAAACACATTACAGTCAGACTCTGGCTAAGAAAGAAGAGATCCACAGTTGCTATCGTCTCTAAAGGATCAACAAAAAGAAGAGAAATCTTCCATAGATGGGGATACAGAGAAGCCATTTATTTATTTATAAACATTTAATAATTTTTTATTGGTAACATAAGGCACATATGTGCTAGTATGATAGATTAGAATAATCAGCTTATAATCAGAGAATATTACACCTTATTAGCTCAGACCTGACAGGACTACAACCTTATTCCAGAGGCAAGTGTTACTTATTTCTGTCTCTCCTGATTTTGCCTACAATCCGGCCTAAAATCAAAAGATATGAGATATATGTGGAAAGAAGAAAATATGAGCCCTGAAAAATATAAAAGTCTATAGAAACAAACCCAGTGATGACAGAGATGCTGGGCTGATAACAGAGAGGTCTTAAAATAATTATCATAAATATATGGACACCAAACTTAAATGATGAGGAATTTCAACACAGATACAGAAATCACTCTTTTAAAAGAAAAAAAGAGTTCTTGGGAACAAAGTATATTCAAAATGAAGAATCCATCAAGTGGACTTAACAGCAGACTAGATACAGCTGAGGGAAGGATGAGAGGATTTAAACACAGTCAGAAGAACTATCAAAACTGAAACAGAAAGAGAAAAATGAGTAAAAAGTTGAACAAAGCATTCAAGGTCTCTAGAGCAATATAAATGGTCTAGAGTATCCAGTAATTATAAGTGGTGTTCCAGAAAAAAGAAAGGGGAAAAATGAGGCAGAAAAAAATGCTTGAAATGTTAACTACTACAAATTTTCCATAATATATTGAAGCTATCAACCTATGAGTTGAAGAAGTTCTGAAAATCCCAAGAATAAATACAAAGAAAAAACATGTTAGCACATCATACTCAAATTGCTGGACACCAAAAAGAAAAATCTTAAAAGCAGTCAAATGAAAAGCATTTTGTTAAAAATTTTTTAAGTGAATAAAAAAAATAACAACTGCTCATCAGATACAACAGATGCAAAAGATATGACATTCTTAACACGCCAAAGAGGAAAAAGGAAACTTTCACACTAGAATCTTATATCCATTGAATATAGTCTTCAAAAAATAAAAGTTAAATACATTTTCAGTGAGGCAAAATTTGAGAAAACTTTTCTCCAGCAAACCTATGTTATAAGAAATGTTAAAAGAAGTAAATTAAATTAAAATCCAGAGATCCTTGGCATGTTTGGGAAGAAAATAAAATCATGAATTATTAACAGTCTTTGATAAACCAAGAATTTATATTGTATATCTAGTGTAATCACTAAGACTAGATTTTAAAAAGTACACAAATTGCAAAATTTCAAAGAAGGGAAAATAAAATAATAAACACTCAATCCAAAAGAAAGTAAAAAGGAAGATAAAAAGACAGAAGGAAAACACTTATTACGGTGATGAATTTAAATTCTAATATATCAGTAATTTTTTTACGTATACATTAAAAAAACAAAAGATAAAATGGAAAAAAACAGATGTAAAAGATATATTCAGTTTGAAACAGATTAATCTAAAACAAGGAAAGTTGGGGATTCTGAGAAGTGACAGAGAAAGCCTGAATCCACCTTCTCCCACCTACACACTGAATCTACAACTACACACAGAGTATTTACCCTTGAAGAATAATGGAGACCTAAGTGAACACTTTCTATACAACAAGGGACAGAAAGAGCAAATGAAAAAGGCCCACACAGCAGGAGAGACAGAGGCATGGTAACAATGGAAACCACACCCTCATCACAGCCACTCGCAGAGGGGAGGGTGAGGGATATCACACCTGGTCCTGGCTGCCATGCGCAGTCCATGATTGCCTATGTGAGAATTCCCTGGACCACACTGGGTATTGCCTGCATTGGTTGCCCACCGGTCCTGTTGATAGCATGGATTTCAACTCTGTGCACATTCTCCCTCAGTCCCTGAGCACTCTAGACTGTTCTAGGGAATTCTCACATAGGCAATCATGGACTGCACATGGCATGTCTAAAAAAGAACCAACCAGAAATGAAGAATTCAATAGATGAAATAAAAAATACACTGGAGGGAACGAACAGAAGACTATAGGATGCAGAAGAACAGATCGGTGACTTGGAAGATAGAGTAATAGAAAGAACTCAAGCTGAAGAATAGAAGGAAAGAAAACTTAAAAGAAAGGAGGACAGGGTAAAAGAGCTCTGAGACAACACCAAATGTCCTAAAATCAACATTATAGAAGTCCCAGAAGAAGAAAAAGAAGAAAGGAGTGGAAATTTTATTTGAAGAGATAATAGCTGAAAACTTGCCTAACCTGGGGAAGGAAACAGTCTACCAGGTCCAGGAAGCACAGAGAGCTCCAAACAAGATGAACCCAAGACACATTGTAATCAAAATGCCAAAGATCAAACAAGAGAGACTCCTAAAAGCAGCAGGAGGAAAGCAATGAATTACATAAAAGGGAAACCCCATAAGGCTATCTGCTGATTTTTCTGAAGAAACTCTATAGTCCAGAAAGGAATGGTGTGCTATATTCAAAATGATGAACAGAAAAAAACCTCTAGTGAAGAATACTCTACCCAGCAAAGTTATTCAGAATTGAAGGAAAGATAAAAAGCTTCACAGATAAATATAAGGTAAAAGATTTCACTACTACTAAGCCAGCCTTACAACAAAGGTTAAAGGGACTTCTTTAAGAGGAAAAGAAAAGACCCTAAACAGAAGCAAAGAATTTAAGAAAGGGAAAAACTTCTACTAGTAAAAATATACTAGAGGTATAGCTTAATTAACTTGAAAACTAATATGAAGATCAAAAAGACAAAAATAACAAAAGCAATTACATCAAAAAATTAGTTAAGAAAATCTCTTAATAAAAAGGTATAAAAGAAGATATTACATACATTAAAGGGGAAGGAGGGTAAGATATACAGTGCTGTTAGAATGCATTTGAACTTGTGACATCAGCTTATTAAGATTGTTATATTCACAGGATGTCATATAAGAACCCCATGGTAAAAACAAACCAAAACTTAAATAATAGATACACAAAAAAGAATGAGTTGGGAACCCAGCCATAACACTAAAGAAAGTCATAAAGCACAAATGAACAGAGCAAGAGAGAAAGAAAGGAGCAGAGAAGAACAACAAAAACAATCAGGAAACATTTAACAAACTGGCAATAGTACATACATATCAATAATTACTTTAAATGGAAAGAGCCTAAATGCTCCAATCAAAAGACACATGGTGACTGAATGGTTACAAAAACAAGACCCATCTATGCTGCCTTCAAGATGCTCACTTTAGACCTAAGGACACACGCAGACTGAAACTGAAGGGATGGAAAAAGATATACCATGCAAGTAGAGATGAAAAAGAATCTGGAGCTCCAACACTTACATCAGACAAATAGACTTCAAAACAAAGAAAGTAACAAGACACAAAGACATTACATAATGATAAAGGGATCACTCCAACAAGAGGATATATAACAATCATAAACATATATGCACCAACATAGGAGCCCCTAAATATAAAAAACAAATACTAGCAAACCTACAGGGAGAAATTGACAGCAACACAGTAATAGTAGGGGACTTTAACATCCCACTTACATAATGGATAGATCATCCAGACAGAAAATAAAAAAGTAAATAAAGGTATTGAATGACATATGAGACCAGACAGACTTAACAGATAATTACAGAACACTACCCAAAACCAACAGAATACATTTTCTCAAGTTCTCCAAAACAGATCACGTATTAGGACACCAAAAAAGCCTCAAAAATTTTAGGAAGATTGAAACTGTATCAAGCATCTTCTTAGACCACAATGGTATGAAATTAGAAATCAACAATTTTTTAAAAACTGGAAAAAGAACAAAAACACATGGAAGTTAAACAACATGCTTCTAAATAATCAATGGATCAAGGAACAGATCAAAGAGGAAATCAAACAATACATGGAGACAAATGAAAACAGAAACACAATGGTTCAAAATATGTGGTATGCAGCAAAAGCAGTTCTAAGAAGGAAGTTTATAGCAATACAGGCTACCTCAAGAAAAAAGAACAAGCTCAAATATACACTTTAACACTACAACTAAAGAAACTAGAAAAAGAAGAACAAACAAAGCCCAAAATTAGTAGAAGTGAGACAGGGACCATGGGCTTAGACAGAGTAGGGTGAGGACCTCTGGAAAAAAACCACTGCGAGATTTGCTTTGGCCTGCTGGGGATCCCAGCTTATTTTTCTAACTTTACCCAAGTGCTGCCTTTCTTCCTCCAGCCCTAAACAAATGATTTGTTGCAACTTGGGCAATGTAGCAAACAAGCCCCAAACTATTGCAAGCCCAAAACAACATAGTAAAAAAGACAGGAAGGATTCCATCTTGAAATCCAATTAGTTAAAAAGTAAAACAATGACTCAGCCCACATTTGGAGCAAAGCAGACAGCCTTGAGTGATATGCTCCCAGACCAGGAGGCTGCTATCCTGGGAGGACATAAGATCAGTAAAGTTCTTGTAAATAACCAGGAAGACTAATAAGAAACTTGGTGTTTCTTCAAAAGTATTTGGGACCACTTCACAGGTGTACATCCCTAGCCCTTTGTCTCTCAACTGCCTATAAAAACCCCTAGACAATGTACCACCCCAGGACTCTCTTGTCCCCTCCTGGCGTGAGCCAGGAGCTTTGTCCTTTCACTCTATCTCTAAACAAAAGCCTGTACATTGCTGTCCTACCTTGACTGTTCACGAAGTTCATTCTTTGGCTCCGTGAACAAGAACTCTGGCATCAGGAGGGACATAATAAGTATCATTGCAGATATAAATAAAACAGAGACTAAGAAAACAATAGAAAATATCAATGAAACAAGGAAGGAGCTTGTTCTTCAATGAGATAAACAAAATAGACAAACCCTTAGCCAGACTTACCAGGAAAAAAATAGAAAGGACACAAATCAGAAATGAAAAAGGATAAGTTACAACCGACATCACAGAATTTCAAAGAGCTATAAAGAGAATTTTATGAAAATTTATGTGCCAATAAATTGGACAGCCTAGAATCTGGAATTAATATATAATAAAGAAAACACATTAGAATCCTTGTTCTGTCAGGCTTACTCAGAGTCTCCAGATCCTTGATGACATGACTGTTCTGAAAAGGGAAAAAACAAGACCAGAAGGTGAAAGCGCCCAAGTGTGTCTGGAACACTGGGCACATAATAGGTCTTATAACTCCCCTTGTGTTTTTCTACAATATGTAAATACTTCTCAGGAGCATCACATCTCAATGGGCTGAAGACTGCGTTAAGAGCTAAACACAGATTCAAGAACTGATAGTGTTGAATTCCCTCTTGAACCCCTGCATGTATTCTATAGATGTTAAGATTTACTTGCTCAATAAATATGAGAAGTGCCTTCTTGGCATTACTCTTGTGCTACAATGCCTTGAGTCCCCTGGCTGGTCCTTTCAGATCTTCAACATTCTGTCACATTCCCCCAAATCTGCTGGTCAGAAGTAAGGAGGGACAGGCACTAGAAGAAACAGATAAATTCTTAAAAACATACAATCTTCCAAGACTGACACAGGAAGAAACAGAAAATCTCAACAGACCAAATATCAGTAACAAAATTGAACTGGTAAGCAAAAAGCTCCAAACAACCACAGGTCCAGGACCAGTTGTCTTCATTGGTAAATTATACCAAACATTTAGTGACAAGCTAATACCCATCCTTCTTAAAGTATTCCAAAAAGCAGAAGAGGAGAGAATACTCATTCTGCGAGGCCAATAACACTCTAATACCAAAACCAAACAAAGACACTACAACAAAAGAAAACTACAGATCAATGTTCCTGATGAATATAGATGCAGAAGTCCTCAACAAAGTATTAGCAGACCATATTCAAAAACATGTCAAGAGGATATATTCATCACAACCAAGTGGGATTTATTCCAGGGATCCAAGGAAGGTACAAAATCCACAGATCAATCAGTGTTATATACCACATTAATAAAAGGAAGGATAAAAACCATATGATCATCTCAGTAGATGCTGAAAAAGCCTTTCATCAAATTCAATATCCATTCATTGTAACTCTCAACAAAGGGGTTATAGAGGGAACATACCTCAACATAATAAAGGCTATAAGCAACAAACTCATAGTCAACATCATATTTAATGGCGAAAAGCTGAAGGCTTTTCCTCTAAGACTGGGAAAAAGACAAGGATGCTCACTCACCTTTTTATTCAGCATAGTACTGGAAGTCCGAGCCATGTCAATCAGGTAAGAAAAAGAAATAAAAGGAATCCCAATTGGTAAGGAAGAAGTGAAACTGTCACTATTTGCAGATGACATGATACTATATATAGAAGTCCCTAAACAACCATCAAAAACTATTAGAAATAATAAATGGATTAAGCAAAGTTGCAGGATACAAAATCAATATACAGAAATCTGTTGCATTTCTACATACTAACAATGAAATAGCAGAAAGAAATGAAGAAAAACAATTCCATTTAAAATTGCACCAAAAAGAATAAAATACCTAGGAATAAATCTAACCACAAAGGTAAAAAAACCTGTACTCTGAAAATTATGACATGCATGAGAGAAGCTGAAGAAGACACAAATGAATGGAAATCTATCCCATGCTCATAGATAAGAAGAATTAATACTGTCAAAGTATTTTACAGATTTGATGCAATCCCTATGAAACTTTTTTAAATTAACTATATAGCAAAAATCCTAAAATTCATATGAAACCACAAAAGACCCAAATAGTCAAAGCAATATTGAAAAAGAAGAACAAAGCTGGGGGTATCATGCTACCTGATGTGCAAATGTTTTTTCTGATCATTTTAAGGGGTTATCTATGGTAGACAAAAGAAATCAAAACTTTTACAGATTCTAAATTTTCTGCAATTGACTCTTGTAGAAAATCAAAAGCACTGTACAGCTCCTACAAGATTTCTGCACTGAGTGGCCAGCAGCACTAGACTTGTAAGAAATGTCAGTGCATTTCCCAATTAAAACCTATATAACTGGGAGACTTCCGGGAAGATGGCGGTGTGAGCAGGGTGGCAGAAATCTCCTCCCAAAACTAAATAAATCTACGAAAATACAGCAAACACAACTATCCCTAAAAGAGAAATTAGAGCACACAGGAAAGTGGACAGCGTGCAGCCACACCAGGGAGGATTCAGCACCCCGCGAGGCACGTAAGATACGGAGCCGTGACCCGGCGGCACCCGAGCACTCACCCAGCCCAGCGCACCTGGTGGGAGGAGAGGATTCAGAGCCGGGAGGGAGTGCAACAGCAGGTCCGCGAAATAACCAGCCCCGGTGGTCTGCGCCAGGAGCGCTGACACACATCGCACGGTGCATCGGGCATAGGAGAGGCAGAAGGTGCAGGTTTTGAGCCGGGAACACACCAGGAACGTGCAGCCAGCGCCCAGGTACAAGAGAAAAGCACGTGCCATTTGTAGCGGTCTCGGAGAGGCGGGGGGCCCAGCGAGGGGACACCATCGCCCCGGCAGGCTCAGCCCTGCAGGCTGGAAGTCCTGGGGAACTTCGATCCCCTTTGCTGGTGACGGAGAGAAGGGAACAGCCACACTGGAACTTTATACAGAAAACAATAGAATCCCATTCATTCCTGCCCTGCCCAGACCTACAAAAAAGCAGCTGCGGATTAGTGGAGCAACAGCTACACCTACAGCACGCTTGGAGAATCCACTCAAGAGCCCAGCTGACATACGTAGCACCCACCAGCAACCAACCACTCCTATCAACATGACAAGCCAGAAGAACATGATACAGACAAAAATCACCAAGATACAGACACACTCTTAGAAGGAATCTGAAGGCATGGAAATGCAGCATCTTCCTGAAAAAGAATTCAGAATAAAAGTCATAACCATGCTGATGGATCTATAGAGAAATATGCAAGAGCTAAGGGAGGAAGTGAGGGAAGTCAGGAAAGATAATGCAGAAACGAGACAAGCCATCGACGGGCTCAGCAGCAGACTGGACGAGACGCCAGAGACTTAATGCAATAAAAATCAAAGAAGAACACAGAGCAGCTGATGCACAGAGAGATAAAAGGATCTCTAGGAATGAAAGAATATTAAGAGACCTGTGTGACCAATCCAAACGGAACAATATTCGCATTATAGGAGTACCAGACGAAGAAGAGAGAAAAAGGGATAGAAAGTGTCTTTGAAGAAATAATTGCTGAAAACTTCCCCATGCTGGGGAAGGAAATAGTCTCGCAGTCCATGGAAGCCCACAGATCTCCTAACACAAAGGACCCCAGGAAGACAACACCAAGACACATAATAATTAAAATGGCAAAGATCAAAGATAAGGACAGAGTATTAAAGGCAGCTAGAGAAAGAAAAAAGATCACCTTCAAAGGAAAACCCATCAGACTAACATCAGACTTCTCAACAGAAACCTTACAGGCTAGAAGAGAATAGCATGATATATTTAACGCAAAGAAACAGAAGGGCCTCAAACCAAGAATACTGTATCCAGCACGATTATCATTTAAATATGACGGAGGGATTAAACAATTTCCAGACAAGCAAAAGCTGAGAGAATTTGCCTCCCATAAACCACCTCTACAGGACATCTTAAAGGAACTGCTCTAGAGGGAAGCATTCCTAAGGCTAATCATCTGTCACCAGAGAAAATAAAATCATAGCAAAGAAAGCAGACCATCCAAACACTAACTAAAGGCAAAGAATAAAATACCTAGTATATAAAGAATGGAGGAGGAAGAATAAGAAGGGAGAGAAATAAAGAAACATCAGACTGTGTTTAGAATAACTTAACAAGAAAGTTAAGTTAGATTGTTAGATAGTAAAGAGGCAACTCTTGAACCTTGGTAACCACGAATCTAAAGCCAGCAATGGCATTAAGTACATATCTTTCGATAATCAGCCTAAACATAAATGGACTGAATGCACCATTCAAAAGACACAGAGTAACAGAATGGATAAAAAAGCAAGACCCATCTATATGCTGCCTACAAGAAACTCACCTCAAACGCTAAGATATCCCCAGATTAAAAGTGAAGGGATGGAAAAAGATATTTCATGCAAACAACAAGGAGAAAAAAGCAGGTGTTGCAGTACTTGTATCAGACAAAATAGACTTCAAAATGAAGAAAGTAGCAAGAGATAAAGAAGGACATTACATAATGATAAAGGGGTCAATCCAACAAGAGGGTATAACCATTTTAAATATATATGTACCCAACACAGGAGCGCCGGCATTTGTGAAACAAATACTAACAGAATTAAAGGAGGAAATAGACAGCAATGCATTTATCTTAGGTGACTTCAACACACCACTTACTCCAAAGGACAGATCAACCAGACAGAAAATAAGTAAAGACGCAGAGGCACTGAACAACACACTAGAACAGATGGACCTAACAGATATCTACAGAACTCTACACCCAGAAGCAACGGGATACACATTCTTCAAGTGCACATGGAACATTTTCCAGAATAGACCACATACTAGGCCACAAAAAGAACCTCAGTAAAATCGAAAATATTGAAATTCTACCAACCAACTTCTCGGATCATAAATGTATTAAACTAGAACTAAACTTTAGAAAGAAAACAAAAAGGCTCACAAATACATGGAGACTTAACAACATTCTCCTAATTAATCAATGGGTCAATGACCAAATCAAAACACAAGTCAAAGAGTATATGGAGACAAATGACAACAACAACACAAAGCCACAGCTTCTATGGGACGCAGCAAAGGCAGTTCTAAGAGTAAAGTATATTGCAATCCAGGCCTATCTAAAGAAATAAGAACATTCCCAAATGAATAGTCTAAAGACACAATTACTGAAATTGGAAAAAGAAAAACAAATGAGACCCAAAGTCACCAGAAGGAGAGACATAATATAGATCAGAGAAGAAATAAATAAAATTGAGAAGAACAAAACAATAGAAAAAATCAATGAAACCAAGAGCTGGTTCTCTGAAAAAATAAACAAAATAGATAAACACCTAGCCAGACTCATTAAGAGAAAAAGAGAATCTACACACATAAACAGGATCAGAAATGAGAAAGAAAAAATCACGACGGATCCCACAGAAATACAAAGAATTATGAGAATACTATAAGAATCTATATGCTAGCAAGCTGGAAAACCTGGAAGAATTGGACAACTTTTTAGAAATATAAAACCTTCCAAAACTGACCAAACAAGAAACAGAAAAACTAAACAGACCAATCACCACCAACGAAATTGTAGGGGTAATCAAAAAAATTCCCAAGAACAAAACCCCCGGAGCAGATGGATTCACCTCCGAATTCTACCAGACATATAGAAAAGAAATAACACCCATTCTCCTTAAAGTTTTCCAAAAAATAGAAGAGGAGGGAATACTTCCAAACTCATTCTATGAAGCCAGCATCACTCTAATACCAAAACCGCGCAAAGACCCCACCAAAAAAGAAAACTATAGACCAATATCCCTGATGAACATGGATGCAAAAATACTCAACAAAATATTAGCAAACCAAATTCAAAAATACATCAAGAGGATCATACACCATGATCAAGTGGGATTCATCCCAGGGATGCAAGGATGGTACAACATTCGAAAATCCATCAACATCATCCACCACATCAACAAAAAGAACAAAAACCACATGATCATCTCCATAGATGCTGAAAAAGCATTTGACAAAATTCAACATCCATTCATGATTAAAACTCTCAACAAAATGGGTATAGAGGGCAAATACCTCAACATCATAAAGGCCATATATGACAAACCCACAGCTAACATCATATTTAACGGCGAGAAGCTGAAAGCTTTTCATCTAAGATCGGGAACAAGACAGGGTTGCCCACTCTTTCCACTGTTATTCAACATACTACTGGAGGTCCTAGCCATGGCAATCAGACAAAACAAAGATATACAAGCCATCCAGATTGGTAAAAAAGAAGTCAAATTATCACTATTTGCAGATGACATGATATTGTACATAAAATACCCTAAAGACTCCACTCCAAAACTATTAGAACTAATATCTGAATTCAGCAAAGTTGCAGGATACAAAATTAACACACAGAAATCTGTTGCTTTCCTATACACTAACGATGAACTAACAGAAAGAGAAATCAGAAAAACAATTCCATTCACAATTGCATCAAAAAGAATAAAATACCTAGGAATAAACCTAACGATGGAAGTGAAAGACTTGTACCCTGAAAACGACAAGACATGCCTAAGAGAAATTAAAGAGGACACTAACAAATGGAAATGCATCCCATGCTCTTGGATAGGAAGAATAAATATTGTCAAAA
Source organism: Smutsia gigantea (assembly GCA_032199065.1). Classification (NCBI taxonomy): domain Eukaryota; kingdom Metazoa; phylum Chordata; class Mammalia; order Pholidota; family Manidae; genus Smutsia; species Smutsia gigantea. Next base: position 67,116 of record JAVSCE010019485.1, read on the forward strand.
TGGCTATACTACCCAAAGCAACCTACAGATTCAACGCAATCCCTATCAAACTACCAACAGCTTTCTTCAATAAACTGGAACAAATAATGCTAAAATTCATATGGCACCACAAAAGACCCCGAATAGCCAAAGCAATCCTGAGAAGGAGGAATAAAACAGGGGGAATTATTCTCCCTGACTTCAAGCTCTACTACAAAGCCACAGTAATCAAGACAATTTGGTATTGGCACAAAAAACAGACCCACAGATCAGTGGAATAGAATAGAAAATCCAAACAGCAACTCAAACACATACAGTCAATTAATATTTGATAAGGGAGCCTTGGATATACAATGGGGAGATGACGGCCTCTTCAGCAGCTGGTGTTGGAAAAACTGGACAGCTACATGTAAGAGAATGAAATTGGACTACTGTCTAACCCCATACACAAAGGTAAACTCACGGTGGATCAAAGACCTGAATGTAAGTCATGAAACCATAAAACTCTTAGAAAAAAATAGAGGCAAAAAGCTCTTGGACATAAACATGAGCAACTTCTTCATGAACATATCTCCCCGGGCAAGGGAAACAAAAGCAAAAATGAACAAGTGGGACTATATCAAGCTGAAAAGCTTCTGTACAGCAAAGGACACCATCAGTAGAACAAAAAGACATCCTACAGTATGGGAGAATATATTCATAAAAACGTATCTGATAAGGGGTTGACATCCAAAATATATAAAGAACTCACGCACCTCAACAAACAAAGAGCAAATAATCCAATTAAGAAATGGGCAGAGGACATGAATAGACACTTCTCCAAAGAAGAAATTCAGATGTCCAACAGGCACATGAAAAGATGCTCCACATCGCTAATCATCAGAGAAATGCAGATTAAAACCACAATGAGATATCACCTCACACCAGTGAGGATGGCCAACATCCAAAACACAAACAACAACAAATGTTGGTGAGGATGTGGAGAAAAGGGAACCCTCCTACACTGCTGGTGGGACTGCAAATTAGTTCAACCATTGTGGAAAACAGTATGGAGGTTCCTCAAAAATCTCAAAATAGAAATACCATTTGACCCAGGAATTCCACTCCTAGGAATTTACCCTAAGAATGCAGCAGCTCAGTTTGAAAAAGACAGAATCACCCCTATGTTTATCACAGCACTATTTACCATAGCCAAGAAATGGAAGCAACCTAAGTGTCCATCAGTAGATGAATGGATAAAGAAGAAGTGGTACATATACACAATGGAATATTATTCAGCCATAAGAAGAAAACAAATCCTACCATTTGCAACAACATGGATGGAGCTAGAGGGTATTATGCTCAGTGAAATAAGCCAAGCTGAAAAAGACAAGTACCAAATGATTTCACTCATATGTGGAGTATAAGAACTAAAAAAAAAACTGAAGGAACAAAACAGCAGGAGACTCACAGAACCCAAGAATGGACTAATAGTTACCAAAGGGAAAGGGACGGGGAGGATGGGTTGGAAGGGAGGGTCAAGGGGGAAGAAGGGACATTACGATTAGCAGGTGTAATGTTAGGGGGGCACGGGGAGGGCTGTACAACCCAGAGAGGACAAGTAGTGACTCTATGGCATCTCACTATGCTGATGGACAGTGATTGTAATGGGCTTGGTGGGGGGGACCTGATGAAGGGGGTAGTGTAATCACCATAATATTACTCATTTAATTGTAGATTAATTATATCAAAATAAACTTTAAAAAAAATAAATAAAACCTATATAACTGATTATGTTTCAGCAGAACTATCCATTCAAAATCCCAATGCAGGAGTGGCAACCTTATGAAACAAACTTTCCAATCTGAATTTAGATGATCATGTGAAGAAGCAATCTATGTAACTTATCTACTCACAGTTTCATGCCTCTAATTTTAAGAAACAGAAGAAGAAAAAAAAGATTATGTGAAGAAAAATAGTCCTTACAAGAATATATAAAAATTAAATCTACTATAAAAAATTAAGAACTTTTTGATGCTGAACAAGTTGAAGATCACAAAATGTTCATCTTATGAATGGGTTCAGGGGGCAAAAATAACATTTCTAAGAACAGAGAATCAGTAAGAAGCTCTATATTGAGTTGAAATGGATTATCAATTGAAAATATCTACTTAAGTATCAATTTATGACAATCTATACATGTAATCTATAAATATGATAAAGAATTTGGCTGGCCTTTGTCTCTGGTTCTTGGAAGGTAAACTCTAAATTCTTGGAATTTTCCAAGTGATGAAACTGTCTTTTTTAGTTATGGTGGGCACCTAGAATCACATCTGCTTGTTTACACTAACAGGATGACTCAGGATGGGGGCTGGCCATACTAGAAGGATCAACTACATGATTAGCAAGTTAGGCTTTCAGCAGTGTATCAGTCTGACCTATAGGGTGGGGAGAGGAAGTTTTGGATTGACTTTCACCATATTACCAATGATTTAATCAATCATGACTACTTAATGAAGCTTCCATAAAATCTCTGGATACTGAAGCTAAGGTGAGCACCCATAGCTGGAAATTCTCTTTGAATATTGTCACACTCCAGGACAGAGAGGATAACGCATCCCCAAGGATGACAGAAGCTTCACTTGGATCTCTCTCAGACTTTGCCCCACGCATATCTTTTTCTTTAGATTGTTCCAATTCATATGCTTTTGCTATACTAATTGGAACATATAGTGTTTCCTCACTTCTTTGAGTCATTATAGCCAATTATTAAACCTGAGGGTGGTTATGGGAACCCCCAAGTTTGTGGCTGGTAACTGAAATGAGGGCAATCATACAGGGACTGTTGGTTCAGATTGCAATTTACCTAACTCCAGCTACTATATCAAATGTGGTATAAACTATAAAATATTTTTAATGGGTATTTTATAATGGAATCTAACTTTTCTTTTTACACATATGTGGTCAAAAGAGAAGTCATATAATGACACCCATCAGTCCCAGATCCTGAAGGGCTCCCATCCCACTCAATAAAAGCCAAAGTCTGTCCAGTGGTCTGCAGTGCTATACAGTGAACAGGGTCCTGGGGTCTCATGACTTCTCTTGCCCCATTTCCTTGTACTCTCCCCCTTTGTGAGGCTCACTCCTCTCTGGCACGGTGGCCTCTCTGCTCTTTGTGGAACAGTCCAGGTGTCCTCATGGCCTTAATGCTTGCTCTGTCGTCTACCTGGGACTCTCTTTTCCCCAAGGTCAACATAGCTCACTCTGCCTCACCAATTTCTATCTTTTTCCTCTGGCTTCTTTCAGGGTTTTTTCTTTGACTTTCTACAGCCTGAAAATGATAAATCAAGGTGTAGATTTTTTAGTATTTATCCTGTTTGATGTTCTCAAGCTTCCTGGACCTGTCGTTTGGCATCTGACATTAATTTAGGGAATTGCTCACTAATTATTGTTTCAAATATTTCTTCGGTCCCTCTTTTTCTTCTCCTGGTATTTATATTACACATATGTTATGTCTTCTGGAATTGTCCCCCAGATTCCTATTGATATATCCTCAAGATGAGAGATTCTTTCCTAAGCTCTGTCCAATCAACTGAGCCCATCAAAGGCATTCTTCATTTCTATTACTGTGTTTCTGATCTCTGGCATGTTGTTTTGGTTCTTTCCTGGAATTTCCATCTCTCTACTTTCACTGCCCATCTTTTTTTGCATGCTGTTTTAACCATTAGGTCCCTTAGCCTATTAACCATAGTTGTTTTAAATTCCCAGTCTGATAATCTCAACGTATCTCCCAGATCTTAGTATGGTTCTAATGCTTGCTCTGTTGGCATTTTAGCATGTCTTGTAATTTTTTATTGATAGTGGGACATGGTGTACTGATAAAGGGAACTGCTAAAAATTGCCTTTAGTTATGTGGTGTTGTTCTATCTTGCCAATGGGTTTCAGCCGCGGGCAAGTTCACTATGGATTCAATGTGACTAAAGAAATGATGGTAGAACCTTGGGATGAAAGGGTTATACCCAACTTTATTGCCATGGTGGCAGGTCAGCCACTAAAATCTCATCCACTCAGAGCGAGTCTGCATGCAGCAAGCCAGTCTCCGCCTCTGGGCCTCTCTACCCGCACAGCTGTCCTCTGGGCCTCTCTGCCCACACAGCCATCCCAGTCTTTGTTCTCGGCGCTGCCACAACTCCAACCTCTGCTCTGCTCTCCTGTATCCTGCAGCCGTGCCACCATGTCACCCAGAGTACCAGGCGGACCTCTTTATATAGAGTCAATAGCAACGTGTTGCCCATACATGTGTACTGAGCTAGCCAATCAGGGCCAGGTGAGAATCCTGGCCACAGGAACGTTCATTTTATCCACATGTTCCCATGTCTCAGTTGTTTAGTGAGCATATATGCCTCTGGACCATGAACTCCACCCATACATCCAGCTCTACCTCGCCCACCCCACCCAGAAGTGTGAAGGATGGCTGGAGTGTGCTGGAGTCGGGTGTTTCTCTTTCACTAGGTCAGTTACACTCTGATATACCCCCAGCAGGCTCTCCTTAAATAGTTTCTACTGATACCAAGCCTTGTTAAGAACACATGCTCTGGTTTATTTCTAAACAATTCTTTTACACATACACACACACACACACATACACACACACACACACACACACACACACACACACACAAAGCATCAGGGGAGTTTTCTCTGATATTCACCATGAGAGCCTATTAGAGCTTTAAGAAATAAAACCGGCAAAAATGTGGGGATTTCCCCATAACTGGATCCCCTGGAGTTTTTATCTCCGAGACTTGCCCACAATGAGCCTCTAGCAATTTGTCAGTTATGGTTCAGGTGCTCCTACCACAGCACTGGCTCCTGCAGACGTTTCTTCTCTGGTGGTTGTGATTATCTATATGCACCTGTAAGTCTCTGGAATTTGGGGGCAGTGGTTTGCCCTGTGACCTCACTTCTTTTACAACTCTAAGAGTTGGTGATTTGTCAGTTGTTCAGGGTTTTATTTGTTAGGACAGAGTGGTGACTTTCCAGCTCCTTATGCATAGAACTGGAAACCAGAAAGCTCCTTCTTTCATCTTTTCCTGAACCTTGAAAGTGAGGCCTTCACTGAGTACAATGCCTACTCCTTACTGCTGTCCCTATCCCCTGCCAGCTACACCACCCCCTGATGACCTCATCAAACCCTCTGGGAGTAGGATAATTTCTCACTTTTCTTTCCACATATGCTTACTTGCCTTGTGGCCCAAAATGATCGTCTATACATTGATATACCCTTGGGTCACCACCAGTCTCCTTTTCTCTATCAAAGGGAAGCACTGACTCAAAATAACATAATGTAACAGAGATTCAGTCCATAGATCCCAAGAATGGATATTAACGGCTAATATGCCTCTTTTATGATTTACCTGGACCTTGCAAACAAGGGAAAGAAAGCCAGAATCCCTCAAAATGACAATGGGAATTCAATGACTCCAAGCACAGTGCAGATATCATCACAGTGGAGGAAATACTCTCTCTCAGTACAAAATAACAATGTGCTGTCTCCTAAAAATAATATTTGTCCTTGGAAGAGAGATGGTTACTTCCATATGTCATTAATTTAATAATAACAGTAAAGGACTAAAGGCCTGGAGCTCCAACTAGAGGAAATACTGAAAAGCCAACATGAGAAGGGCATTTTTCTGCCTGTGGATAAAATGAGAGTTCCTGTGGCCAGGATTCTCACCTGGCCTGGTTGGCTAGCTCACTGCACACTTGTGGGCAATATGTTGCTATTGACTCTGTATAAGGAGCTCTGCCCAGTGCTCTGGGCGACACGGTGGCATGGCTGCCAGGCTGCAGGAGAGCAGAGCAGAGGCTGGAGTGGTGGCAGCACTGAGGACAGAGGTCCAGAGGATGGCTGTGCAGGATGACTGTGCAGAGAGGCCCAGAGAACGGCTGTGCAGGATGACTGTGCAGAGAGGCCCAGAGAACGGCTGTGCAGGATGACTGTGCAGAGAGGCCCAGAGAACGGCTGTGCAGGATGACTGTGCAGAGAGGCCCAGAGGACGGCTGTGCAGGATGACTGTGCAGAGAGGCCCAGAGGATGGCTGTGCAGGATGACTGTGCAGAGAGGCCCAGAGGATGGCTGTGCAGGATGACTGTGCAGAGAGGCCCAGAGGATGGCTGTGCAGGATGACCGTGCAGAGAGGCCCAGAGGATGGCTGTGCAGGCAGAGGGGCCCAGAGGCAGAGACCGGCTTGCTGCATGCAGACTTGCTCTGGGTGAACAGGATTTTAGTGATTGACCTGCCACTGTGGAAATAAAGTTGGGTATAACCCTTTTACCCCAAAGAAACGTTTTACTGTCATTTTCTTTGGTCACATTGAATCCATTGCGAACTTGCTTGGGGCTAAAACCCACTGGCAAGACAACTGGCATAGTCAGCAGGATTCATTGTTGACCAAGAAAAAGACAGGCTGCCCTTATGGGAGGGGTGCTTCAGCGGGCTGCCCCTGTGAATGAGGAGACAGTGGATTGTTCCCCAGTGGGTATATGTGGTCTGAGGTGACTTGCCTCCTAGAGGACTGGGCCCCACCCCAGGACTGGAGGCATGTGGATGTGATACCTGAGGTAGTAGGTGGCCCTTGGTATTGTAAGTAGGTCTTTTGAGAAACAGAGTGCCCATGAGGCAGCGGGGACTGTGGGTTGGCTTCTTCTCACAGTATTAAAAAAGTCTACAGAAGAGAAGTACATGCTCCTGAAAAAGACCAAAGAAATGACAGAACAAGAATTCTAGCCACAAAGTGCTGTGAATTCACTGAAGTAGGAAATGGCATTGATGCAAGAGGAGGCAGCACTAGATTGCCGGCAGCGAGGTGCCATTGAAGAGGTAAAAGATCCCTTACAGAATGAGACAACAGCGCTGCCAGGTGCACTGAAGGAGGAAAAGTACGAACTCCTGAGGGAAGCACAGGCACCGGTGGCACAAGAATGCCAGCTGCAAAGCATTGAGGTGAAGGTAAGAGAGCTGCTGAAGACTGGGCAGCATTGCTGCAAGGCACTGTAGCAGAGGAGGCACTCAGGAGAGTGGAGAGAGAGGTGCCATCAGTTCCGGAAATGAAGGAGCTGGGCAAAGATGAAGGGGTGGTGCCAGGGGCACTGACCCTCCTCTACTGAAAGCACACCTAGTGGTTGTAAAGAAGATAAAGACCCAGTAGCCGAGGGTTCCCCAAGGAGAGGCACAGCCCCCTCCCCAGGTCATGGAGCACTCTATACTCCGCCGCTATACTCAGGGTGAAGCAATGAGAACACGGAAAGAAATAAGGTCTGCTACTCACAAGAAGAGTGTAAAGGGCCCCATGAAGGTTATGAGGACCCAGATGTGGGTTGATTTAATACAGGCAGGGGCAGGTGGAAGGAAATTAGATGGGAAGCCAAATAGGATCTTATTGGAGCTATGGCAACAACTGAAACCAGAGCAGCAGTTCAAGCCATTAAGACCAGAGAGGCAGAGGTCAGACACAGAGCAACAAGATCGGCCTGTGTGCCTACAAGACTTTTTGTGGGAGAGGCTGGAGAACAATGTTCAAGCTTCCTTGCACAGGGACCATTGCAGAGGACTGAGGGCATACAGACTGAGAGGAGAGGATCCTGGAGGGGTGGAGTGTGGATAAAATGAGAGTTCCTGTGGCCAGGATTCTCACCTGGCCCTGGTTGGCTAGCTCACTGCACACGTGTGCACAATATGTTGCTATTGACTCTATATAAAGAGCTCCGCCCAGTGCTCTGGGTGACACGGTGGCATGGCTGCAAGGCTGCAGGAGAGCAGAGCAGAGGCTGGAGTGGTGGCAGCGCCGAGGACAGAGGCCCAGAGGATGGCTGTGCGGGCAGAGAGGCCCAGAGGCAGAGACTGGCTTGCTGCATGCAGACTCCCTCCGAGTAAACGGAATTTTAGTGATTGACCTGCCACCATGGAAATAAAGTTGGGTATAACCCTTTCACCGCAAAGAAACGTTTACTGTCATTTTCTTTGGTCACACTGAATCCATAGCAAACTTGCCGGGAGCTGAAACACATTAGTAAGACACTGCCTCATTGGATGGGCATTGGAACCCACCTTCCCCACCTCATCTCCACAATGCCCCATCGCCAATACTTGTGGAATGTGGGGCCAAACAATATGACTGCTGGACATATTTTAAGACTGTGTAGCTCATCTTCAGAGAATTATATGCACAAGGGTGGAAGGATCCTTCCAGAGCAGGTTTCTCACTGGGGAGAGGGATTGGAGTTGCACCCTATGGAGTGTCAATACAGGACTGCCTAGATGACATCTGCAACCTGAAGGCAGGAGAGCCAGGTCAGGAGGGAGCTTAGGTACCCGTGGAAACTGCCTTCCTGGGTCCAAAGGAAAGGCCAAGTTGGCTGGGACATTAACAGGAAATCCTGATAATGTAATCCCTTTCTGAAATTGCCCCAATCTTCAGGAGGAAAAAAGTGTGTAAGTATAACAAAAATAATTTTTGTCAAATGCTGAATGGCAGAGTATTTAAACATTAACCAAGCAAACACTGAAGCTAAATATCTTCATCACAAAATGACTTTTGAGATGAGAGTATATCTTAACTTATATCTAAAAATTGTGAAATAATTTTGATTATTTATTATACTATTACTATTATAAGACAATCAACATTTGTAAATATAGTGATCAAATATTAAAAGTTCACATTAAAGTGAAAGGAAGAGTCTCAGCACCATCACTGGCTAATTGCTTCTGCAGTCCCTAAACTGTGCATTTGCAACGCTAAATCATTGCTCACTTCCAACCAAGGTCAGTGGAAGAAACAAAATGTATCAGTTCTGCCTCTAATGCTTCCTATTGTGGCTGCTGACGTTGTCACCAAGTTCTTAACGTGATTCTTTTCCTCTAATTATCTCCTCTTCAACTTCTGAACCAACTACTTACCTTTAGTGATTATGATGATTAACTTCATGTGTCAACTTGACTGGGCCACAGGATACCCAGATAATTCGTCAAGATTATTCTGGCTGTTTCTGTGGGCATGTTTTCGGATAAGATTAACATTTAAATTGGTAGCCTAACTAATGTTGATTGTCCTCTCTAATGCGGGTGGGCCACTTCCAATCAGTTGAAACCCTGAATAGAACAAGAGCTGACTGTGGATAAAATGAGAGCTCCTGTGGCCAGGATTCTCAGCTGGCCCTGGTTGATTAGCTCACTGCACACCTGTGGGCGATACATGGCTGTTAACTCTATATAAAAGAGCTCCACCCAGTGCTCAGCATGCAACAGGGTAGCATGGCTGCAAGAGAGCAGAGCAGAGGACAGAGGCCCAGAGGACGGCTGTGCAGGACAACTGTGCAGAGAGGCCCAGAGAACGGCTGTGCAGACAGAGGGGCCCAGAGGACAGCTGTGCAGGGAGGCTGTGCAGAGGGGCCCATAGGCAGAGACCACTTGCTGCATACAGACTCACTCTGAGTGAACGGGATTTTAGTGACTGACCTGCCACCTGGAAATAAAGTTGGGTATAACTCTTTCACCCCAAGAACCCTTTGCTGTCAATTTCTTTGGTCACATTGAATCTATAGTGAACTTGCCTTGGGCTGAAACCCATTGGCAAGGCACTGACCCTTCCCCATCTAAGACAGAATTCCTCTACCTGACTGCCTTCAAATTGGACCAAGAACATTTTTCCTGCCTGTGAATCTGAGCTGAAACATTGGTTCTTCCTAGATCTTAAGCCTGCCCACCTTCAGACAAGAACTACACTATTTGGCTCTTCTTGTTCCAAGGCATTCAGACTTGGACTGGAACTAAATCACCAGCAATCCTGGGTCTCCAATGTGTGGCTCCACCCTGCAGATCTTGGGACACTCCCTCCTCCATTATTGCACAAGTCAACTCTTTATCATAAATCTCTTTATAGACCAGCATATCTCTCTTTATTGTGCTTTGCTTTATTATACTTTGCAGACAATACATTTTTTATCAATTGAAATTTTGTGGCAATCCTGCATCAAACAAGTCTGTTGGCACAATTTTTTCCAGCAGCATTTGCTCACTTTGTGTATCTGTGTCACATTTTGGTAATTCTCTCAATATTTCAAACTTTTTCATTATTATATTTGTTTTGATGATCTGTTATCAATGATTATGACTTGCTGAAAACTCAGACAATGGTTAGGATTTTTTTAGAAATAAAGTATTTTTTAATTAAGGTATATACATTGCCTTTTTAGACATAATGTTGCCACGCACTTAATATTCTACAGTATAGTGTAAACATAACTTTTATAAATTATGAGAAACCAAAATACTCATTTGGTTCACTTTATTTTACTGTATTATTTGCTTATTTCAGTGGTCTGGAACCAAACCTGCAAACTCTCTTAGGTATGCCTGAATGTATTATACACATACATACATACATCTTGCATATCATGCAGGTAGCCTATGGCTGAAGAACAATGATAAAAAAGGTCCATTATTTCTCTCAGCAATAACCAGTAATTTAGAGTATGTTCTATGCTGTATTTGCTTTCTAAACACCCAAGTGAAATGAGTGTATAAATCTGAGAGGCCTCCCAAACCCTTCACAGCCCTCATCATGTGTGTTGTGTCATCAGTAACACTGCATGATGTTGAAGTCTACATGCAGTTTATTCAGCTTCCCTATAGCAGATGGCCATACAGCAGATTTGGGCAAATACTGAGATAAGACTAAAGCCAAAATTCAGGGCATCCCAAAAGTAGTCCTGCGAGACTAAAGGAATTAGGAGGTGAAAATAAAGAAAAGCTGGCCTACCCTTTTGGTTTATTAAGGAAAATGAACTCAATTTGATTAATTAAAAAAATAAGAGTTAAAATAACTACTTGTCATAATCATGTAGAAAGATTCTCTACAAGTTTAGACACCCCACTATCAGGGGAACATGAGCCTTTTCCTGTGATGAAAAGTTGGCTTCCTTTTTAATTTGGTTGTAACCAGAAGTAATCTGGAACTCAAATCAGGGCAGATAAATAATGGATTGCTGAAATTTTTTAACCAACTGAGCCATTTAGATAAGAAAAAAAGAGCTTATCTTTTAAATGTTGCACTTATTTCAGACATTTTGCTTCACTGATTTTGGGAGTAAGGCATTTATGTGCTTTATGAGCTTTGTGATAAGACATTATACATAGCATTTGCTTTACTATGAGAACAGTTCTTATATCAATGAAAGAGGACCATAAGTCACATTTATCATTTCTTCCTACATGCCAAGTTTTCTGGCTTATTTTCTTTCAGAGACCTTAAGTCAGCCTGGCTACTGTTGACCAAGAGATCACTAATTCTATTAGAATCAATAGCTTAAGTTGAGTGTGGGTAAATTTAACTTCTCCTGGCATTATAAAATTCTCACTTGTTAATATAAATATTTACTGATTTTTAATTACCCAAATATATATATATTAGAAAATATGAACATATAAATTTAAAAAACAAAATAAATTACTCAAATTCTACCAAACATAACAAATGCTAACATTTTAAACATTTTTGAATCTCTTTGCTCTAATTATCCATATTTTTATAAAAAACACTTTTATAAAATTTAGTTATTTTATTCATAACCTTTTTCATATCTTGCTAAGTTTAACTATTTAAATTACATATGGTGTAATGTAATGATGGATATGTCAAAAAAAGGTACAATGATATGATGATTCAAATTTCATTTTGGATGCATTTGACCACTTTACTTCTAATTAACAAAAATCATAAAGTTGGTAGAGATTTTAAGTTATCCACCAAAGTCAATCCCCCCTTCTTTCTGGAAACATAGCCGGGTACTGATTGCATTCTCCAGTTCCCCTTGATTTTAAGTATGCAATGTGATCCAAAGGACATGTGTTACTTCCAGGCCTAGATCTTAAAACACTGCATGTGTTTTCCTACATTCGTCTCTCCCCCATCCACATACCATATGTGCCTCAACTGAAACCAACAATTAGCAGCATCCCTGCTTTAGTCAAATAGATGACAACATAATATAGGATATAGCAGTGAGTTAAAAGGAAACTGAGTCCCTGAATGACTAGGTGAGAAATAAATGCCCCATACAGTTGTGAGGGAAACAAAATAATGTATGTGCTCTTTAAGTAACTTTTTATTGGCTCTCTTTATTACAGTAGCAGTTACACCTAATTCATCTTCTACTTACCCATTGGTGGTTTATCTACAGTAAATAGTAATCCCATTTGAGCTTTGTCTGAAATTCATTGCATATTGGAACTTATTCTTTCTAAAGTCTTTAGATCTGTGCTCCAGGTGCAACTCAATTACAATTTACATTCTGAATGTCTGGCAATACTATGGAATGAGCAACATCCCTTTGGCCACAAATCAAGAAAGTTCCCAATATTATCTGCTTGCCCTAAAGTTTGTTGACATTTGATAAAAGAAGGCAGTGCCCACCCTCACCTCAAGAAGAAGCTCACCCAGGTTAGGGACTAACCTTGTCACTGATATCAAGTTGCCTTTCATATAATAATAATACAGGTGCTCAAAGAAACCCAGAAATCAAATAAAGGGACTTCTTTTCACAAAGCAGAAACTGAAGTCAAGAGAGGTTACAATGCTTAGGCTTGTCCAGCAGCACACACATGCAGATGCCTTTGAAGAACCAGAATTAGAATTCAAATCCTGATTTCTAACCAAGAATACTTTCCACTACTCTAAAATGCAAAAGGAAGAATTCTTTTCCAAACGTTCTGGCTTGGAATATCCAGACACATTTTCTTTTTCCCCACTGCTACCCCTCTTTATAGGCAAATGTGCTACAGTCAAATGCACACTCTTCCAGGCTGAATGACAGTCACTCATTCTTCAAACAACTATTACACAACCACCATGAATTTAGCACTAGTCAGTCAGACACAATTCTTGTCGAAAAGCAATTATAACATTCTGAATGTGAAAAGCTATGTAGGACAGGGGGAAATACAAAATGTTCATAGTTTTATATAATTACAAACCTAACCCAGTTTTGAAAGTCATGGAAGGCTTCCTGGAAGGGATGCCATGAAGTTGACTCCTAAAGAACATGTAGATGATAGCCAGATGAAGAAGAAGCAAGTATAGGGAAGACTGGGACTACCACATAAAATGGAACTCTAGAAGAATCCCAATTTAACACCTGTTCCCATCTCCTTCAAATCCATTACCCTCTTACCCTCCACATACTCTTTTTCCCACATTCTGATTTCTGTTCCAAGTAGAGAGACAATACTAGTCATAACCATGAAAAAATGTAAAACCCCTACAGACACCAGACTTCAATTTTTTAAAAATAACTTCATTTTACTGCCAGTTTATACTTCTTCTTTACCATCACATTAATATTGTCTGTAAAACTAAAATATATGATGCTGAAAATATTCATGACTTTCATTCATGAAGGAACATGATTTTGAAACTTTTCTCTGTTGCTCCTTAAAAAATTGCTGAAGCCTGTAATCATTTGTCTACATGGAGGAGGTAAACGGGCCTGCAGTGGGGGCGGGGGGTGGTGGTGGGGGTGGGGGGGTATCTGGGTCATGTGAGCATCTGCTTCTCTAATCTGTACAGTTAGACAAAGAATGTTTCTGGTTGACAGCACAAGTACAGATTATTTTTGCCTACCACCGGACTCCCAAATTCTTAATAAATGTGGGAGGTTGTTGCACTTTATTAAATGTTTAAATAACTATGAAAATGATTTATGTCCCATGTTTGATAATAAAATGACATATTCAAATATCTATTAAAATATTACCATAGAACTTTTAAAAGTTTAATATAAATCAAGGAATAGGATATTGTATTAAAAAACAGACTGCAGAATATATACATATGTATACAAACATCCTATGCATTGAAAAAATGTATATACAAAATGATGATGTACAAAATACCTAATGTGTCAATATAATGAAGTCTTCTTTTCAAGGATGTACAGATATCATGTTGAAAATGCATTAATGATATCCTTTTGTGATTATACTGATTTTGAAACATTCCAACTTGATATAACATGATTTTAAGTAAAAATTATTAAAAACATGAGATGGGGCAAAAGCAAATATTTTCTACCCATTACTGAATTTAAAGTAGTTTATTAATAATGCAGAATAAACTGTGCTCTGAAAAGATGTGGAGAAAATTAATTAAAAGAAAAGTATGTATTAATATTAGTGAAAAATTATTGAATGAAAAAGTTAAAACTTAAGACCAGATGAAATGAACTTATTAGGGTAGTTCAATTTTAAAATGAAAGCTTAAAAAATGCAAAAGCCTTATTAAGAAATCTTTATGCTAAAAGCCACAGATGTAATATCATTATATAGATGCAGTTCTTATGAACCAAACATTTCCTGTTTAGAGGGAAACAGTAAGCTTAAAGAGGAATATATTTAAAAGATTCCTTAAGAATTAAAGACTCCAGTTCAAAATGGATTAAAGATCTAAACATAGAGCTGAAACCATAAAACTACTAAACGAAAACATAGGCAGTAAACTCTTGGATAGCAGGCTTAGCAATTTTTTTCTGGATATGTCTCCCCAAGGAAGGCAAACAAAAGCAAAATTAAACAAGTGGGACTACATCAAACTAAGAGGCTTCTACACAGCAAAGGAAAACCTCAACAAAACAAAAAGGCAACCTACTGAGTGGAAGAATATATTTGTAAAAGATATATCTGATAAGGGGTAAACATCCAAAATAAACAAAGAACTCTTACAACTCAATACCACAAAAACAAAGAATCTGATTTTAAAATGGACCTAAGACATTTTTCCAAAGACATCCAGATGTCCAACAGGCACATAAAAAGATCCTCAACATTCACTAACTATTAGGCAATGCAAATCAAAACTACAATGAGATATCACCTCACACCAGTCAGAACAGCTGGTATCAACAAGAAAAGAAAAAGTGTTGGTAAGGATGTGGAGAAAAGGGAAACCTCATACACTGCTGGTGGCATTGCAAATTGGTACAATCACTATGGAAAGTAGTTTGGAGGTCTGTCAAAAACCTAAAAATAGAAACACTGTATGACCCAGCAATTCCACTTCTGGGAATCCACCTAAAGAAAATAAAAGCATTAATTCAAAAAGATATATGCACCCTTATATTATTGCAACATTATTTATAATAGCCAAGATGTGGAACCAACCAAAGTGTCTATCAATAGATGAATGGATAAAGAAGATGTGGTACATACACACCATGCAATATTATTCAGCCATAAAAAGGAATGAAATCTTGTCATTTGTGACAACATGGATGGACCTAGAGGGCATTATACTAAGTGAAATAAGTCAGACAGAAAAACACAAATATCATATGATTTCACTTATATGTAGGATCTTAAAAACAAACAAATGAGCAAACCAAACGGAAACAGAATAAATACAAAGAACAAACTAATGGTTGCCATAGAGGAGGAAGGTGGAGGGAATGGGCAAAATAGGTAAAGAAGATAAAGATAAAGAGAGAGGATAAAGAGGCACAAACTTTCATTTATAAAACAAATAAGTCATGGGGATGAAAAATACAGCATACACAGGAATATAGTCAAAAATATTGTAATAACTTTGTATGGTGACAATAAGTGCATTTATCCTGGTGAGCATTTTGTAATGTATACAATTGTCTAATCACTACATTGTATACCTGAAACTAATATAATATTGTATGTCAACTATACTTTAACAAAAAATGAATTTAAAAAAGAATTAAAGCCTTCATTTTACAAACAGTAAAAGGGCAATAATGGTGCTTTTTCCATCATTATGAAAAGTGAAAGTTCTCAAGAGAGAATGAATGTTCTCCAGTGGGTTCTGCTGTCCTCTTTTCTGTCTCCAACTGGTTCATTGTCACCTGCTTTGAGAAAATTAGTAGTTACACAAGTTTCAGCATAGAAAGTTAGAAAAACAATAATAAGCCACCACCGTACATGCTCAACAGTCCTGTATAATGCCATGTAATATTTATATAAAACAGTTTTTTATTCACATTTATATGTAATCAGGTAAACCAAAGAGAAAAAAAAACTTACTATTTGAAGAGGTAGACTGTAATATCTCACTTTGACTGTAAGAACTACCTTCATCCAGTCTGAGATGTCTCTCAATTGTATCAACTTCAAGAAGTATCAATTTCAAGAGTTCAATTAACAAAATGTTCCTTCTATGAGATAAATTTATTCCTTCAACCTCAACTTACTTTACTAAATCTCTCAATTTTATCTAGTGTTTAAGATTCAAACAAATGCCATTCCCATGACACATCTACAATAATTTGAAGAACTCAACTTCTATTCACCTCCCAAGGAGATTTCTTATTCACACTAAAGCAATAGTTCTGCTTCTTGAATCAAATTTGATGAGCTTCAGTAACAATGACACCATAAAAAGCACATTCTTTGCTCTAATGACTAAATCCAAAAAAGGCTAAAACATCCTACCCAGAATGTTACACACTGGTTGCTTAGTAAGTACCCCTTTCAAATATACCATTTGAACAACAAGCCTTCAATGGCATAATTTGCTCTTTGGGAACTATACAATTTATTGTCAGGCTTAATGTGGTTCACCTACTTTCTTTCTGTCAGCATCAAACAGATGACTATACCCCTTCCTGACCCAGTGCCCCAGATGGTTAGGTCCTTGTGGGCATTCTTACTCCTGCCAACCAGATGGTCCTATAGCTTGTTTATTCTGATTACCCAATTACCACCCTCCCTTTCTGACAATGCAACTCTTAGTCCAAGCACCTGGCTCAAACCCAACTACTCCCCTAATCATTTCACACACCTGATTGGATTCTTTCATGAGTCTCAGAACACCTAGCTTGTGCTCAGCTGAGTAGTCAGTCCTGCCTGGAGCCATCCTGTGCATCTGGTCTTTTTTTGGTGATTCTGACACCTTTCTGCCTATTAACATGTAAACGGTTAAAGTAACTATCTCTAGATGACCTATCTAAAGCCTCTTATATTATTAAAGGAGTCATACCATTTACGAGACAACAATGTATGTTAAAGTGAGATCACTGTTAAATCATAAATCTCAGACATTTTCTTTTCTTCTGTTACCAATGACATTTGTGGCATGCCAGCAATGACCTAGGACTAAGACCTCAAGGCATGAGCAACTGGGCTATTTACCATGTACTCTTGGCTCTCTACCTTCTATGCACATGGTAGGACTGCACTTCCCTGCCCCCTTTGAAGTTAGGCATGTATTTCCATTGAAATGAGAGCAGAAGTGTCAATTCCAGGCAATAGCTCTAAGAGCCAGTAAGACTCACCACCCTCTCTTCCTGCTACTGAGATAATCATGGAGGCAAGAGTCAAATGGAGTTGCTCTTGGTCCAGTTGAGAGATGAGCAGAGACACCTGCTGGTCCTTGTTGGATATGTAGTATGAACAAGAAAAACTTAAGTTGGGCCACTAAGATTCTGGGGGTCATTTCTTACTCCAACATTACATTGCCAATTCTAATACAAGAATTAAAGGAAACCTAAAAGGAAGAATTAGGATTGTGTATCTGACAGGATTTTTAATTAGTTAGAACTAAGAGAGTCCTTTTAGCATGGAGCCATGAGCCAAAATTCATTTGCCATCTACTTAACTTTAAATATAAATCGATTGGCATCTTCTCCTCATTTCAACTGAAAAAAATGGTAGTATTTAAACTCCAAACCTTCACTATTTCTTCTAAAGTAATGACACAAGAAATCAAGGCCAGTCTTTTTATTCAATACCATCTGTCAAGACTGTAACTCCATAGGACATAATTAACTTTAGGGACATTACTCATTTTAGGGCTCTAATCACACATATATTAAATACCTATAAATCAGTTCATCTGTAGATTCATTATTTGTAGGTTAATTTTAAAACTATAATTCAGTACATTTTATGGAATTATTGGAAATATATTTTTCCTAAAAATAATATAATACTCTAAGTGTTCTTAATTACTAATAAAATACAAAAATATTTTATTCATTTTGTTTTAGTAAATAACAATCGCATGATCAAACCATCCATTGATCAAATTCTTTTGAGTAACATGTTATCTTTAGCTAAATACTGATCCCTGAAAATATCTATCAAGGATATTTAGTCAAAATGTACACATAGCTTGTTAGTGGTGTTAAATAAGATAACTTTTGGAACTACCACCTTCTGACTATGAGGGACCTATTTAAGTAAATGAAAAAATAAGTATTTAGAGGCAGAAAAACATATCTAAATTCTCTACAGTGCTTATAATTGGAGTATATTTTTCCTATTTTATATTTTTATATACTTTAAAAAGTATTTGCATCCAGTATTTCTATTTAAATAGTCCTTTACTGTCTTGCTCTTCTTTTCTGTTTTTCTCCATTCAATTTAGTCATCACAAAATTTCATTTTATTTTTATAATTGACATTTCCTCTAATAACTCAAGAGTTTTTGTATAGTTTCTTAGGATGTCTATGCAAAATTCAGCTATGTTTATAATTATTAAGTTTTAATACTTTCATTAGGTAAGTGTTTGGAAATATATAGCATTCTTGTATTCATATGTATGTTCTCTATAAATTCAAAATAAATGACACTTCTGTTAAACTTTACACATATGTAAACCCAATTCTAAAAGCAATAAATAAAATCTCAGAAATACACATAATTCTCATAAAAAGTCAACATTTGCCATCTCTGGTATCAACTGATGTGATTTTCCACATGATAACTAGATGGTTTATTTTTTAAATGCATTCATATTAGTCGTGTATACTATTTAACTGTGCAATCTATCATTTCCATTAGACTGTGAGGTCTTTAAAGTAGATTCTATTAATTCCTGAATCCCTTGCAAATGGCACAAGTTTCATAGAAACTCAATAGAGTAATGCTTGTATCAGTATCACCACATTTAAATATAATCAACCAAAAGAATTGAATTTGAGAGAAAGAGATTTGATGATAGCCAGAGAGACTTTTTTTTATCACTAGGAATGCTCATTCCCTACCTTTGCATGCATTCTGCCCAACTCACTGTTCTACCTCCTTCTATCCACACTGTTGATCTAGCTGGACAACATGGCCTTTCACACCGCCTTGCAAAGAAATATGGCTCGACCCCAAAAGAAGGGAGTGCAGATAACTTTGGAACTATACAGTGTGCTAGAGAGAGAGACACACTCTGTAGCAGGATGTCTCCCTATCTAACTTTCTAGGCACTCTTTCATTCAAAAACCAGGTCCTAATATATTTCTCTAGATTTTCCTATATCCAGATTGGGGCTGATCTAAATAAATTTCATTATACATGGGTGAGATTTACATTACTGAGTTTTCTCTATCTGAATAAAATTTGAACTAAGATGCTACCTACCTCCCATGATAGAGAAACATATTAAAATTTTCAATTTAAATATCTCCAGTAGGCTGAACACGGAGGATTTTTAGGGCAGTGAAATTTCTGTATACTAGTGTGTACATGTTATTATACATTGGCCAAAACTCATAGAATGTACAATAGCAAGAGTGAACACCCCTCATGTAAATCTAGACTTTGGGCGATGATGTATCCGTGTATATTCATTGACTGTAACAAATGTATTGTTCTACTATAGGCTGTTGATAGTGTGAGAGGTTATGCCTATGTGGGACTAAAGGGTATATGGGAACTCTCCACACTTTCTGCACAATTTTACTAAAACTGCTCTAAAAAAATAGTGTATTAAAAAAAAAAAAACGGCCCAAGTCCCACACGGACAACAAGGATATATGGAGTCTGACTCGTACCACCTCATTCAAACTTCCTCATCAGCGGCGCATTCAGGGAACCAGTGGCCCCAGGGAGACGATCTGGTGTTGGACGACAAGCCCTATGCACAGGCGCAGGGCCTGACGACTCAGGCAGGTGCGTGCGCGTGAACTGCGCGTTCGCGTACCATGCCGACTCAGCATCCAGGCTTCCCGGAGTCGGTCTGGGTCCAGGTGTGTCGGGGAAGACCGGGTCACAGGCAGGGACTCCTAGGGAACACACCAGGCCTCCAGTGCCCATTCTGCCCCTAAACAAGCTTGCTTCTTCCCCTGAAGCCAGATTTCACGGGAACTCCTCTACTTCGCTCTCCCAGGCGGGGCGTTGCTGATGGAAGACCCGGGGGGAGGCCTCTCTCCTGCAGAGCACCTGTGTATCTCCCTGGAACAGGGCCATAATGGGTCTGGCTCAAACAACCTTCCCCTTTCCCTGTTCTGCAAAGAAAAAAAGTCACCTGTATTCTGGAGGTCATTTGTATATGTATTAACTTAACCCAGATATCCCTAGAAGGCAATGGCTACTAAAGCAGGGATCAGTATGGCATGGGCTATAATAGTCAAAACCACAATTGGGATTTATTATGGGTTTTTTAATATTTTTACGGGGTGTGGGAAGTAATGACCCTAAGGATAGGCATGATTACTGTCTTCATGTAACAGTATCAAAAGAGTTTTAGTGAAGTTGAGCAATTTACCCAATATAACACTGTAAGTAAAAGAGCTAGGAATTTACCCCAAGCCCATCTGATATCAAATCTAATGCTCTTAGCCATCCACTGATTCAATATTTATGGAGAATTTGCTGTGTCCCCGACACTTTTCCAGGTATTGTAGACACAGTGGTGAGCAAGGCAGACAGGAATCCAGTGTCCATGTAGGTGGTATTCTGAGGAGTTGGGGTAGGAGTCAGACTAAAAGAAAAACGTATATATATTTATATAGAAAGATGATATAGCTATAAATAATTTATGTATAAATATGTATGTACATATATTTAAAACATACACCAAAATATTTTTTTTCAAAAAACATTAGGACTGAGCAGAGCTTTGGTAGACAGTGTCCCTAGAGGAAGGTGTCCTTTGGAATCTGCATTTTAAAACTGAGACAGAATGACAACCGGCCTTCTGAAGATCATAGGAAGAACATCCCAGTGCAGAATTCCTAAGGTAGAAATGAAGTCAGTGTGCCTGAGCAACCAAAATGAGGACGGCATAATTGGGTAGAATGGAGCAAGGAGGGAGAAGAAGGCAGGACCAGGGTAAGGAGTCTCGATTTAACTCCAGATGCAATGGGAAGAAAACACTGGTGGTCGCAAGCGGCAAAGGGACATTTCAGGTATAATGTCAATAACAGATGGTAGGGATGCACATGCACATTTAGTCTCGTTAGGGGCTGATTAGGCTAATCAAAGAAGGAAAATGATGACAGTTTGGATTAAGGTGCTGCTGGTATAAATGGAATTAAAAGGGTAAATTCCAGTTATGCAAATAGAGACCCAGAGCTTATGAACCTGGCTCCCTACTGAAGGAACATCCTAAAATCACTGTGGAGACCAAAAACACTATCATCTTCCATGAAATGGTCCACCTTAGTGGATTCAGCAAAGAGCTGATGTCCTGTTGAATTTTGGTTTGAGGTGGTTTAAAGTCCTTGGGGGAATTACTCCCACATGTCAGCACCATTCTACTGTTTGCTGAGTTCATCGATGATGACATGCAATAATGGTAGAAATAAAATTAAAGTGAAACAAAACCTTAAAAACTAGTCACCTTAAAAAAAAGGAAAAAAAAATTAGTCACCTTAATAAACATATATTTTTAGTTCTTCCCTGCATTTTACTGCATGATTTTAAATATAAGAGTAAGACTCAGAAACCAAACTATCCTTCTTTAAAATTGCTGAAATGCATTTTGTAATATATGACAGTTCTGTAAATCTCATTAGATGAAATGAGAACTAATAAAGAATACTAGCTCCTTGTTCCTGAATGTTTACAGAGGTTCCATTTTCCTTTACAGGTTCTTAATGAAGTTTAATCAAAGTGATTCCCGACAATGTGCGAAACTGTCAGTACAATTTTTAATTCAAACCAGGGCATTAATTGGTTTTATAAATCTCAGGAAAAATACAACCACAGATAGAGGTCCTGTCATCCTCCTTAATAGGAACATCACAAAGACTACTTTTACTTAATATGATTAGTGAGATCCTATAAAAAATCACAACTTAAGATGAAGATTTCTGCATTCTTCTCTCACTACCAAGAATAGTGACGTAGGATCAACAACTACTCTCACCACATCCAAACTCCATATAGCATTCCCATATTCTTATATTCGAAAGTACATTTACTAAAATGTCCTTATAATTGTGAAATAAGGAAAAGCTGACCACCATACTAGGGACCACCAAAAAAAATTTCTAAGACCTGAGTACTGAAGATTTCATTAATTCTGGGATTCTCAAAATGGCCACCCATGAAAAAGTAAGAAAAAAAATCTGTTTATTAAGTTAAAGGCTAAACAACTGGCATCCACATTTTTGTTAAAGAATAAGCAAAATGTTTACCTTTCCCCTTAATTACCTTCAGCTCCAGGTGCCTGTCAAGTTTTGTATTGCCCCCATCTCTATTATTTGCATTACATATCTTATTTAAATGAATGTACCCCTTTGAAGTTTTGTCTCTCTTGTCTGCTTTCTCAAGGATAGAAAACCTTTGTATGACTTGGGCTGTTTGGAACATATCTTCTGCCCCACCTGAAGGAGTTATGTCTTCCCAGGTCTAGATCCAAAAGTTATGGGTCAAATAAGACTGTCTTTATTTTCAAGGTGATTTCAATGAATTTTTCATTAACAAAATCTTTCTACTTATTCTGCTTTCCTTGTTGTGCTTATAGTCATTTATCTTACAGAACTTCTGCGGTTCTATTCCCTACTTGCTTGAATTTTTGATCTGGGTGGGCAATTTATAAACAGGTATTATTAATGCACAGTTTGTGTTTTGTGTTTCCATTCCTCTACTTCTTCTGAAACTTGTAACTTGCATAGTTCTTGAATTGAGAAATTCTGAGGTGATAAAGACATAAATGTCCATTATGCCATCTTAATACCTCTTATAGAGAAGGAAAAATAATTTTCCCTGTTATTGGCTGAGACTCCCCTATAATAAAACACAGAATAACAGGAAAAACAGAAGTTTACTAACATGTATACCTTCTGTAGACCCAGAGAAACTGAGTAACTCCCCAAAATGGTCCAAGCCATGACCTAAATACCATTTCCAGCCAAAGAGAAAAGAAAGATTGGGGGGTGGGGGGTAGGGAGGAGCCAGTTATAGGAGATGACCAGGAGAAGCCCAGGGCACATAAGATCGTTAAAGTTTGTGAAGATTGTCGCCTTCTTCCTAGCCCAGAAAGAAAGAGACCCTTACACATGGAAAGTTCCCCCTAAATGTAAATGTCATATAAAAGGCTAACATCTACTTGGTTTTCAGAGCTTTTCCAGTGTCTGCTGTTTCTTAAAAACAACCAGTTTAAAATAACCCTTATGCCAAAAAGGCATATTTTTGAATATGAAATTCTGCTTCCCTTCACTCTCAAAGTTTTAATTTACAGAAAGTAGAACTCTAAGGAAAGAATGTCTAGCACTCTCCAATGAGTAGGAGGCACAAGAAGTCTGGGTTCTAAATATATGAATCACCGAAAAAAACACATCACACTGTAAGTGAAAGAAGGAAAGAGACCACTGACTCAAAGCCGCATGAACTCTATTACTACATAGGGATGTAGTTTGTCTTACATTTTCTTTATCCATACCCACATTATCACCTTTCACCCAGTTTATGTTAAGGAAAAATCATAAGACTTACTGTTTGTCTTAACTACTAACTCACTCTACTATCTGAGTTATCTCCATCTTTTATGGACTATTTTACAATTCTATGGGCTATTTTCTAATTCTGTAAAAATAAAAGTTAATTTATAGAAAACAGAGCAATGCAAATAACTCTGGTCTATAAAAATGCAACTGTCACTCCCAAACCATTGACCAGTTTTACATGTTTTACATCTATTTGTTAATTTATATTAGCATTCCTAATCTGACTATAAATATGTGTGTTTTGAGTTCTCTTTTGAGTCCCTTATAACAATTCTCATTAATAAAATAATAAAATTTTGCATCTAAATAAAATCTTTGACATGTGTTCGTTTGTATATTTGTATGAGAGTCTTAATCTTATCCTATTTTAAATTCATCTTTTCTAATATTCCACCCACTATAGGAATCCTCTCTGCCACTTCCTTGAGAGAGGATCTGTGCTTCAGCAAGTACAGTGAAAGAAAGCTCAATACTACAACACTGAGCCATTCATTTTTCACCCAACTTAGCTTGTGTGGAAAATTCAGTCAAATCTGCTTTCCCATATTTTTATCCATTAATGTCAGTTCTAGATGGAGGGAACTCTCAGGAAGAAGATGTATGTCCTTTCTATGTGACAATCATTCAAACACTCAAGAACTGTGCTGTCCTATTAATACACTAGCACAGTTAGGCACTAGCTACCAGACAGTTATTGAGCACCTACAATGTAACTGGTCAAAACTGAGATGGGCTGTCAATGTAAAATACACACCAGATTTGGAACACTTAGTACAAGTTTGTAAAATATCTCAACATTTTTAATGGATTTATGTTGAAATAAAATCTTAAATATATTAGCTTAAATAAAATATACTATTAAAGTTAATGTTACCTGTTTTACTTTTTTTTTATGTGGCTACTAGAAAATATAAAACCATACGTGTGGTTTGCATTTGAAGCTCACAGAATACTTCTACTGGACACCATTGCTCTAGAACTTTAATCCCCTGCTAGTAAGTCGCCCCTTATTCAGGTCAAGTATGTCCAAATCCTCCAGCCATTGTCAACAGACTGGTTTTCCAACTACTTGAGATTCCTCAACTAGGCATCTTTTTCAGCTTGCTGAAATGTCAAATAAAGCACGTGAACAAGACCAAATCACCAGGGCACATGAGATTTCTTTATCATTTGACTGAGAACATCTACTTCCCTTAATGTAAACTTATACTATATTTTAACAGGAGAGGTTTTTTTTTTCATATAACTAGTTTGTAAACCAAATCTTTCTGCATCCATTATCTAATTAAAATATTGCTCAGTATATATGTATGTGTGTGTCTGTGCATCTTCTTAGAACCCATAATTTGCTTCACTCAGTGAAGAATTTTAAGTACCCCTATTATCTTCTGCTGTCTATAAATAAAAAATGCATGTACCTTCTATTCTGTGACTTTACCCACCTTATAGAGCACTACAATCAATGAGCCTTGCTACATCAGGGTATCATGAAATCTTTATAGGTATATCACCAAAAATGTTGATCACTAAAAATTTGCTTTTGCAACAAGCTGAAAAACAGCCCTATATACTTGTTATATAGAACACTGAGCTGAGATAGTAATTAACACATTTACATGTAGCATTCAGAAGTATCAAGCAGGCACCAGAGAACTAGAACATACAAAAATCGCCTCACATGTGCATATGAAAGTGGAAAAGCACGTAGGGCATTCAACAGTTTTATTCTAGTAAGTCTAACAAGGAACTAGGACAAAAGAGTGACACAGTAAACAGTCGGATTACTATGAATGTTTAATTATTTCAATCATACTACCAAAAATTCTAGATTTGAAAGTGTGCTACAATAATAAAAACGCTGAGAACTATTGCTACAGATTAAAATTTCAAGGAAGAAGACCAGACCAGAACCCTGGGCACTGGAGGACTTCTTTCAGGATGACACTGAACTTTAATTGCTCTATGTTCTGATTATAAATCCAGTCAGTTCTGTCAAAAGCAAATCTACATGTTATTATCCCATCCATAATTGTATAATCTGTAATCAAAATACATTTACAGTATTCATGTCTTCTACCAGTCTACAACACTCTCTTTATGAAACCAGGTTTAGCACTACTTATTTGTAATAAGCTAATGTTGACTTTTAATGGTTCTGTCTTTCTTTTATAAGTGTTCACAAACTACTGAATAATTAATTTAAATGTCCGTATCAAGTTCATGAGCTTCATTTTCTAGAATTCAAATTTTCCTTATTTTTGAAATTTGAAATGTTTGTTCACTTGTCAGCTTTTGTTAGATTTCTAAACAGCTTGGTGTAGTACAAAGAGGATGCCCTTCAGAGCCAAACTAACTCCAGCTTTGGCACTGTCTATAGACCTCTGAGAAAGATACTTCACTGCCAGAGCCTCAGTTTCTTTGTCAGTAAAAAGAATAATGAAACTACTTGCTGAGTATTTTCAAGGACAAGTAGAACTTAAAATTATTGGGTGTGAAGATTTAGATGAATCTAATTCTTTATCTAAAATAAAGATGGCAAAACTTATTAAAATAAGTCTATGTAGATATATGGTATATTGTCTTCTGTGCTTTTCTATGTGTTTCAAAAACATCATTTTTAACATGAATGATTAGCATAGTTTGTCATGATGTTAGCAATCTAATAATTTAATATAATTTATCATGGATATCTCAATCATTACAAATTTTTCAAAACTTACAGGTAAAAAATCTATATTTTTTCAAGCATAAGAGAGGCCACAGATGGAGAACAGACCTTTAAGTCAGCTAAATTGGTATCTTGCTCCTGGTTCTATCACTAATAACCTGAGTAATCTTTGGGAAAATTTGTTCTCCTCTAGCTTTGTTTTTTAACTTGTATAATTAAGTTAATCATATCTACCTTGAAGGGACATTATAAGAATTGTACATAATATACTGTATACCACATATCTGACACAGTATTTCCCTGAAAATTCATGGTTATTATTATTACTCTGAGATATGATTTTTCTGGACCTATTAATACAAATTTAAGTTAACAATATACTTTTTCTTAATGCTTTTAGTTTTAAATACCTTTCAATATCTCCTAACTACTTATTTTTTCCTTTCGAGCTTAAACATCATTTTATTCCCCTGGCCAGGTAACACTTGACTCCTACCCCTTCCATACTTCTCATATCTAATTAGCCAATCAACACTATTCAATCAACCTAAGTTCCGTTTCTTGCCACAATTTCCCCTCTTCTTTCCTATTGGCACATTTTGCTCAGATACTCACTGCCTCTCATCCAGACTATTGAAATAAATGCCCAACTCCTGTGTCTTCCCCATCCAATAAATTCTAGACACCAATGTTAAATTAATCTTCTACAGTTCAGAATAAGTTACTCTCCTGCTAAGAAACCTTCAAAGACTCCCCACTGCCTACAGAATAAAATTCTTACCCTCACTTTCCTACCTTTTGTGAAATGGCCTGAACTTTCTTTTCCCATTTAATTTCCCACAGCTTCTTGAAGTATACCTTCAAGACAAGTGAGTAACAAACTACTTCAGGAAATCATGGCTGTTTCTGATTTTTCCAACTTATGTAAGTTATTTAAGATAAAAAGAAAGTCCATATGGAATTGATTGCATGATAAACAAACTCAATAAAAATATCAATTTATAAAATTGTTTAGCTGAATTTCCTGGTTAATAAGGACTAAACATATTCGTAGAGGCCTGAGCTATTTTAACTTAAACTTTCTTTTAAATGCTTGAAAGAAGAGAGGGGATGCAAACTCAACAGTCCAAGCAGGTTTATTGCTGAACCTGAGAGGGACCCCTCTGTCCTGGCAGCAGAACAAAGGAAAGAGAGTCTCTAACAGGTCAAGAGGCATTTTATGGCCAGGGTTTTTGGTGGGCTCTGTGAGGGAGGGGTCAGGAGAAAAAGTGGGCTTGTAGCTTGCTGACATGTCCTCTGGAGGATGCGTGTAGCCTAAATAAGATGACACCTAGGGTCCCTCTGAGATGGTGGGTGGGCTTATTCAAAAGACAGTATTCAGATCTGGATTCTATCAATGCTGAGGATATTTTCCGGCCTTATTGAGTAGGAGATAAGAGCATTTCCTTTTTTGCTTATCCAGTGTTTGACAGGATTACAGGGATTATATTTTGAATCACAGAGTTGAAAGATGCATTAAGATCTGTTGCTCCTACATTACAAATGACAAAACTCAAGCTCACAGAGCAGCCATGTGAATTGCTCTGTGTCACCTTCACAAATAAGGGCACACAGGAGGTTGAGCTCAATCTGGATACTAAAACAAAAAGTCGTATACTATTTCATCCTGATTTTTGTTTGTTAAAATGGTTTATACATTTGTTTGGAAATACTTCATATGTATGTGTATCATTCCCATTTTCCTGTGAGTTCTAAAAATCAAATACAGTTGAGTAAGGAGTAATTAAAAATTCACTATTTTGGTTTATCACATGCAAAGTGTTGTTATAATAAATAGCTGCTAACATATGCACCTTTACTTACAGTAAAGAAACAGTAAATTTTCTAAAAATTCTTCAGTGTCAAGGTTGTTAATAAAATACTTGTTGATTTTCTCTGTTTTATGTCTAACTCATCTTTCCCTCCAAGTCAAAATCATTGATAGGGCAGGGAACAAGTTATGATATAATTTTTAAGCAATATAATTTGCAGCATAAGGGTATACATTCAATAAATACATCTTAAAATTAGTTTTGTTTACAATTTTCTCAGAAACTCAATGTGGGTAAAATTGAAGGATTTCCAGAATCTCACACCTGACTTTAGTGTATTTCCATATTAACAGGCGTTCCTAAGGGGTAGAGATAGTAGTTCATCTCCACATCAATGGGTAATTACCTGAGGGCTTATCAGAACCTGAGAGGTTGCAGTGAGGTCTTGCTGGCTTCTGCCAGAGCAGGAGAGAAACAGCCCTAGACCACAGTTTATAAGCAATAAATGGGTTTTAAACTTTATTTCTTCCTTCCACTGATTTCGGTTTCAGCTATGTATTTTGCCCCGGGATTTCCTCTCCCCAGAGTAATACTCAGGCAGTTATATAATTAGTCACATCCTAGAAGATGTCATCCCTTTGAGACAGGGACCATGGGCTTAGACAGAGTAGGGTGAGGGCTCCTGGAAAAAACAAGATAACCATTGCGAGATTTGCTTGCGCTCAGGAGCCCAACTTATTTTTCTAACTTTACCCAAGTGCTGCCTTCCTTCCTCTGGCCCTAAACAAATGATTTGTGGTAACTTGGAAAATGTACCAAACAAGCCCAAAACAAGATAAGGCAGGAAGGATTTCACCTTGAAATCCAATTAGTTAAAAGAAGTAAAACAATGACTCAGCCCACTTTTGGAGCAAAGCAGGCAGCCTTCAGTGCTTTGCTCCCAGACCAGGAAGCTGCTATCCTGGAAAGAAATCAGATCAGTAAAGTTCTTGTAAATAACCAGGAAGACTAAGAAGAAACTTAGTATTTCTTCAAAAGTCTTTGGAACCACTTAACAGGTGTATATCCGTAGCCCTTTGTCTCTCAACTGCCTATAAAAACCCCTAGACAACATACCACTCCGGGGCGCTCTTGTCCAGCTCTGTCTTTTCACTCTATCTCTAAATAAAAGCCTGTACCTTGCTCTCCTACCTTGACTGTTCATGAAGTTCATTCTTCGGCTCCATGAACAAAAACCCTGGCATCACCTTGAGAATTTAGAAATAAAGATGAAAGTATGGTATGGTATACAAATAACCCCAAACTTACAATGGTTCCATTTATAACGTTTTTACTTTCTTTTGATGCAAAAACAATACACATTCAGTAGAAATCAGACTTCAAATTTTGAATTTTGATCTTTTCCCAGGCTAACAGGAGACTAAAGGAAGATACGAATTATTTTAACAAGGTCTGTTTGTGCCAATTTCTCTCAGCTTTGACTCTATTGAAGAATGTTATTTTCTCCTGTTTAAGGAGGGCATCTTTCACATGGGAGTTTTTATCTCCTATCTTTTAGGAATAATAGCAAGATTAGAATGCCCTTGTCATATCTGCTCTCTTTTTTAAGTGTCTTTGGCTCAAAATAATCCTTATTCCAAAGTGACATATTTTGGGGTGGCATATTTCTGCCATCCTTCATAACTAACATCTATTTACACAGAGAAAAAAGTAAGGCACACAAGCTCTCTCCCAACTCTTAAATTCCAGACAGATTTGATAAAAACAGGGGCTTGTTCTATACTGCCACAAAAATGGAGGGACTCCTGGCTGGGCCATGTAAATGAGCAGGGACCCCTAACCCAGATGTGAGCGCTTTGGGCCCTATAGCCGTGTTACCTGGGACTTGCTCTTACAGGTGATGTTTATATCACCAAAATAAGAAGGAAGACACTGCCTGTTAATGTTAGGTTTTCCAATAGGAAAAGGAAAATGAAAATAATTTTACTGCTTGGTACGTAGCATTTTAGGAAGACAGGAAGCATTTTATCTGGATTTCCACTAGGCCAACAATTCATGTGTGAAGTCCAAAGGCAACATAACCTGCCTAGAGAAAGGTTCATTTGGACCAATAGGTTCATTGGCCAGAGAGCTGCAAACCACTTTTTAGTCAACATTTTTTAATCATCTCATTATGACATGGGATATAATTCACAAACTACACGAGGTCTACTGAATGACCCATCAAAGGGTCGTATGATAAGGTCTTTTTCAAGGGTCAAAGAAAAGGATGTCTTCGCAGGCTGAATCACTAGTACTTCCTCCTACCACTATGCTGCAGGGCTACAATTCTACAGCTTGTCATAACTTCACACTAGTCCAGAGTCCAGTCAAGTCTCCCCTAGAAATTTGCACCAGGTTTTTAACACCCCATTAACAACTGCCACACTGACACCTTCCCTCTTACTCTCCTTCAATGTGTTCCACACAGTGCAGCCTAATGCAGTTTCTGAAGTACAATTCTGATAATGTTTCTCGCCTGCTTATACCTTGTCATGGCTTCCTGTTGCACCTAGAACAAAAACCAAAGGTTAAAATCACTGTATGGGCACTTGCGGGAAGATGGCAGCGTGAGCAGAGCGGCAGAAATCCCCTCCCAAAACCATATGTATTTATGAAAATACAACAAATACAACTATTCCTAAAAAAGAGACCAGAAGAAACAGGACAGCACACAGCCTACATCTACATGTGAGAGGACTCGACACCCCGCAAGTCGGGTAAGATACGGAGCCACGTCCCAGCGAGACCCAAGCGCACCCCCACCCCAGCACACCAGCGGGAGGAGAGGATTCAGAGCCGGGAGGGACTGGAAGTACAGGCCCGTGAAATAACCAACCCTGGTGATCTGCACCGGGAGTGCTGACACACATTGCCCAGTGTATCGGAGATTGGAGAGACAGAGGGTGCAGGATCTAAGCTTGGGAAGACACCCGGATCCTTGCAGCCGGCTCCTGGGGACAGAAGAAAAGAGCGTGCTTTTTTTTTGCAGTCTTAAAGAGACAGGAGCCCAGGATCATCCCAGCACACTCAGCCCAGCAGGCTGGGAGTCCTGGGGAATGTCGGATGCCTTGGCTAGCGACGAGGAAAAAGCAGCCGCACTCAGACTTCCTACAGAGATTAACAGCCTGTCATTCGTTCCTGCCCCTGCCAGAGCTACAAAGGGCCCTGTGGAGCAGCGCAGACACGGCTGCAGAATAGTGGAGCAACAGCACCACCTACAGCATCCCCACACAATCTACTCCCAGTGGGGTTTTTTTTTCTTTCTTTCTTTTTTCTTTTCTTTCTTTTCCTTCCTTATTTTTTCTCTTTCTTTTCTTTTTTCTTTTTCTTTTTTTTTTTAAGTCCCAAAGAGCCCAGCTGACATACATGGCACCTACCAGTGACCACTTCTATCAACATAAAAAAACAGAGGAATATGATACACACAAAATGTACCCAGACCCAGACAACACCAGACAGGGAACCTGAAGGGATGGAAAAGCACAACTTTCCTGAAAAACAATTCGGAACAAAAGTCATAACCATACTGATGGATATACAGAGAAATATGCAAGAGCTGAGGGAGGAAGTGAGGGAAGTGAGGAAAGATAATGTAGAAAAGAGACAAGAGATCGATGGGCTTAGCACCAGACTGGACAAGATGCAAGAGACTGTGAATGGAATAGAACTCAGAGAACAGGAATACAGAGAAGCTGAGGCAGAGAGAGATAAAAGGATTTCTAGGAATGAAAGAATATTAAGAGAACTGTGTGACCAATCCAAACGGAACAATATTCGCATTATAGGAGTACCAGACGAAGAAGAGAGAGAAAAAGGGATAGAAAGTGTCTTTGAAGAAATAATTGCTGAAAACTTCCCCACGCTGCAGAAGGAAAGAGTCTCGCAGTCCACAGAAGCCCACAGATCTCCCAACACAAAGGACCCAAGGAAGACAACACCAAGACACATAATAATTAAAATGGCAAAGATCAAAGATAAAGACAGAGTATTAAAGGCAGCGACAGAGAGAAAAAAGATGACCTACAAAGGAAAACCCATCAGAATATCATCAGACTTCTCAACAGAAACCTTACAGGCCAGAAGAGAATGGCATGATATATTTAATGTAATGAAACAGAAGGGCCTCAAACCAAGAATATTGTATCCAGCACGATTATCATTTAAATATGATGGAGGGATTAAACAATTTCCAGACAAAAGAAAATTGAGAGACTTTGCGTCTCACAAACCACCACTACAGGATATCTTAAATGGACTGCTCTAGAGGGAAGCACCCCTAAGGCTAAAAAGATGTCACCAGAGAAAATAAAATCATAGCAAAGAAAGTAGACCATCCAAATACTAACTAAAGGCAAATAATAAAACACCTACTATATAAAGAATGGAGGAGGAAGAATAAGAAGGGAGAGAAATAAAGAAACATCAGACAGTGTTTACAATCACTTAACAAGAAAGTTAAGTTAGATTGTTAGATAGTAAAGAAGCAACCCTTGAACCCTTGGTAACCACGAATCTAAAGCCAGCAATGGCAATAAGTACATATCTATCAATAATCACCCTAAATGTAAATGGACTGAATGCACCAATCAAAATACACAGAGTAACAGAATGGATAAAAAAGCAAGACCCATCTATATGCTGCTTACAAGAGACTCACCTCAAACCCAAAGATATACACAGACTAAAAGTGAAGGGAGGGAAAAAGATATTTCATGCAAACAACAAAGAGAAAAAAGCAGGTGTTGCAGTACTTGTATCAAACAAAATAGATTTCAAAACGAAGAAAGTAGCAAGAGATAAAGGACATTACATAATGATAAAAGGGGCAGTCCAACAAGAAGATATAACCATTACAAACATATATGCACCCAACACAGGAGCACCAACATATGTAAAACAAATACTAACAGAATTAAAGGAGGAATTAGAGAGCAATGCATTCCTTTTAGGAGACTTCAACACACCACTCACTCCAAAGGACAGATCAACCAGACAGAAAATAAGTAAACACAGAGGCACTGAACAACACACTAGAACAGATGGACCTAACAGACATCTACAGAACTCTACACCCAAAAGCAACAGGATACACATTCTTCTTAAGTGCACATGGAATATTTTCCAGAATAGACCACATGCTAGGGCACAAAAAGAACCTCAGTAAATTCAAAAATATTGAAATCCTATCAACCACTTCTCAGATCACCAAGGTATAAAACTGGAGATAAATTTTAGAAAGAAATCAAAAACTCTCACAAATACATGGAGAGTTAACAACATTCTCCTAATTAATCAATGGGTTAATGACCAAATCAAAACAGAAATCAAAGAATATATGGAGACTAATGACAACAAAAACACAAAGCCACAACTTCTGTGGGAGGCAGCAAAGGCAGTTCTAAGAGGAAAGTATATAGCAAACCAGACCTATTTAAAGAAGGAAGAACATTCCCAAATGAATAGTCTTAAGACACAATTACTGAAATTGGAAAAAGAAGAACAAATGAGGCCCAAAGTCACCAGAAGGAGGGACATAATAAAGATCAGAGAAGAAATAAATAAAATTGAGAAGAATAAAACAATAGAAAAAAATCAATGAAACCAAGAGCTGGTTCTTTGAAAAAATAAACAAAATAGATAAACCACTAGCCAGACTCATTAACAGAAAAAGAGAATCTACACACATAAACAGATTCAGAAATGAGAAAGGAAAAACCACGACGGACCCCACAGAAATATAAAGAATTATAAGAGAATATTATGAGGATCTATATGCTAACAACTTGGAAAACCTAGAAGAAATGGACAACGTCTTAGAAAAATACAACCTTCCAAGACTGACCAAGCAAGAAACAGAAAAACTAAACAGACCAATCACCAGCAATGAAATTGAAGTGGTAATCAAAAAACTACCGAAGAACAAAACACCTGGATGAGATGGATTGCTCTGAATTCTACCAGACATATAGAGAAGAAATAACACTCATTCTCCTTAACGTTTTCCAAAAAATAAAAGAGGAGGGAATACTTACAAACTCATTCTATGAAGCCAGTATCACTCTAAAACCAAAATCTAGCAAAGACGTCACCAGAAAAGAAAATTACAGACCAATATCCCTGATGAATGTAGATGCAAAATTACTCAACAAAATATTAGCAAACTGAATTCAAAAATACATCAAAAGGATCATACACCATGATCAAGTGGGATTCATCCCAGGGATGCAAGGATGGTACAACATTTGAAAATCCATCAACATCATCCACCACATCAACAAAAAGAAGAACAAAAACCACATTGTCATCTCCATAGATGCTGAAAAAGCATTTGACAAAATTCAGCATCCATTCATGATAAAAACTCTCAGCAAAATGGGTATAGATGGCAAGTACCTCAACATCATAAAGGCCATATATGACAAACCCACAGCTAACATCATACTTAACAGCAAGAAGCTGAAAGCTTTTCATCTAAGTTTGGGAACAAGACAGGGATGCCCACTCTCTCCACTGTTATTCAACATAGTACAGGAGGTCCTAGCCATGGCAATCAGACAAAACAAAGACATACAAGGCATCCAGATTGGTAAAGAAGAAGTCAAATTATCACTATTTGCAGATGACATGATATTGTACATAAAAAACCCTAAAGACTCCACTCCAAAACTACTAGAACTAATATCTGAATTCAGCAAAGTTGCAGGATACAAAATTAACACACAGAAATCTGTTGCTTTCCTATACACTAATGATGAACTAACAGAAAGAGAAATCAGAAAAACAATTCCATTCACAATGCATCAAAAAGAATAAAATACCTAGGAATAAACCTAATGAAGGAAGTGAAAGACCTGTACTCTGAAAACTACAAGACACTCCTAAGAGAAATTAAAGAGGACACTAACAAATGGAAATGCATCCCATTCTCTTGGCTAGGAAGAGTAAATATTGTCAAAATGGCTATACTACCTAAAGCAATCTACAGATTCAATGCAATCCCTATCAAACTACCAACAGCTTTCTTCAATGAACTGGAACAAATAATTGTAAAATTCATATGGAACCACAAAAGACCCCGAATAGCCAAAGCAATCCTGAGAAGGAGGAATAAAACAGGGGGAATTACACTCCCTGACTTCAAGCTCTACTACAAAGCCACAGTAATCAAGACAATTTGGTATTGGCACAAAAACAGACCCACAGACCAGTGGAACAGAATAGAAAATCCAAACATTAACCCAAACATATACAGTCAATTAATATTTGATAAAGGAGCCTTGGATATACAATGGGGAGATGACAGCCTCTTCAGCAGCTGGTGTTGGAAAAACTGGACAGCTACATGTAAGAGAATGAAACTGGACTACTGTCTAGCCCCATACACAAAGGTAAACTCAAGGTGGATCAAAGACCTGAATGTAAGTCATGAAACCATAAAACTCTTAGAAAAAAACATAGGCAAAAATCTCTTGGACATAAACAGGAGCAACTTCTTCATGAACATATCTCCCGGGCAAGGGAAACAAAAGCAAAAATGAACAAGTGGGACTATATCAAGCTGAAAAGCTTCTGTACAGCAAAGGACACCATCAGTAGAACAAAAAGAGGTCCTACAGTATGGGAGAATATATTCATAAATGATGTATCCAATAAGGGGTTGACATCCAAAATATATAAAGAACTCACGCACCTTAACAAACAAAAAACAAATAATCCAATTAAGAAATGGGCAGAGGACATGAGTAGACACTTCTCTAAAGAAGAAATATAGATGGCCAACAGGCACATGAAAAGATGCTCCACATTGCTAATCAACAGAAAAATGCATATTAAAACCACAATGAGATATCACCTCACACCAGTGAGGATGGCCAACATCCAAAACACAAAAAACAACAAATGTTGGCGAGGATTTGGAGGAAAGGGAACCCTCCTACACTGCTGGTGGGACTGCAAATTAGTTTAACCATTCTGGAAAGCAGTATGGAGGTTCCTCAAAAAACTCAAAATAGAAATACCATTTGACCCAGGAATTCCACTCCTAGGAATTTACCCTAAGAATGTAGTAGCCCAGTTTGAAAAAGACAGATGCACCGCTATGTTTATTGCAGCACTATTTACAATAGCCAAGAAATGGAAGCAACCTAAGTGTCCATCAGTAGATGAATGGATAAAGAAAATGTGGTACATATACACAGTGGAATATTATTCAGCCATAAGAAGAAAACAAATCCTACCATTTGCAACAACATGGATGGAGCTAGAGGGTATTATGCTCAGTGAAAATCACTGTATGACTTGTACTGTCTCATCTGTGATCAGTCCCGTGGCTCCCTCTGGCCCTACAGAGCCAATGGACATGGTATCTAGAATACTCTAGTTTCTCAGATTCCCATGGAAATGTTTGAAAGCTGAATAAAAAGTTGACTTCAAAATATAAAACAGAATCATTATCAAATTTAGCAAATGTTGCATGAAATTTCCACAAAACATAACATTTGTTCCCGATTTAACTACTTTTCAATACAGTTCTTATGAACTAAATTATAAGATATATTTAATGTGGGCTATGCATACTAGACTTCATGTGAAATGAGATCTTCAAGGTAAAAATGCCTAGGGACACAAATGTCTTAAAATCACTGTGATACCTCACCACTCTCCCACCCTCCACAGCACCCACTCTCTTCACTCAAGCCAAACCAACCCCTTTAAATAACATATGCTTTTTTTTCCCTGCGAGGTCTCATTCATTCCACTCTTTCTCACTGGATCACTCCTTTACACATTTAGCCCTATTCACCTGGTTGACTCCCTGACCTGCCCAATCTGGATTCAGTGGCCTCCCATCTGGCCCCATAGCACACTGCACTCTCCTGTCACTCACACTTAGCACACACATCTGCACCTCATCTTCCCCTCAGAAGTGTAAGGGCATGGACTCTGTCTCTCCTTTTGTCCTCTTTGCCACCAAGGTAACAGAGCATGACATTTAGTAATAACATTTGTTCATTGAATATCAACAAAAAAAAGCCCTGTGCCTCACTCAATCATAATTTCACTGTTTTGATTAAGTCTTCATATTAAACAACTGTATTTTATTGTTTAATTAACAGTTTGCTTGGTTGATCTTACTGGCCTCATGGTCAAGTGTGAGGACCTACTCCCTATCTCTTAAATTCAGTGTGTTTTTATTTCTTTTTCAAACATGCCCTTCCTAATATACTAATATTAAGGGTCTGAAATTTTCTTTTTACTGCATATTCTTCACACTAAATTATTACCTGCATTTCAATCATTCATATGTCTATAAATGAGGTTTTCATAGTCTTTCCAAATTATACTATCACTGTTTCACCATAACAAATTTTTGATTGCTTAAATTTATTTCAATCTGCAGCTGAAAAGAATGACTGATTTGAAACCCAAAAAGCTAATAAAAGTTAGGATAAGTAATTTCTCAGTAAATCCTAACTGCTCTCATGAGGTTTAGGATTAAGTGTAGGGTGAGGATACAGTTACTGTTAGAGTTAGGGTTAGGATTTAATGTTAGGGTTTGGCCTAGGTTTAGGTTTAGGGCTACACTTAGGTGTGGGTGAAGGTGAGGGTGAGGGTGAGGGTGAGGGGTTAGGAGTATGGGTAGGGTTAGGGTTAGGTGTAGGGTTTGGTTGAGGATGAAGTTATGGCTAGGGTAGAGTGAGAACTGGCGTTCAGTGTGAGGGTTAACATTAGCGTTAGGTACGGTTCTGTGTGAGAGAGTGAGAGTGAACCTTGGAGGTTAAGCGTAGTGTTAGGATGAAGGTTACGGTTAGCGTTAGGTATAGGATGAGGGTAGGGTTACAGTTAGAGTTATATTTAGTGTTCAGTGTTAGTCTTAGGGTTAGCTTTAGATTGAGGGTTGCAGTAAGGTATGATTGAAGTTGAGGGTGAGAGTGAGGGCTTAGGGTTAGTGGCCAGGGTTAGGGTTAAACGGGCTACATTTAGTATTTGTTGTTTGGTTAAGATACAGTTATGATGAGTTCGGCTTAGGGTTTAGTGTTAGTATTTGGGCAACAGTTAGGTGTGGGTGAAAATGAGGGTGAGAGTGAGGGCGTACGCATATGTGTCGGGCTAGGTTTAGGGATAGGTGTAGGGTTAGGTTTACAAAGAAGCTTTGGTTATGGTTAGAGTTAGGTTTGGAGTTAAGGGCTTGGGAGCATTAGAGTTAGGTTTAGGGTCATGGTTCTGTGTGAATGAGGGTGAGCATTAGGGGTTAGGCGTAGGGTTGTGTTAAGGTTAGCATTAGGTGTAGGATACGGATAGGGATTCGGTTAGAGTTAGGTTTAGGGTTATGTGTTTAGTGTTAGGTTCAGGATTGGGGTCACCAGGAAGTATGAATGAAGGTGAGGGTTAGGGGTTAGGGTTAGGGGCCAGGGTTAGAGGTACGGTTAGGATTAAGTGTAGGGTGAGTATACGATTACAGTTAGAGTTCGGGTTAGAATTTAACGGTAGGTTTTGGTATAGGTTTAGGGTTTAGGTTACACATAGGTGTGGGTGAAGCTGAGGGTGAAGGGGTAGGGATATAAGTGGGTGTAGGGTTAGGTTTAGGAAGAAGTTATCATTATGGTTAGCGTTAAGATTAGGGTTTAGGGTGAGTGTTAGCATTAGAATTAGGTTTAGGATTATGGTTCCGTGTGAGTGGGGTTGCGGGGGAGGGGGAGAGGGAGTGCTAGGCCTTAGGTGTAATGTTAGTGCTAGGGTTAAGGTTAGGGTTTGGGTTGCGGTTGAGATTAGCATTAGGTGGAGGGTGTGGGTAGGGTTATGGTTAAAGTTAGTTTTAGGGTTCAGTGTTAGGGTTAGGGTTAGGTTTAGGATTAAGGTTACCGTTAGGTGTGAGTGAAGGTAAGGGTGAGGGTTAGGGTGAGGATGAGGGGTTAGGGTTAGGGGCCAGCGTTAGGGTTAGGGTTAGGGTAATGCTAACCTTAACCGTAACCCTAAGACTATGTCTAAAGTCTATGCTCACACTGATCTGGAAACAGCCCTTTCTTCCAAGGTGGCAGGAAGAAAGCAATGTGATAGAGTTTAAAGAGTGGTCAGACCAGGATTCAAAACCTACCTCTGACATTTATAATCCATGTAACTCTGCTGAGTTGCTCTAAGTGTAGCCAGTTTTCCCATCTGAAAAAAGGAAAAATAAAGCCCACTTTTCAGTTTCAATGTGAATTACAGATAACATGGACAAATCATTGTGTTGAGTTAATAAAATTAGCATTATTTCAAATTTAAAGACATTTTAACTGTACAAATGACGTAGTCTACCAACTATTGCTTATAAAGCAATGTTCTCCACACAAATTCCCTTCCTCATACTGGATGAATTACACTTTGTAATTTATAATTTTAATTTACAATTTGTAGCTTCACTGGGGGAAAGGAGGGGGAGGAATTCAAAAACATGTCTTAAACCATTTTTTTAGGCCTGTAAAATTTTTAAACCAAATAGTTCAGTGGGAGAAATGTGATAATTTTCCACTAAGGGGAAATTTTCAAAGTCCTAAAAGCTTATACAAAAGGCACAGAATAACTTTGGGGCACAGTAGTTTAAAGTTTAAAACAAAATAGCTGACAATAGATCTTTAGGCATACAGCTCAACCAAGCACAGTGGACTAAAATAACAATCACAACATGATCTGAAGAGATTATAACTGAAAATATTAAAAAATAACTTAATTTTTAAAAATACAATAAACTATTGTGTTCAGACTGTCTTGCAGTAGTTTGGGGCCTTACACTCCTCCTTTTTCACATGATAAATTTGGTTAAGATAATATCAGTGGTCCCTCCAGCTATAATGTTCCCTGACTCACTCATCTGATACTGGAGAGTATGAAAAACATTGATGAACATTAGGTTAGTCATCATAATCTGCCCACAATGATAAAAGTTTTGCACCAATGCCAATAAAGTGTTATAACCTAAAGCAGTTCTTAAACTTTGGGAGGTCAGGTCACAGAACCCTTTAAGAAGATAAGGAAACCTTTGATGCCTCTCACGAGAATAAAATTCATTAACTCTATGTAATGATGGAACTCATAAGCCCCAGATAAACAACCCCTGCATTAGGGAATTTCCTGCTTTTAGGGAAAATCTTAGCTCCAAGTGCTTTAATAAAATACCATAACCTAGGAGGCTTATAAACAACAGAAATCCATTTCTCACAGCTCTGGAGGCTGGAAGACTGAGATCAGGGTGCCAGCATGGTCAGATTCTGGTGAGAGCACTTGTCTGTGTTGCAGACTACCAACTTGTCACAGAATCAGACAAAACAGAGAGTGGAAAAAAGAAGCAAGCTGTCACAGATTTTTGGGATTTGCAAGATGGTGGTGTGAGAGGTGAGACAGAGAGCTCCTCCCAAAACCACAAATTGTATAAAAATATAGTTAATTAATACAGCTAACCTTAGAACAGCAACAAGAAAGAAGGGTGAACCAGACTGCAAATAGACCTCACGAACAGAGCAGACCTCACGAAACACGGTAATGTAGGAAAGCCTTAATCCAGGGGGACCCAACCCATCCCCCACCCCAGCTGACTGGTGGGAGGAAGAGAAATGGAGCAGGGGAAGGGGTGGAAGCCTGGGACTGCTGAACACTCAGCCCTGGACCTCTGCTTTGTGAGCAGAATCCTATACTGTGTGGTGCTCTGGACGTTGGGGAGCTCGGACAGGTGGAGTGCTTGAGAAATTGATATTCTGGGCCATTTGTAAAGAACGGGATCCACAACCGGCCACTCCATGTCATAGGAAAGGCAGGCAGTCTGAGCGGCTTCCTAGCAGCCAGACGACTGCTGAAGGGGCGGAGCTTGTCCCGGGAGAAGGGAGAGCTGGGCAAGGTTGTCTGGTCACGCTCTGCCCAGCTGGTTGGGAACTTTGGGGAGCTTCAGGTGCTCTATCCCCCTGGCTGCCTACTCAGCTCCAAGGCCCGCCCACTGTGACACACAGCCTGCCGAGCCTTCCTCCTGGCCTGCGGGCACCTACTCGTAAACCAGCAGTCATGGCACTGACTTCAGGCCTGTCAGAGGGAGGATCCACCTACAACAGCTAGAGATGCAGAGCACAGAGGCTTACGTGTGTGTGCTTGGTCCACTAGCTCTGACACTGGAGACAGGCACCACAGCAGGAATCAGGAAACAGATCTTTCCTCCCCACAGGCACCAGCTCTGCTCCCCTACGATCTCCAACCTCACTCTAGGGGATGAGAAGATACAGAGACTGAAGTTTCTGTGCACTAGTGGGCACCACACAGAAATATGAAACGTCAAAAGAACCTGGTTCAGACCAAAATCTCACAAACCCCAGAAAAAGGGCCAAATGAAACTGAACTTACCAATCTTCCTGAAAGGGAGTTCAAAATAAAAATCATAAACATGGTTATGGAGGTACAGAAAAATATTCAAGAACTCAGGAATGAATTTAAGTCAGAGATTCAATCATTAAGAAATTCCATTTCTGAAATGAAACATACAATGGAGGGATTTAAAAACAGATTAGATGTAGTAGAACAGACGGTAAATGGAATAGAAATTAGAGAAGAGGAATACAAAGAAGCCGAGGCACAGAAAGAAAAAAGGATCTCTAAGAATGAAAGAATATTGAGAGAACTGTGTGACCAATCCAAATGCAACAATATTCGCATTATAGGGGTACCAGAAGAAGAAGAGAGAGAAAAAGGGATAGAAAGTGTCATTCAGGAGGTGATTGCTGAAAATTTCCCGAATCTGGGGAATGAGATAGTCTCTCAAGCCATGGAGGTGCACAGATCTCCCAACACAAGGGACCTAAGGAAGACAACATCAAGACATATAATAATTAAAATGGCAAAGATCAAGGATAAAGACAGACTTTTAAAAGCAGCTAGAGACAGAAAAAAGATCACATACAAAGGAAAACCCATCAGGCTATCATCAGACTTCTCAACAGAAACCTTACAGGCCAGAAGGGAGTGGCCTGATATATTTAATGCAATGAAGCAGAAGGGCCTTGAACCAAGAATACCTTACCTGGCAAGGTTATCATTTAAATTTGAAGGAGGGATGAAACAATTTTCAAATAAGCAAAAGCTGAGAGAATTTACCTCCCACAAACCACCTCTACAGTGCATTTTGGAGAGACTCCTACAGATGGAAGTACTCCTAAGGCTAAAAAGATGTCACCCAAGGGAAGACAAAGAGTACAGAATATGATTCATTACATACAAAAAATGGAGGAGGAAGAAAAAGGAGGGGAAAAAGAAAATAACCTTTAGGTTGTGTTTGTAATAGTATATGAAGTAAGTTAAATTAGAATGTTACATAGTAAGGGAATTGCCCTTGAACCATTGGTAACCATGAATCTAAAGCCTGCAATGGCAATAAGTATGTACCCATCGATAATCGCCCTAAATGTAAATGGTCTGAATGCAACAATCAAAAGACATAGAGTCACTGAATGGATAAAAAAACAAGACCCATCTATATGCTACCTACAAGAGACTCACTTTGAACCCAAAGACACACAGAGACTGAAAGTGAAGGGATGGAAAAAGATATTTCATGCAACTAATGGGTAGAAAAAAGCAGGAGTTGCAGTACTTGTATCAGACAAAATAGACATCAAAACAAAGAAAGTCACAAGAGACAAAGAAGGACATTACATAACAATAAAAGGGTCAGTCCAACAAGAGGATATAACTATTATAAATATCTATGCACCCAACACAGGATCACCTACATATGTGAAACAAATACTAACAGAATTAAAGGGAGAAATAGAATGCAATGCATTCATTTTAGGACACTTCAACACACCACTCACTCCAAAGGACAGGTCAACCAGACAAAATAAGTAAAGAGACAGGGGCACTGAACAACATGTTAGAACAGATGGACCTAATGGACATCTATAGAACACTCCATCCAAAATCAACAGTATACACATTCTTCTAAAGTGCACATGGAACATTTTCAAGAATTGATCATATATTAGGCCACAAAAAGAACCTCAGTAAATTCAAAAAGATTGAAATTGTACCAACCAGCTTCTCATATCACAAAGATATGAAACTAGAAATAAATTACACAAAGAAAACAAAAAAGCCCACAAACACAAGGAGGCATAATAACTTAATCCTAAATAAACAATGGATCAGTGACCAAATAAAAACAGAGATCAAGCAATATATGGAGACAATGACAACAATAATTCAACACCGAAAATCTGTGGGATGAAGTGAAGGCTGTGCTAAGAGGGCAATATATTGCAATACAGGCGTACCTCTGGAAAGAAAAACAATCCCAAATGAACAGGCTAAACTCACAATTAATGAAACTAGAAAAGGAAGAACAAATGAGGCCCAAAATCAGTAGAAGGAGGGACATAATAAAGATTAAAGCATAAATAAATAAAATTTAGAAGAATAAAACAATAGAAAGAATCAATGAAAGCAGGAGCTGGCTCTTTGAGAAAATAAACAAAATAGATAAACCCCTAGCCATGAGATTTACATTTTCCCTCATTTATTATTTATTTAAAAATAAATAAATAGAGGACTTCCGGGAAGATGGCGGTGTGAGCAGTGGGGCAGAAATCTCCTCCCAACACTATATTTATCTACGAAAACACAGAAAATACATCTATTCCTAAAAGAGAGACGAGAATACACAGGAAAGCGCAACGCGTGCAGCTACACCCAAGAGGACTCGGCACCCCAAGAGGCGGGTAACATACGGAGCCACGAACCG
The DNA here is from genome assembly GCA_032199065.1 of Smutsia gigantea. Classification (NCBI taxonomy): domain Eukaryota; kingdom Metazoa; phylum Chordata; class Mammalia; order Pholidota; family Manidae; genus Smutsia; species Smutsia gigantea. The sequence continues at coordinate 111,095 of JAVSCE010019485.1, forward strand.
GGGGGACCCTAGCACTCCCCCACCTCAGCGCACCGGCGGTAGGAGAGGATTCAGAGCCGGGAGGGAGTGGAAGTACACCCCGCGAAGTAGCCAGCCCCAGTGATCTGTGTGGGGAGTGCTGACCCACATTGCGCAGTGCAGGGGAGATTGGAGAGACAGAGGGGCAGGATCTGAGCAGGGAACACGCCAGGGTGCTTGCAGCCGGCTCCCGGGAAGGAAAAAAAAAAGCGCGTGCTTTCTTCAGCAGTCTTAAAGAGACAGGAGCCCAGTGGAGGAGCTGGATGCCCCAGCACACTCAGCCCAGCAGGCTGGGAGTCCTGGCGAGTTTCAGACACCTTAGCTGGCAACTGAGGAAGCGCAGCCATACTTACACTTCTCACTGAGATCAACAGCCTCCTATTCGTTCCCACCCCTGCCAGAGCGATAAAGGGCCCTGCGGAGCGGCACAGTCACAGCTGTGGAATAGTGGGGCAATAGCGCCACCTAGAGCATTCCCACAGAATCTACGTCCGGTGGGCATTTTGTTTTGTTTTTTCTTTTCTTTCTTTTTTTCTTTCTTTCTTTCTTTCATTTTTTCTTTTTTTTTCTCTCTTTTTTTTCTTCTCTTTTTAAGGTCTTAAAGAGACCAGCTGACATATGTGGCAACTATCAGTGACCAAATATATAACCATGAAAAGACAGAAGAATATGGTTCAGACCAAAATCAACCAGACAACCCCAGAGAGGGAGTCTGAAGGGATGGAAATGCACAGCCTTCCTGAAAAAGAATTCAGAATAAAAGTCATAACCATGCTCATGGACCTACAGAGAAATGTGCAAGAGCTGAGGGAGGAAGTGAGGGAACTGAGGAAAGACAATACAGAAATCAGACAAGCAATCGACGGGCTTAACAGCAGAATGGATGAGATGCGAGAGACTGTTAATGGAATAGAAAACAGAGAACAGGAGTACAGAGCAGCTGAGGCAGAGAGAGATAAAAGGATTTCTAGGAATGAAAGAATATTAAGAGAACTGTGTGACCAATCCAAACGGAACAATATTCGCATTATAGGAGTACCAGAGGAAGAAGAGAGAGAAAAAGGGACAGAAAGTGTCTTTGAAGAAATAATTGCTGAAAACTTCCCTCGCTGGGGAAGGAAGTAGTCTCGCAGTCCACCGAAGCTCATAGATCTCCCAACACAAGGGACCCAAGGAAGACAACACCAAGACACATAATAATTAAGATGGCAAAGATCAAAGATAAAGACAGGGTATTAAAGGCAGCTAGAGAGAGAAAAAAGATCACCTACAAAGGAAAACCCATCAGAATATCATCAGACTTCTCAACAGAAACCTTACAGGCCAGAAGAGAATGGCATGATATATTTAACGTTATGAAACAGAAGGGCCTCGAACCAAGAATATTGTATCCAGCACGATTATCAATTAAATATGATGGAGGGATTAAACAATTTCCAGATAAACAAAAGTTGAGAGAGTTTGCCTCTCATAAACCACCACTACAGGATATCTTAAATGGACTGCTCTAGATGGAGGCACACCTAACGTTAAAAAGATGTCACCAGAGAAAATAAAATCATAGCCAGGAAAGCAGACCATCCAAGTACTAACTAAAGGCAAAGAATAAAACACCTATTATAGAAAGAATGGAGGAGGAGGAATAAGAAGGGAGAGAAAGAAAGAAACATCAGACTGTGTTTACAATAACTTAACAAGAAAGTTAAGTTAGATTGTTAGATAGTAAAGAAACAACCCTTGAACCGTTAGTAACGACGAATCTAAAGCCAGCAATGGCAATAAGTACATACCTATCAATAATCACCCTAACTGTAAATGGACTGAATGCACCAATCAAAAGACACAGAGTAACAGAATGGATAAAAAAGCAAGACCCATATATATGCTGCCTACAAGAAACTCACCTCAAATCCAAAGATATACACAGACTAAAAGTGAAGGAATGGAAAAAGATATTTCATGCAAACAACAAAGAGAAAAAAGCAGGTGTTGCAGTACTTGTATCAGACAAAATAGACTTCAAAACGAAGAAAGTAGCAAAAGATAAAGAAGGACATTACATAATGATAAAGGGGTCAGTCCAACAAGAAGATATAACCATTATAAATATATATGCACCCAACACAGGAGCGCCAGCATATGTGAGACAAATACTAACAGAATTAAAGGAGGAAATAGACAGCAATGCATTCATCTTAGGAGACTTCAACACACCACTCACTCCAGAGGACAGATCAACCAGACAGAAAATAAGTAAAGACACAGAGGCACTGAACAACACACTACAACAGATGGACCTAACAGACATCTACAGAACTCTACACCCAAAAGCAACAGGATACACATTCTTCTCAAGTGCACATGGAACATTTTCCAGAATAGACCACATACTAGGCCACAAAAAGAACCTCAGTAATTTCAAAAATATTGAAATCCTACCAACCAACTTCTCAGATCACCAAGGTATAAAACTAGAAATAAATTTTAGAAAGAAATCAAAAAGGCTCACAAATACATGGAGACTTAACAACACTCTCCTAATTAATCAATGGGTTAACGACCAAATCAAAACAGAAATCAAAGAATATATGGAGACTAATGACAACAACAACACAAAGCCACAACTTCTGTGGGACGCAGCAAAGGCAGTTCTAAGAGGAAAGTATATTGCAATCCAGGCCTATTTAAAGAAGGAAGAACATTCCCAAATGAATAGTCTAAAGACACAATTACTGAAATTGGAAAAAGAAGAACAAATGAGGCCCAAAGTCACCAGAAGGAGGGACATAATAAAGATTAGAGAAGAAATAAATAAAATTGAGAAGAATAAAACAATAGAAAAAATCAATAAAACCAAGAGCTGGTTCTTTGAAAAAATAAACAAAATAGATAAACCCCTAGCCAGACTCATTAAGAGAAAAAGAGAATCTACACACATAAACACAATCAGAAATGAGAAAGGAAAAATCACGACGGACCCCACAGAAATACAAAGAATCATAAGAGAATATTATGAGAATCTATATGCTAACAAGCTGAAAACATAGAAGAAATGGACAACTTCTTAGAAAAATACAACCTTCCAAGACTGACCAAGCAAGAAACAGAAAAACTAAACAGACCAATCACCAGTGACGAAATCGAATTGGTAATCAAAAAACTACCCAAGAACAAAACCCCGGGCCTGATGGATTCACCTCTGAATTCTACCAGACATATAGAGAAGAAATAACACCCATTCTCCTTAAAGTTTTCCAAAAAATAGAAGAGGAGGGAATACTTCCAAACTCATCCTATGAAGCCAGCATCACTCTAATACCAAAACCAGGCAAAGACCTCACCAAAAAAGAAAATTACAGACCAATATCGCTGATGAACGTAGATGCAAAAATACTCAACAAAATATTAGCAAATCGAATTCAAAAATACATCAAGAGGATCATACACCATGATCAAGTGGGATTCATCCCAGGGATGCAAGGATGGTACAACATTCGAAAATCCATCAACATCATCCACCACATCAACAAAAAGAAGAACAAAAACCACATGATCATCTCCATAGATGCTGAAAAAGCATTTGACAAAATTCAGCATTCATTCCTGATTAAAACTCTCAACAAAATGGGTATAGACGGCAAGTACCTCAACATCATAAAGGCTATATATGACAAACCCACAGCTAACGTCATACTTAACGGCGAGACGCTGAAAGCTTTTCATCTAATTTCGGGAACAAGACAGGGATGCCCACTCTCTCCACTGTTATTCAACATAGTACTGGAGGTCCTAGCCACAGCAATCAGACAAAACAAAGATATACAAGCCATCCAGATTGGTAAAGAAGAAGTCAAATTGTCACTATTTGCAGATGACATGATACTGTACATAAAAAACCCTAAAGATTCCATTCCAAAACTACTAGAACTAATATCTGAATTCAGCAAAGTTGCAGGATACAAAATTAACACACAGAAATCTGTTGCTTTCCTATACACTAATGATGAACTAACAGAAAGAGAAATCAGAAAAACAATTCCATTCACAATTGCATCAAAAAGAATAAAATACCTAGGAATAAACCTAACGAAGGAAGTGAAAGACCTGTACTCTGAAAACTACAAGACACTCCTAAGAGAAATTAAAGAGGACACTAACAAATGGAAATGCATCCCATGCTCTTGGCTAGGAAGAATAAATATTGTCAAAATGGCTATACTACCTAAAGCAATCTACAGATTCAATGCAATCCCTATCAAACTACCAACAGCTTTCTTCAATGAACTGGAACAAATAATTCTAAAATTCATATGGAACCACAAAAGACCCCGAATAGCCAAATCAATCCTGAGAAGGAGGAATAAAACAGGGGGAATTACACTCCCTGACTTCAAGCTCTACTACAAAGCCACAGTAATCAAGACAATTTGGTATTGGCACAAAAACAGACCCACAGACCAGTGGAACAGAATAGAAAATCCAAACATTAACCCAAACATATACAGTCAATTAATATTTGATAAAAGTGCCTTGGATATACAATGGGGAGATGACAGCCTCTTCAGCAGCTGGTGTTGGAAAAACTGGACAGCTACATGTAAGAGAATGAAACTGGACTACTGTCTAACCCCATACACAAAGGTAAACTCAAGGTGGATCAAAGACTTGAATGTAAGTCATGAAACCATAAAACTCTTAGAAAAAAACATAGGCAAAAATCTCTTGGACATAAACATGAGCAACTTCTTCATGAACATATCTCCCCGGGCAAGGGAAACAAAAGCAAAAATGAACAAGTGGGACTATATCAAGCTGCAAAGCTTCTGTACAGCAAAGGACACCATCAGTAGAACAAAAAGACATCCTACAGTATGGGAGAATATATTCATAAAAAACGTATCTGATAAAGGGTTGACATCCAAAATATATAAAGAACTCATGCACCTTAACAAACAGAAAGCAAATAATCCAATTAAGAAATGGGCAGAGGACATGAATAGACACTTCTCCAAAGAAGAAATTCAGATGGCCAACAGGCACATGAAAAGATGCTCCACATCGCTAATCATCAGAGAAATGCAGATTAAAACCACAATGAGATATCACCTCACACCAGTGAGGATGGCCAACATCCAAAACACAAACAACAACAAATGTTGGCGAGGATGTGGAGAAAAGGGAACCCTCCTACACTGCTGGTGGGAATGCAAATTAGTTCAACCATTGTGGAAAGCAGTATGGAGGTTCCTCAAACAACTCAAAATAGAAATAGCATTTGACCCAGGTATTCCACTCCTAGGAATTTACCCTACGAATGCAGCAGCCCAATTTGAAAAGGACAGATGCACCCCTATGTTTATTGCAGCACTATTTACAATAGCCAAAAGATGGAAGCAACCTAAGTGTCCATCAGTAGATGAATGGATAAAGAAGACGTGGTACATATACACAATGGAATATTATTCAGCCATAAGAAGAAAACAAATCCTACCATTTGCAACAACATGGATGGAGCTAGAGGGTATTATGCTCAGTGAAATAAGCCAAGCCGAAAAAGACAAGTATCAAATGATTTCACTCATATGTGGAGTATAAGAACAAAGAAAAAATACTGAAGGAACAAAACAGCAGCAGACTCACAGAACCCAAGAACGGACTAATAGTTACCAAAGGGAAAGGGACTCGGGAAAACGGGTGGGAAGGGAGGGATAAGAGGGAAAAAGGGGCATTACGATTAGCAGATGTAATGTTGGGGGGGCACGGGGAGGGCAGTACAACTCAGAGAAGACAAGTAGTGATTCGATAGCCTCTCACTACGCTGATGGACAGAGACTGTAATGGGGTTGGTGAGGGGTATCTGATGAAGGGGTAGTTTAATAATCGTAATATTGCACATGTAATTGTAAATTAATGATAATAAAATAAATTATATTAAAAATAAATAAATAAATAAATAAATAAATAAATAAAAAAGAAGCAAGCTCTCCTATTACTCTTATAAGAGCACTAATTCCATTCATGACGGCTCTACCTAGTGACCTCATCTAATCCTAATTACATCCTAAGGACCCACCTCACAATACCATCATGTTGGGGAGAAGGATTTCAACATAAGAATGTGGCAGGGGACACAAACATTCACTCGATAACAGGAGAGTTTCTGGATGTTGTCCATGTAATCCTGGGAGATGAGCTGAGTTTAGATGGACACCACTAGGCAAAACCACTGTTAGTATTTAAAGGCAAATGCTGCCTCAAACTCTGAGATTCACTTGAGGTTATTTACCTCATTTGTTTTGCTCAAATTTCTACTTAGTTTTGCCCATTCTCAGATTCAAAATACCTTTATTAATTGAAAAGAAACACAGAATCAAAAGTATAAAACTCTTCAAAATAATTAAGAGGTATCTTATGAACTAGTTTTCCATTTCCCTGTTTTTTGAATGTCCTGATTTCTTTGACTCTCAGTTTCCCCACCTATACAATGGGAATGACAACATATCCTCTGTCTACCACCCGGGGTAGCTGTGAAATCAAGTGAGGTGATTACTGTAATAATAATGATGGGATTAACAGTAGCTAACAGTTACTATGAATTCAGGGTGTGACAAGCACTAATGTATACTTCATTCAGCCCTCCCAGTAACTATAAGATGCCATAATTTTTATTTCCATTTTACATGTGATGAAAAATGGAGTCATAGAAAGATTAAGTAACTAGTGCAAAATGAAAGAGCTTGTTAAGGGCAGAGTAGGATACCAAGCGCAGCTATATTAAAGCAGAATCCAAGGTCCTAAACTCTATACTCAACTGCTTTCTGTAAGAACTGCACATACAAATTTTATGTAAACCATGTGAAAGCAATTATACCTACATGTGCTATCTGGTTTGATATCTCTGATACCACTGGAAATATAGAAGATAACGTGTTTTCTTATATGGAAGAAACAAGCAATCACCTACAAGGAATATGGACCAACAGACTTGATCTGAATCCCAGCTCTGCCTCTAACCAGCTATGGTACCTTGGTCTGGCACTTCATCTCTCTGAACCTGTGTGTCCTTGTCTAGTTTCTGTCAGAAGCAGACCCTGAGTAAGTAGTTTATGTGGAAGAAAAGCTCAAGAGACACTAGTAGGTAAGTGGGGAAGTGACAGGGGAAGTTACCAGCAGTTGGAAACTATAACAGTACCATAGGGATGCTCCAAAAGCCTGTGAAGAAGAGGTGCCCTAAGTTGCCCATCTGAGGGATGGGGACGCTGGGGTATTTATGCACCACCTTCTAGTGGTCTTTCGGTGAGCGCTGCTCTGGGGGGCATTATTTCTTAGGCATTTCTGGGTTGGCACTGCACAGATCTGCAGCCTCCAGCTGCTGGGAAAGGTCTTCAAACAGAGATGGAGATGTTCCTAATTGACTGGAAACCCAGCCTGCCTGCACTGAAGAGGCCCAAAGGGAGATGTGGAGGACAGAAACAGCATTTGCTACACTCTGTTCCCGCAACCATAAGATGTGAAAAAGACCTATCCTTCAGGCTGCTTTAAAATGAGCTACAGTATACATTACTTGCCTGGAAATCAGGACACCTCTAGGGTCTAGTCTATCTTCCCCAGTAAAGCTAACTTGCCCTTTTGACAGCTACTATCCTATCAGTTCCTACCTGTGTATGTAGGTAGACAAATCCACATAGATCATATGCATAATATGACAATTAATTTAACACAAAACAAGTCTGGATTTCTAAGAACAATAAGTACTATTTAAATTCAAACTACTCCATTATCTTTTATATTGTAAGGGAATCAAAGGAAATAAATAGAAAAATCAACATCTTTGCCAATGGGTAAATGCTCACTTGTGTATACACTTCAAAACAGTGAATATAGTTCAATGGGAATATATTCAATATAGCTTAAAAACCATCTTGTCATTCATGTTGTCTCTAGAGAGGAGGGGAGAACTGCAGACAGGTCGAATCACCTGTCCAAGGTCACACATAGTTCTGGTATAGCACAGCTTCTGGTCACTGTCCTTATACCATTCAGCCTTCAGTAGTTTTCTCATGATTACAGAAGTGAAGCCTATGATTTCTTGGAGAGATTATTTGCTTTAGCCCTAAAACTTATTTCCTGTCTGGAGAGCTTCACAAGGAGCTGCTTTCCTAATTGACTTTTCCTAAACTACAATTTAAGCTAACACTGATTTTCAGTGAGATCATCTTACAAAAGATTAGAAAAATGTCCTCACTGATGCCTGCAATCAAAAAATCTCATCCTGAAAATAGTATACATTTTCCTAATTAAAACATATACTAAAATGTGGATTAACCTAACAAACCGGGATGCATTATTGCTCAAATGAAGTATTACATGCATGACGTTCTGCATGCTTCTTACATGTGGCTTGAGTAAACACCAGGTGTTAAACACCCTTCCAAAAGACTCTAAGTTCAGCATTATCTGCATATCTGCTTTAACAACAAAGAATAAAAGGAAAAGCAATTAATTAAAATTCCCTTGGGGTGTCTTTGGGACTGCCTTGACCCAAGGAAAACATCCTCAAAGAGTTGTGCACTGAGGTATATTTCTTCCAGTGAGACAATAGTGCAGAAGTAATGTCACACTTCAGGAGTTCTGATAAGTCATAGTCACTCATCTGCCCTGATAGGCAGTCAGACCTTGAAATGACAGCAGAAGAAGGAGACTTTTATCTTAAGACCTGACTTAAAGGAGGAAAAAATAGCCAACAGACCAGTGGGATTTGGGGTTTGTCCAGACAAAAACTGTCTTTATTAGCTGTGTGGCCTTAAGCAATTACTTGACTTCTCTGTGCCTCAATTGTCTTTGTCTATGAAAATGCAGATAAACCCTACTTGTTGAGGTGTGAAGATCATGTGAGATAATATATAGAGATCATGCATCACAGTGGTTGCCATGGAGTAGACATTTCTTGTAAAAGTTGTTAAGAAAAACTATCCAAACTTGGGGGAAAATATTAAAAGGTAATTATATGACTCCCACTGTCATGTTAGGGGCATTTTTAAACTAATTAGAATGCAAGCATTTTACAACTTTGAAAACATCAGGTATGTGTAGTGGGTTGAATAGTGTCCAAAATTCACATCTACTTGGAACCACATGGAAACAGGGTCCTTGCAGACGTAATTAGTTAAGATTAAGTCATGCTGGATTTAGGGTGGTCCTAAATAGGAGAAGAATCCACAGAGGCAAAGAGGGAAGTGGCCATGTAAAGATGGAGGCACAGCCTGGATTGCTATAAACCGAGGATTGCCAAGGACTGCTGGCAGAAGAGGAAGACTGCCCTAGGAAGAGGCAAGAAAGGATTGTCTAGAGCCTTTGGAGGACTCTGATTGCCAGTACCTTGACTTTTGAGACTTCCAGCCTCAAGAACTGTGAGAGAATAAATTTGTGTTGTTTTAAGCCACCAAATTTGGGCTAATTTGTTATAGCAGCTCTAGGAAACTAATAGGGTATGATTATTTTATTTTCTGTTTAGCAGAGAAGAAAACCCTACCAACACATTCTCCTGTAAGAAATGAACTAGTTTTGTTTCTAATTTGGCAAGCTTATCTCAGCATTCTTTTTTATTTCTACTGACTGAAGAAACAAACAAAACAAAACTCCAGTTTCCCCTATTCTCTTTTGAAGCGATCTTATCACGCTGCTGGTATTTTCATTCATGTATTAAATAAAAGTTGACATTATGCTTATGTAAATTCTGGATGAGCATTACGATTTTAACATTTTAGGAATTATATTTTGACAAAGTGTTTATTGATGATAACTGATGAAGATGATACCATTAGAGATGGAGAAGATGGAGATGACAATGACTCACTGTTTCTCGCTGTGGCAAGCCTTCACAAGGAACAGAAGCGAGGACACTGTTCAGGCTCGTGAGCCAGCCCCTGCCAACACACACAGGACAGGCAAGGGTGAGAGCTCCTCAACCATCAAGGATAGTGTGTAAAGCAGAGCTTGAGCTGTGTGACAACTGAGAAGAGACTATACCTCTGATTTTAGGAAAAGAATAACTTAAATTCCCACCGGCAACCTCTGAAAGAGCCCTGTCTCAAACAGGCCACTTCCCACCATGCCCGATCTTCCTTCCAGCCAACTGCTCACTCTTGGTCTGGACCAACCCAAAGAGACTTCAAGGCAAGTCCAACCTGATTCTCTGGGTTATTTTGTGGGGGATAATTCAATGCTAACAGTCTCCAAATGTACATAAGATCTGTTATGTGAATGTTAGTAGTCATAAATACAAATTGTGTTATAGTTAAAGCCCATTTTTTCCCTCTCTCTCAGAACACAGAATTTCAAAAACCATGATTTTATCATCCCGACTAATGAAGAAATAAATGATTGCTTCTTGAAAACTCTAAAGATAAATTTGTTGCTGTGTAACTACATATTTTTTTCTCCTAAAAGAAGACAGAAACAAATGAATAGGTACAAAAAAATTAATGAACCAATTACTTTATTCTGTGTTCTTTGGACACCAAAACTACATCTGGCTGGGTCATGCTTAGTTTGGAAAAGGGAAAGATGAAGGGTAATAACCATGGAAGGAAGGAGGATTATGTCATTACAGCATGAATCTGTCACTCTCTGCTGGTCGGCGGTGAGTCTCCTATTCCATCTCACTGCCTGGTGGTTTCCTTAACCCTCCTGAAAGCAATCTGTGCTGATTACCTAAAAAATGGGATGTCCATCTTCCTCTGTTTCATTTATAAACTAAATGGATGGTTTTTGGTTGTTGATCGCCCTGTGAAAAGCATTTTGTCCATTTCATAGCAATTAAGAGTAGTAATTGCTCAAGGCCATTTTTTCTCTCTTCATTTCTCACTGAGAGTGGCTGGCAGCGTGACCTCCCTGCCTTTGCCATCCACCAAGTCTCTGGGGGCTCCAGGCAGACAGCAGTACTCCAGAGACATGCTCCATTTCTGACAGCAATTTTCTCACTTATGCTTCCCTGGCTGCAGGCTAAAGCATCCATCAGATCAATATCCCTAAATGACAGTCTCTACAGAAATGCTCCTTGAAGGTGTGAGATAGGGTGTCAGCAGCAGGGGTTGGAGATGGGGGCCCTGAACTGATCATCAGACACAGAATATGAGGCCTCGGTTCTGTTTTCAGCTCTGATCTGGCTGTGCTAGAAACGTAAATGGGACATATAACCCTCTGCATCTATGTAATTTCATCTGATCTATTTTAACATTTCTTCTCCTCACATCTTGGGGTAGAGAAGTTCAGTGAGGTGTTCCCAGAAACATAGGCATATTTTAATTTAGTAATCTGAATGAAAGCTTAAAAATTATAGTATATACAAAAGATGAAATATAATGTGGCCATTAAAAATGCTTATGAAGGATTTTTATTGACACAAAAATGCTCACAACATAATATTAAGTTAAAAAAAGCTGAGCAAAAACTTCATTTACATTACGTTCAGTATATACTGAGAAGGAAATATATCAAACTGTTAATATGTGATTTCACATGGTCTTCTTTTGTTGTTACACTTCTCTGAATTTTCCACAAAGAAAAAAGCCTATTTTACTATTACCCAGTTATTAATACAGATAGATTAAGAGATACAGACAGGTAACAGCTACAGAAGCATCTTAAGAGTTATTCCCCTCTTACCAATCTCTAAATCTCCCACCACTATCTACTTCTGTACCGAAAATAGCAGCTTCAGACTAGGTACCCCCCAAGGAAATACTTTTCTTGAGTGTCACCTGAACAGAAAGCCTGAACCTGGTCACTTACAGAAGTACTAAAGAGAGAGAATATGTGTTCTCTATGCTCAAAGAAAGAAAAGTAAGATTTTGACCACCATGGTTCATCCTTGAGAAATTATCCTATCCTCTGAGGGACTTACAGATTGCCTTGGCCTTTACATCCAACCCCAGAGACTTAAAATCCTACTTCAAAGGGGATTTTTTCTTAATTTCAACTTTCAAAAGTTTCATAAACGGTGATGAACCTGTTCTCTCTCAAAACCCACTCCTATCTTTATTCCCATGCTGTCTTCAATTAGATATTGGATTTTGGTTGATGGCTAAAACATTGTACGGCTAATTACTATCCAAACAACATTCGGCGGCAACACCCTAAAGTGTGATCCACCAGTCTTGTGCTAGATAGGCAGCTTTGGAGAGAAAGGCTAAGATTTCTAGGTAAACTTTCCAGATCAATTTTAGTTGGGAAACAACAAGATTAAATAGACTGCTTTACTGCAAGCCTTCTGAAGCCCGTTAATATGCAAATGTACATTGCTAACAGAGAGAGTGAATATCGTACCCTGCATTTCCCCCAAATATTTAACCCCAGAAACTTTTTTTCTTCTCTTGAGACTCTAAAGTTATGGGGGGAAAACTTTTGGAAGTCCTATTCTAAGTGTTGAATCTATTTGTGAGGCTTGACACATGAGGCCTGAACGAACCACCCCATGACATGCTATTCAGCATTAGGTACTGATTCAGAACGAATCAAGCAGCCTCATCGACAATGTTCAGGTAAGTGGCCAATTGTGGGTAGTGAAATGACAGGCAACATGTCAAGGAGAAAGGAAAACCTCACCCTTCCCATTGTTTTATGCCTTCATGAGAACTGCTTTCAATGGAGAAATTCAGTGAGCTTGATCTTTCCTGGAAGAACCCTAGAGACCCCACCTTGCATGAGCTTTTTAGTGTGCAGCTTCCCTCACCTGCAAGGATCCTGGCAAAACTGCTTTGAACTGAGAATTACTGACCACTTAAAAGAATCCTAGACTCAAGTATTTTTGTTTAGCTAGTAGAATAATTGGAGAGGGAATTCATACTGCTCCTAAAAGCAGCACCTGTGTAGTTCCTACCGATTGCTACCGTGTGGGAATGTGGATCCAGGATGGCTAGCCAGTTTGGGTTTTTCAAGAGAAACTGAAATTATAGATTTGTAATAGCTTTACTAAATATAATTCATATACCATCAGTCCACCCATTTAAAGTATCTTTACACAGTATATTCACGTAGTTGTATCACAATCACCACAATCTAACTTTATTGAAATTTTTTTATTTTTAAATGTTAATTCAAGTGTATTAGAAATGAAGTACAAGCCAAATAAAATACATCTATGATCCATGTTCAACATGTGGGCTACTAAGTGACGATATAGACAAAAAAGGAAAATAATCACCAAATACCTCTGGCTCTTTCTGAAATTATGATCAGTAGGATGGAGCTGGGACAAAAGAAATAAACAGTGTTGACTACCAATCTAGTAGGAAACTTATTTATTGCATAATTTGGGACAACTTTATATACATGTAGCAAGGAAGGAAAGATATGGGAATCCCCCAATTTTATGGGTTATCTATGAGGAATTTAAAATACAACAACAAAGTATTTTACAACAACAAAAAAGTCATCTTTGAGGATGAAAACCCAGTGTCATTCATCTGGGCATTACCAGGGCCTAACATGGCATCTACACAGAGAAGAAACTTGTTAGATGGTAGTATAACTCCATCCATGCAGTGATTTGCATATAAAAGCAGGATTGCTTTCCTTTTACTAGACCACTTATTATCTTTCAACAGGAATATAAGAGAAAATATTCTGGGACTAGATGAGAAGTCATATAAGAAAATCCTTGGACTCCATGATTCTACTCTCTGAACATTTCCAAAATAATGATCTGGGGTTAATATGAAATATATGAAAACTTTCCTCATTTTTATTAATTCTCCACTAAACAGTGCCCCAACACTCTAAATGTTTGTAGGTCGCCTTGTTAACAAATATAAACGTAGGAAGCAGAGCAGTAATAATGCCCTTGAAGCAGTGAAGCCTCCCATTTGGGGATAGGAACTAAAAAATCAGCCCTTACTGAACAGGCCAGCAAACCGGCCCACAAGGGCCCAGGTGATCCGGGACTGTTTTTTTCTAGCTTAGCAGAGGCCTAAGAGTGTAGCCAGGAAGAGGTCAGACTCAGTTCAAAACAATCACAGATGTGGGGTTGATATCCACGTTAGGTCATGTCTGGAGTAACCCACAGCCCCTTAGGTACCAGGACCCTTGACTTGACCTCTAGTAGACACACCCTTGTGAGCCACACGCAGAGCAAGCCCAGCTTTCTGAAGGAATTCGGTCAAACCTCATTTTGACCCATTCCAGGTTGGGAAAAGAAAATCTCAAATTATTAATCGAGTTTGGTGGCATTTCCAAGGCAACGTTAAAACCAAAACAACCTGGTAGGGTTGGGGAATTGTGAGTGTTGGCTGGTCAAGATTTAGAAAGCCTGGTGAGAAAGGATAGAGAACAAAGGAACAACGCTTTCATCTTAGGCATTTACAGTCAATCCAGCAATAAGAGAGTATAGAAAACACAATCAGAGCTTACATGTCTGAGTTCTATAGTGCATGAATTTTTACATTAAGGCCAAGCTAACATCTTTTGCAAAATACCAAAAGCTTAAGAGTGGACTCCCATACTGACACTGTCCAAAAGACAAGTAATCTATTTCCAAAAAAACCCACCAAGTACAAGTGTTTCCTCCTATAAAGAAAGCAAGTATTAAAATATTCAACTTCACTCACTGACAAGTATATATTTCTCTCACAAAAACATTCTTAAATTATATCAGAGGATTTATAAGAAGGGTGCCTTTCAAAATAAAATTTTACACGCAAAAAAATTGAATTACATTTCAGGAAGACTTCTATATTCTATAAATATAAATATTCTATTAATATATAAGTATAGTTATACATATATAAATGATAAAATATGTAAGTATATAAATACTCTATAAACATGCTTATATAGTCAGAGGTATTATTAACTCAATATTTTTTTCCAGGTATTTCCCACACATATTCCATTGTTATGGGCATTTGAGGAGTGCAAAAAATTCTCACTTACTTTTATTCAACTTTCCTTTGAAAGCTTTAAAAGCCTATGTAGAGAGTTCAAACAGTTTCTCAATCAACAGACCATCAGCCACAAGCAAACAGGAACACCTAATGCAGCATTTTTCTCCAAGCTAGTTTTCACTATCTTGCTCACTTTCTCCATTACTTCAAAGTCTGAACAACAGAAAGGGAAAGACAACTGGCCATTGCTTCTGGTCATCAACATGCATTCTCCATGCCCCATCATCAAAGATATTAAGAACATTGAGAAATCAAAGGATTCAGGAAATCCTAGCCTGAAATAGATGGGACCCTTCTAGTATTTTCTGAGAAGTAACCTTGTCTCTCTTCACATCACTGTGGATCATCATCACCCCCTGAAACTTGAGAGACAGAGAGTTATTAGAAGTTTGATTTAATTTTATCCCCTAAGCCCTTTTCTTCTCCATGACACTCACACTGACCATTTAAAGAAAATAAGTTTTGTGCAAAATTCTTCCTAGGGCAAAATTATCCATAGTTCTTAACTGGAAAGTGAGTTTTATGACAATGTCTGATTATAAAATTTTGCCAGGGTTATGGCAGTGAGAAATACTTTTAGTGAGAAATAAATCAAGATAGTTCAACTGCTGCATCCTACAATCTTGTGGTGTTCATTTCTATTCAGGATAATTTTACTTGTCCATTACATGGATATTCTGATCCTTAAGACCCAGAGGGGACAAAAAGGGAGACTTGGACCCTGGAATCTGACCATTAACATCTATCCGATTTTAGTCCTAAAAGTGTCATCATTTGTCAGGTAGTTCTCCAGAGCTGCTGCCTCACTTTTTGAATTGGTGTGATGAATTGGTATTATATTTTATCATATTGATTTATTTCATTTATTATTCCTTTATTTTTTCCAAATCCTTTGACCACAAACAGATATGACTAGGAGAATATTAATATTCAAATTCACATAGGTGAGATTTTGATGGTCAGACATGCCAAAGTGACAAGACCTGTGGCCTTCATCCTTTCACAGGTAATCTGGGAATTTTCAGAAATACAGAATCACAGGCCCCACCCACCCCAGGCCTACAGAAGCAGAATCTGCATGGAAACAATTCCCCAGCTAATTCAAACAGGTGTTAAAGTGTGAGAAGCACAGCTCTAAGCCACTTAATAGATATATGGTCTTTGCCATAATGTGTTGTTTTTGATATTTAAAGTCAGTATCATGATGTTGGATTACATAAAATCAAAGATTTTTATAGTTGGAAAAAAACAGAGAATATTAAGTCTAGATATCTATTTATTCATGCAAAAGACAAAATTTAATCTAGGTCCAGAGAGAGCAAGTGATTTGCTGACAGCTACCCAGCATTTTAGTGGTAGAGCAAGGACAAGGAGTCTGGACTGCTGACTCACAGTCCAACACTATTTCTACCACCACCTTGCTCCACATCAATCAGACCACACGTGGGCATTTATAACAAGAACAAAAAAAGGGCTAATATTGATCAATCACTTACAATATAATAATTTGTTACTTGCTCTACATGTACTTTCTCACTCAACTTTGACAATAAGAGTATGGTGCAAGTAAAATTATCATTTCCATTTCACAGATGAAAATACAGAGACTTAGAAAGATTGAGTAATGTGTTGAAGATCATACATCTAGAAATGGTAAGTTAACTGTTTTTAGAAAGACCGAGTGCCTTGGGCCACCATGTCATTAATGTCTCACTTTTTCCGATGCAAATATTCATTCTGCATTAACCTTTAGTTCACAATATCAAGCATACTCACTAATATCATAATTTACTTTAAAGAAATGTGCTTTTCCACCAAGAACCCTTATTGCTTTTGATTCCATTGTGATTATTTCCAAAGGTAAACAACCGAGAATTTAAATTCAAATAAAGTACCTCTGTGTAGGTCTATTTTTTCCCAGGAATCCATTCTTCACATTCTAGTCAAAGGAATCACGGCAGAATCCCACAAGATGTTGGGGACCCTAGCAGATCGCCATGCCCTGTTGCATGAAGCAATGATTCTCATTTTCTTTAGTTGTCATATAATGAAAATGGCCAACATCCAGCAGTGCCAGATTTATTTTCTTTGGACTGTCACTTCACCTTAATTTTAAGACTCAAATAAAACAGGCCCCAAGAGGATCATGCAAGGGAAGATGTGATAACTCCTAGGTGGGGGAGAGGGGACAAGGAAGATGTGCTCCTAAATCAGGGGATTTACAAGGATTCACTCCCCTGAATATTAAGAAACATGGTCTGGTGGCCTAGACATAAAAGGTAAAAAGAGTGTCTGCTCCTAGATTTGGTACCAACCTTTATCCTTAATAAAGACTGCTCATCATGATCTCCCTGGCACTTTCATGAATAAGTCCATTTTCTATAAACTTCTCATATGTCAAGCCATGAGTATGTGGTGCCTCTGAAATTTGGACTTTTGCACAAAAAGTATGTTACAAAGTAATACTGTCCTATACAGTGTTCTAGAATTCATCATAAACATTTGTGTGTATGCATTACACAAAAACTAGTGGTGATATTAACAATGGTTATGAAAAAAAGTGCCTAAAGAAATAAAAGGGAATGGGGAAATTTAGAACACAGCCACAGAATACAGCCCTTGGACCTTAAAGATTCTACCCAGTCCAGAAATCCCGTCTATGTAAACACTGTTAGAATACCTGGAGGCCTCAAGAGTCTCTCTGCTCACCTAATTGTTGAATAGACCTAATGCTTAGAAAAGTCTTGAATCCCCTTCTTAGGCATGAGATAATCTGTAGCAAAAAAACATTTTTTCCTTCTTACAGGAAGCAATAATTATTATTTAGTCTTCAATTAGATGTCAAAAACCTATGTGCCCCTTCACAGAAGATATTCCATGTATCTGCAAAAACTGAGATAAATACATATTGTCTGCAAATCCCCTGCTTAAAGCCCCCCACTTATGTGTACTTTAATTTTACATTCCTGCAAAATAGAAACATATATTGTAGTTTCCCAAATGGGAATTGTGTTTGATGTGTTTATGGGCACACAACCTCCACTCTGAATGAAGCAGTACAAGGGTTCATACCCTCCCAGCCACCCTCCAACCCCACCCTGGAAAGTGGTGGATGCTGGTGAGCTCTAGTCATGACCGCTTCATGTCTCCCTAGGACTTTTCCTTTTCCAACTTAAGCATCCATAATTCCACAAACTGATTTTCATATGACACAGTCTCCATGGCCCTCATCTTTTTTGATTGTTCTGCTTTTTGTCATCTCTACTTTAAGAGTTTTTAACTTGTAACTGTAAACCCTCTGAAATTATGTGATTTTTTTGTGACCATATTTATATTCTGGGAGAAAAGGTGTAGCCTTAAAAGGTGTCAGCCTGAGAAAGTTTAGGAACCACCACTTTAAATCTCCATTATTATCTTTCAAGGGCCATGCTTAGGTATCCAATAGTTTAACGATGGTCTGACCACCAGTAAATACGATCCTTCTATTATATCTTATGATATGAATAAAAATACAGCACTTCTATGAAAATAGCCTAAGACTGCATTTAATTTTTTGACATAATACTGGACTGCACTGAATTTATGGGCAACGAAAACACCCAAGTGTGTACCACCTGAACTGCTGTCAAGCCAGGTACTCAAATCCTGTGCTTACACAAACGCCTTGGAGTTCTTTTAGTTATTTCTCTTAACCCTGTTCTCATTTTCACTCAGTGCTTTGGACACAAGGTTCACATTTGTAAATGATTCTGAACCTTAACTCTACCACAGAATGTATTATTGGTGTTTTCTGATAGCCATCTATTACACAGAGTCATCCACGTCAGCTACACAAAACACTGGGCAGTTCGCTGCAAAGGACTAAACTCCAGAGCACACCACCTGAGAGCTCCCTCCCAGATGACACCACTGTGGTCACCAGCATTGTGGATCCTCTCCCTGTTTTGTATCTAGTCCCAGGTTTGTCAGTCTTTATGAATGTGTTCATCCGCCTAGCCTGGTACACTTCCCTTGCCCATTTATGAGTGAGCAGATTTCCTGGTCCCATTCCACAACTTCTCAATGATAAACTTAAGTCCAGTTGGGTTTTTTTTTCCCTAAATTTCCTTCACCTAAAATGTATTTTTTAATAATAATATTTTAATCACAACTTTCACACCAAATCTGGACTCAGACAAGTTATTTAATGACTCTGGGGCTCATTTTATTCATCAGTATAGAGATGGTTGGACCAGAAATCTCACAGCCCCTTGTAACTCTAGAAATGTAAGATTCTCTGAATTTTGCTAGACATTTTCATCTGAAGAGTGGACATCTTCCCAGACAGAACTGAACTGAATCTGACAAAAAGAAAAAACTGGAGTATGAAGCGATGATGGGGTTTTTCAAATTCTTGTACGAAGTCATTGTGGAACCAGAAAGATAATCCTACCCTGCCTGTGTTCCTTCTAGAAAGAGCACTTCCTCCTCTTGCCAGAAAATAAAACGGCCCATGTGTCACCTATAGTAATATCTATCTAACCTTGGCTGATGCTATCCATCAATTCACAATACTTTGGCCTGTTAGCTACAAAAAAACCTTCCAAGGTTAACTGTGCAAGGATTCAATGACATTTATCTAAGGACCAAAATATTATGATTGCAGTACAGAAAATAATATAGACGTCATACACTTGTTAAAGCTATTCAGAAAAAATAGAAAATTTACAGCTTATATTGCTCTGCCTACTCTTGTATGAAATATTTATCCCAACCAACCACTGTTCCCAGATTAATGCCATTGAATCTTATTTCAAAGTGTTGATAGCGGTGCCCCTCCCCCAACACTAAGGTCTTACGTGATAATCACACGATATTGCAAGAGGGCCTCTTATATTAAGTCACTAGAAGCCATTCTACAGGTTTCAAGGAGCTCCATTCCTTTCAAAATGCGAGACAGGACATTGGTTTTACTTACCACAGAAAAAGCCATACTAAATGCTGTATAAAGTGCAAATGGATAGTTTAAACGCATTTCCTAATGTATTCGTTCTTAAGACATTATAAAAATCTATAAATAAATCCTATGCCTGAGATGGCCCAGCCAGCCACTGATACTGCAGGGAAAACAGGAATTATTTTCAGGAAGAAATTAAACCAATGGTTGTTTTTCTGCCTTCTTGCCTCTATTCTCTTCACTTTAAACACACATTCCCTTACAAAGTAATCTCTCACTAAGGGAGATCTAAACACATCAAATAACTGTCTTTTACTTTGTTGTAAAAATAAACAAGCTTGTTGCTGGTATAGGCTTAAGAGGGCCACATCCTCCTCCATCTCTAGTGGCAATGAGGTCACTTTGAGTTGAGTACTTTTTGAACCCTTTCCTCAGGCCCTTCATGGTGAAAATGTGAGTCATATAGAGCAAGTTAGTCATTACAGGCCTCTGAACTAATAATCCGGCAAGCAAAATCTTTCTGGAACCAACTACCTCCTTCTAGGGAAATGGAAAAACAGTCCTTGCTAACCTACACAGAATTAAAGTCCTTAATTATCATTTTTACCAACTGATAAAGCAATAGCAGCTTGCATATTGTAGGTCCTCAATAAATACTTGTAGATGTGTTGGCTGCCAAATGTTTATTTATCAGTATCTATTATGTCTCCAGGACCAGATAAAACAATTTTGAAGTATAAGACATGGCATTGGGACTTCAAGGAATTTGTAGTACATCTGAGGAGAGTAATGCCATATTTAAAATATAATTAGAAATCAATATTAGAAAAATGGACACTTTGAAAGACTGACATTTTAGACTTCGAGTCCTTTGTAGACTTTAGAAAAGTAAAAAGCACAGCTAGGTTAAACACTGAAGGCTTTGTAAGAGGGGAACATCGAGCTTCTTTCCATTCGTTTATGCCAAGTTACCACACTGAAGTTAAATGACAAGAAATTTCAAAGGGTTACAACAAACACTTATTTCTAACTCACATACATAAGAAGTTGGCTTCAGCTCTGCTCCATTTCTTTTTTATTTAAGGATCCAGGATAAAGGAACAGTCTTATTATAATCTGCTGGCACAGAGAATTAATAGAAATAATGAAACAACACAATGGCTCTTGAAACTTGGTCATGGCAGTACATGACCTCCACCCACATTTCATGGGCTGGAGCAAATCACATGGCCAAGCATGAAATCAGTCAGGTAGCAACTATACTTTTCCAACTGGGAGGAGTATAGTAAGTCACTAAGTAATCAGTGAGGATACATAATCCTCTTAAAGGGAAGGCAGCAAATAATATGACAAAAATACATTACTGTAATATAACAATATAATAATACAGTCTATCAAGAACTGTATCATAAAGTATGTATGGAATGTGGCTTGGCAGAAAGAACAGAGGATCATGGGCTGTAGGTAGTAACAGCAGAAACACCTGAATCAAAGGGTATATCCATATTGATTTTATTTGAGATTTCTCAAGAGCTCTCCAAAAATGTTGCAATAACTTATACTCTCACCAACACTGTATGAAAGGATCTTGCCAACCCTATATATTAATAACATAATATTACTTATTATGTGTTGATATAATATATAATGTAATATATAATTGAACATGATAATTCATGTTCTCATTTTCATTTCTCTGATTGTAAGTAAAAATAAGCATTTTTATATGTTTTATGGCTATTTATTTTTCCTATTCATATGCCTTTTAAAACTCTCTAGTATAAGAAGAGAATTTATACAACTTGTTAAAATTAATTATATTCTGTTCAGAGTCAGACTTAGGCCCTGACAAGTGTGGTCAAGACCATACACTAAGCAAAGTGGTTCTAAAATTAGGGATTGTTGCTTGTGCGTATATGTCAAAATTTGTTTCCTTATATTAAATACCTTTAAATACCACTTCACACACACTCAATGTACTTAGCAGACATGGAACAAATGAAAGATCACCAATTTTAAAATGCTGAATTCTGGCCATCAACATAGCATATCTGATTCCTGAGATGAGAGTGGAGTCCCATCTTCGGAGCTACTGGAATGCCTTGCTTCCACAGTGGAAAAGTACAAACCATTCTGCAACAAACTCCACTGAATTCTGTCTGTTTGTTCTCTCTACTCAACATTTCCAAATCTGTGTCTTTTGGAACATTAATCCCATGAGATGTTACAGATAAAAAAGGATTCTGGAGGACAATTATAGTCAAATAAATTTGAGAAATACTGTATGATGATCCTGGCCTCAAACTCACAAGCTGAATGACCTTGGGCAAGTGACTGACTTCCTCTGGAATCATGCAATTCATTTTTAAACTCAAGTTTTCCCTCCAAGTGCCAGTCCAAAGAAAAGTTCCTGCCTCTTCTGTACTGAATTTCACTAGAAATACTTGACACACCCCGCCACATGCAGTGTCAACCATTATAGTTATCTCCCTCCATGACCACTTAATGGAAAGAAAAAAAGAAAGCTTGAGTTTCCTATCTTTCATGTTCTTCTTGTTATGTCAAGTTATATCCCTTTCTGTGCACATTTTTGAAGAGCAAATAATCCTTGCTGGAAGATTTCTAGGAGAGGGAGACAATCCTTTTCCTTGCCATGCACTTGGTGTTAAGTAAGGCACAGACTGATATTCTCCAAGGGCAACATGGACTTCTTTTATTTGAATCTAGGGCAGCATGAAACCCAACATTTACATCCATAATATTAACAACAACTACATGAAACTGCTTGTGCAGAAGTAGAACTGCTCTTGCAGTGTTAGCTTCCTAAAGAGTTAGCAGTCTTTGCCCTTAACAAAAAGGAGATCATCTCAGGAGCCCCTCAGGAGGAGCCACCAGGCTCCTCCCAGGGCTTTCTGTGTATCTGAGCTCACCTGACACCCAGGAGGCCTCCACTGCTTATTGGCATGGGGTGATTAGATCCTTGGTACTTTGGGTCTCCTCTGTTATTCAGAAAAGGTAATTGGGAAAACTGAATTTCTCTGAATCAAAAAACACATAAAATATAAATTTAATAAAGGATTTTAATTTATTCATCATGAACTATATTGTCTGCATAGTTTAATCACAGTTCGGGTGATGGGAACCCTCTCAAAATCCAGGTTCCCAGATGCCAGCCAAGGGTCAACCTTGTAAGCAGGCTTTTCAAAGGAAAAAGTCAGTCCTGCCACATTAACATTTTTTTGCATGAAATCAAAATTTCCATAAATATCTAGGACCTTCTGCCTTCATCCACGGGATGATGTATATTTGGTTCTCTCATTATTCCTAAAGCTTTGAGTTTTGCACATAGTTTGAGAATGATTGCTGATAGTGATAAACAAGGAAGCCTTCACACCAGAATCTTCATGACAAAATTGGTTAGCACTAACACACTGATAAATTTTACATTGAGTTATGGAAATAAATTGATGTGGCATCAAGAAAGATGAATATTATCATGACATTAATAGTTAGCTCTGAAATATGTGCCAATTTAAATTCAATAATATGCAAATGTTTTGTATAAGTGATATATTTTTATGCTAGATGTTTGAGGAAACATTTAAGAAAATAAATGTTTATGTTCTGATTATAAATGTATGAACAAGGAGGTTAGCATATAAAAAAGGCAAAACCTAATTTTTAGAATAAAACCTAGAAACCTTATTATTAAGCAGATAATTCAGCTTAAATGCATTTACTTACATGGGTGTGACTTACATTTTTGTATATACTTGGCACATAATTTTGGCATATGATCACACATTTTATTACTACTCTTCCTCCCTACACCTTCTTTTACAATATCTATTTATTTGTATCACAAATTTATAATTCATAAAAACTTGGGCAACATTTACCTTTGTACTATCTAATAAAAAATAAAAATAAAAAGTAAGTAAATTACTAATATCAGCAAGATTACAGGTAAGCATTTACCAGTCTAACAGAACATATTGTCTTATTAATTTATTCAGCATTTCCTAAGCAAATACTCTACATGAGGAATTGTGCTAGGGACTAGAGAAAAATACTGGATAAAATATAGATTCTTCCCTAAAAGAATGAACCTCTAGGGGAAATGGAGTCTTAAATAAATTTACTAAGTGTGATACCCCTTCAACAGAGACGTGTGCTGGGCATTATGTAAATTCAGAGAGAAGGGCAATAGAATCAGGCCAGAGAAGGCTTGGTAAAGCAGGTAAGATTTGAACTTGAACAATGAGAAGCTCGGGTGGCAGACAGAGGAAGGAATGGCATCTGGAGAGCACAGGAGTTCCTCATAGGCAAACAAGCTTCCTGAGGACAGGGCTGTGTCTGTTCTGCTCCCTACTCTCTGCCCCGGCCCAGTGCCCCGGGGGTGTCCCCACAGCTGCACTCGCTTTCCCCTCCCTCTTGGGCTTTCTGTTCCAACTACACTGGGTCAAGGAAGTATTGCTATATGGCTATCTTATGTCTTTATCTGCCAGGCTCCTTGGTGTTTCATGGGTCAGAATCTAGTTTTAATTAGAATTTCTTGGCTTGGGGATTTCAGTACCTGTGGATGTTATTAATGAAGATTCAACTTGCCCCTGCCATAGATGGGCTTTTATTTCTTGTGGTTAAATTTCTTCTAC
Organism: Smutsia gigantea; assembly: GCA_032199065.1. NCBI lineage: Eukaryota > Metazoa > Chordata > Mammalia > Pholidota > Manidae > Smutsia > Smutsia gigantea. Next base: position 135,646 of record JAVSCE010019485.1, read on the forward strand.
CCAGATTCCTAGTTAGAGACTTACTTCCATGAGTCAGAATGGTAGTTATTCTATTCTTCATAGACTAGTAGTTCCTAAACTATGCATGGGTCCCAGTAAGTAAAAAGATTGGCATTTAATTGGCTTTGATGTACTAATTATTGATTGTTATCTGTTTTTAAAACAGAAACTCTATTAAGTATTTTAAACTCTATTAAGCATATTTCTGGCTAATGTGTGAGTTTTAAAGTTATAAATCTACACATTTTGAAATTCATAAATCAGTCTTTTTATTAATTTTGCTGCAATATTCCCCATTGACTAGTGGAATTCACCACATACTTTTGCTTTACTTACTCAGAGAGGCTGCTGTGGGCACGGAGTTACCCAATAGTGGAGACAAGTTACAGTAACAATAACTATCATTTATCAAGTATTTACCAAATACTAAGTATGGAACTAAGCATGTTACATGTACTGTTTCATCCAAACTTCATAACTCTGAATGTTGAGCTCTTTGTCTTACAGTTTGTCCATCTGTTAGTTAAATGACTTGCCTAAGGTCACAGAAGGTAAGATTCAGAGCTAAAATTCCAAGGTAGATTTATTTGACTGCTAAACCCAAGAGATTGAACAACATGGGACATTAACCAACAATGTCTACAGGAGATTACAAGACAAACTTTTAACTGTAAAACCAAACTAGAAACTAGGGGAATTTGAAAAACTCCTTGAAAATAAGGCCAAAGTTACTTCACTTTGGGGTTTACTTTCCTTGGTATACTAGGAAATCCTGGGCAGTCCTGTCTTAATGAACAGACTTGCCATTTTTGGTATGACAATCCCTCCTTCATCTGGAATATAGATGTGCTTACTAAACTGTCTCCAGGAGTACAGGGTACCATGGGGTCTTAGGCTTGTCCTTTCCTAAGAGACAACACACATAAATTAAAAGGAAGAGAATGAAATCATGAGAAGTTCCCCCAAATCTTTACATTGTGCACTGTAATCAGGAGAATGTGTGCTGTTTTGCAACACTCTGTTAAACAAGAAGGGAAACCTGCCTCTTGGTGCTCAAATGAAAGATGAAGAGTTAAAACTGAATGTCAGTCATCTTGGGTATTAAACAGGGAGTCAGGTCATCCCTGGATCCAGGGAAGCAGTGACCAGGTTGGACAGACAAAGTTAAAACTGGGGGTAAACGGAGAAAGGAGAAAGAGGTAAAGGCATATGTTTATGAAAACCTTTTGAAAGAGTACCAGGAACAAAAACCCACAATTGCTTGAAAAAGTGGTTGAGTTTATAGGTAATTACTAATTAATGTTGAAAAACTTTTGACTGAGTGCTAATTTACAGAAAGAACTAATATTTAAGACTTAACAAGAAAAGGAAGGAGGTCTCTTCTGAAATTTTCCTAAAATGTTTATGTTTCCTTTGGCCACAGAGACCCACGAGGATGAGAAGGCTGAGGATGATGACAGCTAACATTTATTTAGTATTTATCATGTCATTTCATTCTCACAGCAGCCCTGTAAGGTGGTATCAGTCCTGGTCCTCTGGTGCTCCTAAGCATTCCATTTTACTACAGTTTCCATGTGTGATAAAACAAGAGAACTCCATTAAGAATCTCCTGGAGGAACAGGGCCAATATCCATGTTGCCCCAACAACAACATGGACATAGCAACGTAAACTGTACTCCAACCTGTTTTATAAAGAAACAGGGTTTTCCCCATTTCTTTTTTTCACTGGAGACATTACATTGGTGTTAAGTGAATTTATACCTTTGATAACTAGGAGAACACATACTTTTAAAGGAAAGCATGTTTTCCTCAATTCTGCCTTTTTGCAATCCCCTTGAGCATTGTAGGAAACTTACTGTAAATATTAGGACTTGGATTACTTCTCTATTGCTGCATACAACAATTACTACAAATGTAACACTTAAACCCACAAAACTAGCTCACAGTTCTGTGGCTCAGAAGTCCAGCATCATTCGACTGGACTCTCAGCTCAAGGTCTCACAAAGCTAAAATCAAGGGATCAGCAGAGCTGCATTCCTGTCTGGAGACGGTGGGGAAAAATCTGCTGCTGAGCTCATTCTGGCTGTTAGTAGGATCAGTCACTTCCAGTTTAAGGCTGAGGTCCTTGTTTCCTTACTCGTCACCACATAGGAGTCACCTTCAACTTCCAAAGGGGACCCACATTCCTTCTCACGTGGCCCCTTCCACCTTCAGCCAGCATCAGCAAGTCTAGCCCTCCTTGGCCTTGGACTCTCTCTGACTTCCTCTTCTCTCATAGGACCTGTATCATTAGATCAGGCCCACCTGGATAATCTCCCACTTTGAGGTTAATTTGGGATTATAATTACATCTGTAAAAATCTCTTGGTTAGAGCTTCATGGAATAGCCAGGGAACAGTAATCCTTGGGGGAGGGTGGGGAGCAGGGAAGAGCCATTTTTAGAACTCCACCTGCCACAGGACCATATATTAATTTTCAGACGCTAAATTTAGCAGCAAGATACTTCTCTATAGAATCTGGGCACTGTATTTAACAAGGCTTTTACCAGAATGAGCCTTCAGATTCCTTACCAGGGATACAACCATGGCAAGGTCAGCAGCTGCTCTGCCCACCCTTCTAACCCCTCATGGTATTTTCCCATCTCCTAGCCATACCCACAGCCCAGAAATAGGCTCTGGGAGACTAGTGGATGGGGTGTGTCTGAGAGTCAAGCATGTGAGTTACACAGTGGGCAGCAAGAAGCAACGGCAGTTGGAGCCTCAGCCCAGCTCCCCAACCCTACCTTCATATCCTTCAGCACATCGCAGAACCACTTTCTTCTCCTTCAGTGCTGTTTGGTGCCTCAGAGTTTCTGCCTTCCCCTCTCCATTCCTTCCAGTTTTCCCCAATATTTTTTTATCCCTAAAATAAGCATCCAAATTTATGATTATGTACAAGTGTACAAAAGTGCATGGGGAGAAAGAATTCTTCTTCCTATGGATCCTCTCGCACTCTTCCTTCTCCTGGATTCTGTGCACATGAATAATGACAGGGGATATGTAGGTGGCCAAGAAGCAAAGATTACTTTATACATCAAAAGAAAATGAGACTCCAGGTATCCTGGTTTTCTTAAACCTTGCTGTTAGAGCAGGGTACCTAAAATAAGCAGCAGGCCTAGGTCCTGCAGCAAGAGCAGGGAAATAAATAAAAGAAGAGGGCTGAGAAAGCTAGTTCCAGGATTGGGGAATGTGCAAGTGATGAGGCGAAGAGGGAAACAGCAATTTCCTTCCTTCCCCACCAACGGTTTTCCCATGCACCCAGGGCCAGCCCTGCACTGAGAAACAGAAACCAAAATGAAGGGCAGGCAGCAGTTTGTTTTCAGGCAACATTAGAATGACAACCAGTAGTCATACAAGAAAGAGAGCTAGTGTTAGCACATCCTTTGTCCTGAGGCCCTGAGGAACATGTTCATATTTGAAAGACACACCCGGTCAGGGACTGCTACATCAGTCTGACGTCCTTCCATCCCAAATCAACCCCATGGTCAAAGCTGTCCATCTGATAGTGTGAACACTGCAGTGTGCTAAACAAGCATTTCTTTGAAGACCTATATGTCATTTTCATTTTTAGTTGATACATATTTTTTTTCAGAGGAAATCCTAGTGCTCACATAATAACTTAACTGTTCCAACAACAAATATAAGAGGACGGAAAGAGCAAAAGCTTTAGCCGTACCGACCACACCCAGAGAGGGCAAACAAACCAACCAGACAGGGTTTTTCTTTCACAGCTTCTAAGATTTATTCCCTGTCTAGTAAGTCTGATGCAGCAGTACAGGAGCTCCAGAGTTTTTTCTATCATCCCTCAATTTCTAAAGGACCAAAAAGACAGCACAGCTTTGGACTCCCCACAGCATCTGACTGCATCCTAAAATTCTGTACCAGGCTTCAACTTCCCCAAAAGACTCACCTCTTTTAGCAGTAGAAACTTCATTTGTTCTCCCTCCCTAACACACAAGAAACTAAAGGAAAAATAAGCATTCAATACCCAGGCTCAGAAAGTGGAAAGCAATTTGATTTATTGGTTAGACAATGGATAATGATGGAAAGTGATCCCTCTGCTTCTTGGTTCATCTCCACCAAAGTGAGTTAATTAAAATTAGGGACTAATTTCTAATTGGTTTATTTGCACCTAAGACTATTCATTAAAAAGTAAAAATCACATTTATTTGTGAGAAAGTGAAAACAGCCCCGGCACATGACAGCTAGGCCTTACTGTTCCCAAGAAAACATTAACAACTTTTGCAAATATAAACAAGAGTTGGGCAGAGCTGCACTGTGAGATAGTACAAGGCAGAGATAAGATGACTCCATGACTGTGTCCAAAACCTAACAGAGACAAGGACACCCTGCAATCACACAAATATCTGAACATCCCTTTGTGCCAGTTCACATGGGTGACTACTGCTTCCTGACCAATGAACAGCAACCTCACTTTAATCCCTTCACCTCCAGATAAAATTTACCAAACACTCTCTCACTTCCTTACAGCAGCCAGTCCAGAACTGCTTTTGACTTCCCTTAAGCCCTACTTAAAATTACCCAAAACAAGCCAAAAGTCTGCAGCTTCTCCCAGCTCTTTCTTACCAGAATGCCCAACAGTTCCTCTTGTATGTATGCCTCATCCTGACTGCAGTAAGTTAAATAAACCAGATTTTGTTTGACCTCAGGTGAGTCCCTGGTGACCTCTGGCTGATGAGTCTCTTCATATAACTATCTGAACAGCAATAACTCAAAGTCCTACATCGAGATCATTTACCATTCCTAGCCAGAAATTATTATGACAAGAGTCTTCAGAAAATTCTCCATTTCATATATTGCTTGATAAAGGATTTTTACACAGTATGGAAGACTGTATTTTCCAAAGATGGCCCAAAAATATTTCCCATTTTACATGCTCTTCTGCAGTACGACCTTTCCATTTTCCCATCATGAGGTAACGTCTAATTCCCCTGTCCTTGAATCTGGACTGGCTTTACTGACTCTCTAGTAATCAATAAAATGCAATGAAAGTAATGCCATTTGACTTCTGAGTCTACCTCTAAAAAGTTCATGGAGCTCCCACCTAATTCTCTTATAGCATTAGCTTTCTGGATAATCCCTCCCCAGACACGTCTTAGAATCCAACTGTTATGTTGTAAAAGTGCAAGCCACATGGAGAGCCAATGTCTGGTACTCCAGTTACTATACTCAACTGAGCCCAGCCTTCCTGTCATCTCAGCCCAGGCGCCAAAACACGTGAACATAGAAGCCTCTAAAATGATTCTAGCCTTCAGCCACTCAAGTCTGCCTGGAGAAACACAGCTATTATGGAACAGAGAAGAATCATGCCCATAATACCCTATACAAATTCTTGACCTATGGAATCTATGGGCATTTTTTAAAATTGTTTTATGCCACTAAAACATGTATTATTGGTTGGTTTTCATGTGCAATGGATAGAAGTCTGATAGGCCTCAAGGAGACTATGAGAGCTTAGAGGAAAGCAAGGAAAGTTTTTAGAGGTTGGAGAAAAGGGACCTTTCTTATATAGGGGTAGAAAGTTTTGTAAAACTATCACTCATAGCAATTGGAAATTATCAAATGAATTGGTGAATCTGATTAAGGCGATTTCCAGACAAAATGTCAAAGATGTCAACTGGTTTCTCTTAGCTCTACATAATAAAATAAAAATAGAGAAAGAGGAACTAAAATGGGAATTACTCCATTTTCAAGAAGAATTTAGAGCTATTACAAAGGAGGCAGGATTTCCTAGTTTCAATAAATAAACTGATGCTCACCTCTTGGGTGCCAGGGAGGGAAGGGGAGCAGATATCTGTCTCTTTAGGCCACAGATCTTCAGAAGGGGAAGCACTGTATTCAAGGGGAACCACAGTCAAGGAATCACACCTGCACCCAAACTGGTTTAGATAGTAAGATCCTAGAATTTGAACTGATGCCATACTGGGAAGAAACACAGGGCTCTGGGGCGGGGGAGTGCGTTTTGCCATGTGGAAGGGTGCACTGCTTTGACCACAGGATAGGCTGCAGCAGATTGTATTTTCTAGAGATGGTTCAGCATCTCCCACCCACATGCCCTTCTGTGTTGTGATCTTGTCACTCATGCATCAAGAGGAGGAACCTAATCTCTCTCCCACTAAATCCTGGCTGGCCTTGGCCAAGAATGAAACATATAGAGTAGCTTTGCACAACTCCTGAAGCTAGGTTAGAAAAAGCCATCCAGCTTCCCCATGGTTCTGGAACACTCCCTGCCTGGATGCTCCCTCTCAGAACCCAGGACACCTTGATGTGGCTAGCTCAAGACACAAAGAAAGGCCACACATAGAAGTGTTCTGGTGGACAGTCCCAACTGAAACCAGCCTGCAAGTGATCCCAGCCCCTGGATTAGACATAAGAGAAGCAATTTCCAGATGACCCCAGCCCAAACTGTGTGAGTCACTCCATCATTTGAAACTTCCCAGCTGTGGTCCAAATAACCATCTGTGCTGCCCTGTCTGAATTCCTGATCCACTGACTCTGTGAGCAAAATAAGTTTGGGTGGTTTGCTGCACAGAAATAGATAAACTGAACAGACAGTCTAGATACTGCATTGTCCAACATGTTGACCACTGGCCATAAGTGGCTATTTCTTTCTCTCTTTTCTTTTTAACATGTGGCTATTCAAATGGAAATTTAAGTTATATTAAATAACATTTAAAAATATAGTCTTCAGTCACACTAGCCACATTTCAAAGGCTCAAAATCTGCATATGGCTCGTGGCTGCTAAATTAAACAGCAAAGATATGGAACATCATCATCAACACGGAAAGGTCTACAGGGGAGTGCTGATCCAGAAAATACAGGTCTTTCTATGGTTTAACAGGGTTTGCGAACTCAAATGTTTTCATGATACCAGACAGGTAATGTAAATGAACGAAACAGATGTGGTGTGAACAATAGAGACAGCCAGGATCATGGCAAACTGGAAATCATATACCCTAACTCATGACTGAAATTTTAAACACCTTATGGAAAAATAACACACAGAAGAGCTGCGTGTAGCCAAAACAGTTTATATGAGCAATGGTCATAATATCAGAAATCAGGACTTTCCTGAAAGTCCAAGAAGAATGACGATAATTGATGTAAAAACTTTATAGAATGTGGAGCTGATCTGTAGGAATACTTACTGATTGTTCCTTTTACTTTGTAGATTTACCATTAAATTCTCCTACTTTGAATTTAATTTGCTACATTTCAGCTATCAAATAATTGCATCCAAGATCAAGATAAGGAATAAAAGAAAATTCAACAAGACACATTAAAAAAAATTTTTAACTCCAAGATCAATAGATTTTTAAGCTGAAAGGATTCTAAAGAACCTTAAATCCAGTCCCTTTATTTTATTCATGGAAAGAATAAAATTAGAGAAGGTAACTGGCTTTTCAACAGAACCACTAAGAACCCTGTACCTGCAAACAAACACATGTGAAACAATAAGAGGTCAATTATCTGATAATCGAAGACTGAGAGTTGAAATAACAAGTCACTTGCCTATCTCTATACTAACCCCAATATAGCCAATTTGCATTGAACTGGATTTTCAATAGGAAGTGTTTTTTTTAATAAAAAAAAAATAAGACTGGTTTCAGGACCCCTCTAATAACATTCAAATCCAACTTTGAACAATCAGAAGGACCCTGAAAAATAAAACAGAGCTACAATAAAAGACACTCAAAATAGCCCTGAAGTTTGAAGTCATTCTTTGAAGTCTCCAGTATGTTTTTTGTACTTTGTGACTCAAAACCTTTATGTCCCTTACAAGCTCATGTATTTTCCTTACGCTTTTTAATGCAGGTCCTGCATAGATGTGTCTCATGAAATCTGAAATTGGCTTCACCTTCTTGGTAATGTTTGATTCTGTTGTTACCATTCCCACCATGACACAATTCTGACAGCAGAGAAACTGTAAGCACAGAAAATATTTAAAAGTTATAGGAAACAAATGTACGTCATGTTTTAGTTGCAAGATACTTAATGCTCTCTTTTGCCCACAGGAGCAAACTGGCACCAAAAAAAAGAGTGTTCCTTTGGTACAGCTTATCCAAATGGTAAGATGTTCCACAGGCTAATCAGGGCTCTGTTAGAAGCCTGACCTTCGGACTTATGGGAAGATGGCGGCGTGAGCAGGGCGACAGAAATCTCCTCCCAACACTACACTTATCTATGAAAATACAGCAAATACAACTATTCCTAAAAGAGAGACCAGAATACACAGGAAAGCGCACAGCGTGCAGCTACACCCGAGAGGAAATGGCACCCCAAGAGGCGGGTAAGATACATAGCCGCGACCCAGCGGGACCCGAGCACTCACCCACCCCAGCGCACCGGCAGGAGGAAAGGATTCAGAGCTGGGAGGGAGTGGAAGTACACCCCGCGAAATAACCAGCCCCGGTGATCTGCGCGGGGAGCGCTGACACACATCACACGGTGTAGCGGAGATTGGAGAGACAGAGGGGCAGGATCTGAGGGGGGAACGCACCCGGGTGCTTGCAGCTGGCTCCTGGGAAGGAAAAAAAAGAGCGCACGCTATCTTCAGCGGTCTTAAAGAGACAGGAGCCCAGTGGAGGAGTCAGATCGCCCTGGCACACTCAGCCCAGCAGGCTGGGAGTCCTGGGGAGTTTCGGACCCCTTAGCTGGCGACTGGGAAAGGGTGGCTGCACTTAGACTTCCCACAGAGATCAACAGCCTCCCACTCGATCCCACCCCAGCCAGAGCTATAAAGGCCCCTGCAGAGTGGCACGGCCATGGCTGTGGAATAGTGGGGCAACATCGCCACCTACAGCATCCCCACAGAATCTACTCCCGGTAGGCGTTTTTTCTATGTCTTTTTTGTTTTTTCTTTTCTTTCCTTCTTTCTTTTTTTTTTATTTTTTCTGTTTTTAAAGTCTTAAAGAGCCCAGCTGACATACGTGGCAACTACCAGCGACCACTTCTATAGCCATGAAAAGACAGAGGAATATGGTTCAGACCAAAATCAACCAGACAACCCCAGAGAGGGAGTCTGAAGGGATGGAAATGCACAGTCTTCCTGAAAAAGAATTCAGAATAAAAGTCATAACCATGCTGATGGACCTACAGAGAAATGTGCAAGAGCTGAGGGAGGAAGTGAGGGAACTGAGGAAAGACAATGCAGAAATCAGAAAAGCGATCGACAGGCTTAACAGCAGACTGGATGAGATGCAATAGACTGTTAATGGAATAGAAATCAGAGAACAGGAATACAGAGAAGCTGAGGCAGAGAGAGATAAAAGGATTTCTAGGAATGAAAGAATATTAAGAGAACTGTGTGACCAATCCAAACGGAACAATATTTGCATTATAGGAGTACTAGAGGAAGAAGAGAGAGAAAAAGCCATAGACAGTGTCTTTGAAGAAATAATTGCTGAAAACTTTCCCTCGCTGGGGAAGGAAATAGTCTTGCAGTCCACCGAAGCCGACAGATCTCCCAACACAAGGGACCCAAGAAAGACAACACCAAGACACATAATAATTAAGATGGGAAAGATCAAAGATAAAGACAGAGTATTAAAGGCAGCTAGAGAGAGAAAAAAGATCACCTACAAAGGAAAACCCATCAGACTATCATCAGACTTCTCAACAGAAACCTTACAGGCCAGAAGAGAATGGCATGATATATTTAACGTTATGAAACAGAAGGGCCTCGAACCAAGAATATTGTATCCAGCACGATTATCATTTAAATATGATGGAGGGATTAAACAATTTCCAGACAAACGAAAGTTGAGAGAGTTTGCCTCTCATAAACCACCACTACAGGATATCTTAAATGGACTGCTCTAGATGGAAGCACTCCTAAGGCTAAAAAGATGTCACCAGAGAATATAAAATCATAGCAAAGAAAGCAGCCCATCCAAATACTAACTAAAGGCAAAGAATAAAATGCCTAGTAAATAAAGAATGGAGGAGGAAGAGTAAGAAGGGAGAGAAATAAAGAAACATCAGACAGTGTTTACAATTACTTAACAAGAAAGTTAAGTTAGATTGTTAGATAGTAAAGAAGCAACCCTTGAACCTTTGGTAACCACGAATCTAAAGGCAGCAACGGCAATAAGTACATATCTATCAATAATCACCCTAAATGTAAATGGACTTAATGCACCAATCAAAATACACAGAGTAACAGAATGCATAAAAAAGCAAGACCCATTTATATGCTGCTTACAAGAGACTCACCTCAAACCCAAAGATATACACAGACTAAAAGTAAAGGGATGGAAAAAGATATTTCATGCAAACAAGGAGAAAAAAGCAGGTGTTGCAGTACTTATATCAGACAAAATGGACTTCAAAATGAACAAAGTAGCAATAGATAAAGAAGGACATTACATAATGATAAAGGGGTCAGTCCAACAAGAAGATATAACCATTATAAATATATATGCATGCAACACAGGAGCACCAGCATATGTGAAACAAATACTAACAGAATTAAAGGAGGAAATAGACAGCAATGCATTCATTTTAGGAGACTTCAACACACCACTCACTCCAGAGGACAGATCAACCAGACAGAAAATAAGTAAAGACACAGAGGCACTGAACAACACACTACAACAGATGGACCTAACAGACATCTACAGAACTCTACACCCAAAAGCAACAGGATACACATTCTTCTCAAGTGCACATGGAACATTTTCCAGAATAGACCATATACTAGGCCACAAAAAGAACCTCAGTAATTTCAAAAATATTGAAATCCTACCAACCAACTTCTCAGATCACCAAGGTATAAAACTAGAAATAAATTTTAGAAAGAAATCAAAAGGCTCACAAATACATGGAGACTTAACAACACTCTCCTAATTAATCAATGGGTTAACGACCAAATCAAAACAGAAATCAAAGAATATATGGAGACTAATGACAACAACAACACACAGCCACAACTTCTGTGGGACGCAGCAAATGCAGTTCTAAGACGAAAGTATATTGCAATCCAGGCCTATTTAAAGAAGGAAGAACATTCCCAAATGAATAGTCTAAAGACACAATTACTGAAATTGGAAAAAGAAGACCAAATGCGGCCCAAAGTCACCAGAAGGAGGGACATAATAAAGATTAGAGAAGAAATAAATAAAATTGAGAAGAATAAAACAATAGAAAAAAATCAATGAAACCAAGAGCTGGTTCTTTGAAAAAATAAACTAAATAGATAAACCCCTAGCCAAACACATTAAGAGAAAAAGAGAATCTACACACAAACAGAATCAGAAATGAGAAAGGAAAAATCACGACGGACCCCACAGAAATACAAAGAATTATAAGAGAATATTATGAGAATCTATATGCTAACAAGCTGGAAAACATAGAAGAAAGGGACATCGTCTTAGAAAAATACAACCTTCCAAGACTGACCAAGCAAGATACAGAAAAACTAAACAGACCAATCACCAGTGACGAAATCGAATTGGTAATCAAAAAACTACCCAAGAACAAAACCCCCGGACCTGATCGATTCACCTTGGAATTCTACCAGACATATAGAGAAAAAATAACACCCATTCTCCTTAAAGCTTTCCAAAAAATAGAAGAGGAAGGAATACTTCCAAACTCATTCTATGAAGCCAGCATTACCCTAATACCAGAACCGGGCAAAGACCTCACCAAAAAAGAAAATTACAGACCAATATCGCTGATGAACGTAGATGCAAAAATACTCAACAAAATATTAGCAAACCGAATTCAAAAATACATGAAGAGGATCATACACCATGATCAAGTGGGATTCATCCCAGCGATTCAAGGATGGTACAACATTCGAAAATCCATCAACATCATCCACCACATCAACAAAAAGAAGAACAAAAACCACATGATCATCTCCATAGATGCTGAAAAAGCATTTGACAAAATTTAGCATCCATTCATGATTAAAGCTCTCAACAAAATGGGTATAGACGGCAAGTACCTCAACATCATAAGGGCTATATATGACAAACCGACAACTAACATCATACTTAATGGCGAGACGCTGAAAGCTTTTCATTTAAGATAGGGAACAAGACAGGGATGCCCACTCTCTCCACTGTTATTCAACATAGTACTGGAGGTCCTAGCCACGGCAATCAGACAAAACATAGACATACAAGGCATCCAGATTGGTAAAGAAGAAGTCAAACTGTCACTATTTGCAGATGACATGATACTGTACATAAAAAACCCTAAAGACTCCATTCCAAAACTACTAGAACTAATATCTGAATTCAGCAAAGTTGCAGGTTAAAAAATTAACACACAGAAATCTGTTGCTTTCCTATATACTAATGGTGACAAACAGAAAGAGAAATCAGAAAAACAATTCCATTTTCACTTGCAGCAAAAAGAATAAAATACCTAGGAATAAACCTAACGAAGGAAGTGAAATACCTGTACTCTGAAAACTACAAGACACTCCTAAGAGAAATTAAAGAGGACACTAACGTATGGAAATGCATCTCATGCTCTTGGCTAGGAAGAATAAATATTGTCAAAATGGCTATACTACCTGAAGCAATCTACAGATTCAATGCAATCCTTATCAAACTACCAACAGCTTTCTTCAATGAACTGGAACAAATAATTCTAAAATTCATATGGAACCACAAAAGACCCCGAATAGCCAAAGCAATCCTGAGAAGGAGGAATAAAACAGGGGGAATTATGCTCCCTGACTTCAAGCTCTACTTCAAAGCCACAATAATCAAGACAATTTGGTATTGGCACAAAAACAGACCCACAGACCAGTGGAACAGAATAGAAAATCCAAACATTAACCCAAACATATACAGTCAATTAATATTTGATAAAAGGAGCCTTGGATATACAATGGGGAGATGACAGCCTCTTCAGCAGCTGGTGTTGGAAAAACGGACAGCTACATGTAAGAGAATGAAACTGGACTACTGTCTAACCCCATACACAAAGGTAAACTCAAGGTGGATCAAAGACCTGAATGTAAGTCATGAAACCATAAAACTCTTAGAAAAAAACATAGGCAAAAATCTCTTGGACATAAACATGAGCAACTTCTTCATGAACATATCTCCCCGGGCAAGGGAAACAAAAGCAAAAATGAACAAGTGGGACTATATCAAGCTGAAAAGCTTCTGTACAGCAAAGGACACCATCAGTAGAACAAAAAGACATCCTACAGTATGGGAGAATATATTCATAAAAAACGTATCTGATAAAGGGTTGACATCCAAAATATATAAAGAACTCATGCACCTTAACAAACAGAAAGCAAATAATCCAATTTAGAAATGGGCAGAGGACATGAATAGACACTTCTCCAAAGAAGAAATTCAGATGGCCAACAGGCACATGAAAAGATGCTCCACATCGCTAATCATCAGAGAAATGCAGATTAAAACCACAATGAGATATCACCTCACACCAGTGAGGATGGCCAACATCCAAAACACAAACAACAACAAATGTTGGCGAGGATGTGGAGAAAAGGGAACCCTCCTACACTGCTGGTGGGACTGCAAATTAGTTCAACCATTGTGGAAAGCAGTATGGATGTTCCTCAAAAAACTCAAAATAGAAATACCATTTGACCCAGGAATTCCACTCCTAGGAATTTACCCTAAGAATGCAGCAGCCCAATTTGAAAAGGACAGATGCACCCCTATGTTTATTGCAGCACTATTTACAATAGCCAAGAAATGGAAGCAACCTAAGTGTCCATCAGTAGATGAATGGATAAAGAAGATTTGGTACATATACACAATGGAATATTATTCAGCCCTAAGAAGAAAACAAATCCTACCATTTGCAACAACATGGATGGAGCTAGAGGGTATTATGCTCAGTGAAATAAGCCAAGCTGAAAAAGACAAGTATCAAATGATTTCACTCGTATTTGGAGTATAAGAACTAAGAAAAAATACTGAAGGAACAAAACAGCAGCAGACTCACAGAACCCAAGAATGGACTAATAGTTACCAAAGGGAAAAGGACTGGGGAAAATGGGTGGGAAGGGAGGGATAAGAGGGAAAAAGGGGCATTGCGATTAGCAGATGTAATGTTTGGGGGGCGCAGGGAGGTCTGTACAACTCAGAGAAGACAAGTAGTGATTCTATAGCATCTCACTATGCTGATGGACAGTGAGTGTATTGGGGTTGGTGGGGGGGGACCTGATGAAGGGGTAGTTTAATAACCATAATATTGCACATGTAATTGCAGATTAATGATACCAAAATAAATTATATTAAAATAAAAAAATAGAAAAAAAAAAGAAGCCTGACCTTCAGTGATGAGGTGCTTATTAAACTTCTTTGGTGCAGGCTCTGACTGTGATAGAACTAGATAAAAATCTTACTTCAGTGCTAATAAGAAACCATTTTAGTTGAGAGCTTTGATGTTACAGGTGAACTGTAGATTGGAGTCTCACCTAATACGTAATTAACAGGCTAGGTTTGGTTTTTTTTTTACACCTTCCCTCCTCTCCCCATGAACTACATTGGAATTCTTTTGTTTTCTTTAAGATCATTACCTAACTAAGCTTAAAACAGACATAACTCATTCCATTATATTGGCAAGGTTGTTTTGCTTTATTGTTTCTTTTTTAAATTTATTATACAGAGGCAGTTTCAGACTTTTAGAGCCTAAACTGAGTGATCAAAAAATTGGTTCTTAAAAAACAAAAAGTAACTCTGAAAAAGATAAGGATTAGATGGCCAGATTTAATAGAAAATAATGATATGTCACAGGCAAAAAATCTAAAAATATTGACAATCACTATGAAATCATGAAGTTGTAGTCATGGTGCTTCTTTCATTAAGTTTTGACAACCACCTACATAAGATTCACTACAGGTTCTTTTTTTGAATCCAGATTCTTGGGCTCCACCCTAGATTTATTGAATCTTTGTCTTAGAATCCACATTTTAGTAAGTTCTATAATTGATTTAATGTAAAATTTTTGAAAATCACCTTTATGGAGGAACACCTTTATAGAGGGCACTATTTTACTACCTCCTCAAGTAAATTTAATCTAACTTTATAATTATGATATGTCCTTGGGGTAGAAAATTTATTTTACTATAATAGTCAATCAGGAACTTGTCTATCAGATTACCATGCACAAAATAATTTAAAAAGTATTATTAATAGATGCCATTCTATTAAGATCTTCAGACATCTAATTCATTAATTTGTCCATCTCTTTCTTTTTGGCAACAAAAGCAAAGGCAGAAAAAGAAAAGAAATGACTTTATTCATATATTATCAAGACAAAACTTACAGACCTCTAAAAGAGCTTCTAAAGATTTTAGAAGAATAGGCTCTACAACACAGAAGTTAATTAAGTGGGTTTGGGTTGATTGCACAAATGATTTGTCCTGAGTTACTATGCAAGATAAAGGTGTATTAGTGGAGAATGAGGACATCTGTGGTAGAGCAAAATGCAGAGGTACAGTGGTTCGGCCACCTTTCTCCCTTCTGGAATCCTGCAGAACTCAATTAAATTTCTACTGCCGTTGTGAATGACATGCTTTATTAATGTGCTTCCAGTAAATGTTTGCTCTTGACAATCCTAACACAATTTACTGAAAGGGAAGGCCTTACATGAAAAAATGTTTTCTTGCACAAAGGGCTGATTTGGGTTCTCTACAAATCATTTTGCTACCTCCCTTGGCCTGGAGAAACACATTTGCTATTACCTACAAAAACGGGGAAGTGTTTCAAAATAAATACATATAAAATAATTACAGTAAATGAATCATTGTGAACTTCTACATGTGTCAGCATATACTCTTCTCAGAAGACAGTTAACAAATTTAACTTTACATTTATATTAAGAAGTAATGAAATAAACAAGTTACACTAATGTTATCATGTGATTTTAATAGTAAGAACTTAGAAAATATCTGCCTCATCAACTTCAACCCCCAAATAACAAGTCATTGCTTATGGTCATTAAAAGCATGTAAGTACATCATGCAAAATTAGATTAACCTATTAATTGAGATTAAATTATGACCATTCATCTTGTTGATTTTCAACAATAAATTAAGTATTGGAAACCTTGGTCCTACTGAACTGGATGCGATTTTAATTGGAAAGGGACACATGGCTAAGGAGTAGCTGATCTAAATAGATAATTCTTGATTTAACAGAACTGTGAATTATTGTGATTCATCACACTCAGAAGGCTTTTAATAATAGGAAACTCTTTATGTAGGAAAATTTGCTTCTTACATTGATTCTTTTTTTTGTTCCTGGAGTGAGTTGAAAAGAGAGAAGAAGAACAGATATTCTATTGTTATGTCACTAAGTGCTGTTCTCCTATTCTTGAGAAAATGAGTCCTGTACAGGTTCTGAAAGCCAGGTCCCACAGCAAGAACCAATGGCCCCAAATCAGCTAACTAGTGCCTATGTGTAGGTCAGGCTGCCACTCAGGCTGCTCTTCCCTGTGACAAAGCACAGTCAGGATCCACTGGTTGCCCACTGGTATCCTAGCACAGTGTACTAACAACAAGACCTCACGTTCTACATTAAACCCTCATAAGTGACACACTCCATTTGCTTCTTGGGGCCATGGTAGTTGTTCTTAATAATCTCAGAGTCAACAGAGTCAACTTTTCAGTGATGGAGGAATCAGACTTTAGCATGACAAGGAAAATAAGCACATGGTACAGAGCATACTCAGGTCATGGAGAACGGACAGAGTACACCTGCGTGCTGGCAATTCCTCTTGCTTCCCTTGGACTTGATTTCCTAATCCAAAAACAAATTCTTATCATTGAGAGGGAAGAGAACTTTAAGGCATGTATTGCCTGTTGGAGAGCTAAGCTGCAAAAATGAAATGATTCCATGTCTAAAATGCAGAGAAGCTTAAAGATGCTCAAGCTCAAGGACTCTATTGCTGCCCTGTCTTGTCAGGATCAACAGACACACAGAAAATAAGAAATGACTTAACAGCAGTTTGTTTACCATAATATACTATTCCATTAACCATCCCTATACATTTGGGTGTAAGTCAAAATTATGTTGCCACTCAATTATTGTAATCCTTTTACAAAATTTAGCATAAAAGAGCACTGTTGACAATAGCCAAAAATTGAAAACAACCCAAATATCCATTAATGGATGAATATATAAATAAAATACTGTATATCTATTGGGTGGAATATTATTCAGCCATGAAAAGGAATAAAGTGCCAATTCATGCAACAACATGAATAAACCTCAAAAATATGATGCTAAGTCAAAAAAGGCAGCCACAAAAAGTCATATATTGTATAATTTTATGTATCTGAAATATTATGAACAGGCAAATCCATAGAAATAGAAAGTATAATAGTGGTTTCCAAGGACTAGAGGAGAGGAGAATGGGAAGTGACTGCTTAATGGGTGCAGTGTCTCTTTTGCAGGTGACGACAATGTTTTGGAACTAGATAGAGTTGATTCTTACACATCATGAATGAACTAAATGCAACTGAACTGTACATTTTAAAATGGTTAATTTTGTGTTATATGAATTTAATCTCCAGAAAAGTTATTCCACTAAAACTTGATTAAACTTAAAAAAAATTGGAATCATGCTTTGGTGTGATGGGAGAATAATTTGATATCTGATTTATTATGGATCCTAAGTGACCCAACATTAAAAAATCACATGAATAAATATATCTCATTAAATAAAATGACACTTCACCTCTCATTCTACTGTGGTACAATTATTTGTCTTATGCCAATTCAACAGGTACTATATTTTCATTTTAAGCATATCACATGTAACTACCACTTCTTTCAAATGGTATGTTCTACCTATTTAAGGGCCATTTATAGCCAAAATGACATATTAACAACCAGTCATCAATCCTCTTCTACAGGCAGGTTTGTGGTTGGTAAATCATCCAGTGTTGGATTTTTCTTTTCACTTACAGAAGCAATACAAAAACTTCCAGTGACAGTGGAATGCCTTAACCTTCAAACTTCAAATTCTTCAAACCTTTACTCAAAACAAGAAATGTCACAATATAGAAGTAACTGATTCACCATAAAAAATAAATATTTAAATACCCAGCCAAGCTTAAAAGTAAGAAAGGAAAACCTCCAAATGACAGAAATAAAAATGGAACTCAGAACCAGAGCAGTGAGTAGCAGCTGAAACTGTATCAAGTGATACACTCTTCAGGAGCTAAGGTTTTAGCACCCAATTAAGGATTATTTTTAAAACAACCATTCTTGGTGGAGAGCTGAAACTGTTACTTGCATAAATCAAGGAGCCAAAAAGGAACTATCGCTCCCAAGACCAGTACCTAAAACAATCTGTCCATCGTTTCAAGGTCTTAACTTGGAAGTGGAGCTTCTTTGAGCTTCTGATGAAAAGTCAGTCTTGAGAATTCAAAACATTAATATGCCCTGTGTGTAGGTTTGGAGCCCAAATTCTCACCAACTTTTCACTACCCACAAACATGAAAACCCAAGCAGAGAAACTAATGTGAAAACTGTCTCCATGGTCTAGGACATCCCCTGGGCTCCCATAAAGGAAAATTCCCCACTAAAGATGAGCTCATAAGCAAAATTTAAAAAACCAAGAGGAAATCTGCAGTACAAGAGACAGCCAACCATTCAATAAATGAGAGAATTCACACCTAAAGGGGTGAACATAGAACAATTTGAAAGGATCTTTAAAATAAATGTCTTTTAAATGACCAAAGAAGTAAAGAAACACATCTACAGATTTTTTAACTCCTTCTAAATACGACATTATTAAAAAACAAGCAGATTTGGAAAAAGAAGAAATTATAGAAATGATAAAGAGTCATTGAATGCTTCTTAAAGTTAATGTAGTAGTTTAATACTGGGCTATATAGTTTTAAATGGAGAATTAATGATTTTGGAAGAGAGAGCTAAAGTAATTACCCAAAATGCAACACAGAGGAATGGAGCAGCAATTCAGGGACAGAGTGAGGATGTTTTAAATGTAAATATCACTGGCAAAATATAGGGCACTCTAATCTTAGAGAATATTGTGATATCAGAAGACAAATTGCTGCTTTATAATAAACTGGTAACCCAAGTAGCTTGAGGAGAATGCACTGCTAAGTGCAAGGGGTCCCTGGAGGGCCCATTCTGTGTTAAACTTGGTGTTGTCACCAACCTGCCTCACTGCTCAGGCCCCAGATAACCCTCCCCACTATTTGCCCTTGTCTGCTCTTGGTTGTATTATTATGTCCTATCTCGCTACTTTTTAATATTTTGTGTTTCAGATCACAAGCTTGAGTTGCAACTTCACAGCCTTAACGTAGCCTCCCTTAAGTTTGCTTAGAAGGGTAGAATGTTCCCTAAGTGCATCCAGGAACTCTGGGTTTCAGGGCTGGAGCCCATGGAGCATGGGTCTGGGCTCACTGCAGCAGTTCTCAATTTCGTCTAACACAAACAGACTTTTAATGTCTTATAATCTGAAACAACTGCCACAGTTTCTATCTGTCTCACATATTTGCTCTCTTCAGTGAGACTCAAATTTTCTACCTAGGCTTACTTCTCTCTGAAAGAAATACCGTGCTCAAGACCCCTATTTAAGAAGTCTCTGCTTTTTTGCAAGCCTGGCACAATATAAAATGTCCCAAAACTCAGAGGCACACAGTCACACAAGGAAAGACAGGGCCATATAACTTGATGAGCAAACTGACAGAAGCCAAGAGGCATCATCCGGTGGTCACTCTGCTCGCCAGGAGGAGGCAGGGAGGATGGCCAACAGCAGCACTGCAGGGGCCAAGGGCAGGCAGCCCCGAGAGGTGCCATTATGGCATGCAGACTGTGTCAGAGCTGGAAACAATGCAGGCCCAGAAGACTCTGAAAGAGACTTCGACCTTCCCCTACCTTGAACTGCATCAAAGAATTTAGGTGGAGGAACTGCTCCAAGAGGAGAACAGTCACCATAGGTAAGTACATCATAATGTGAACTAGATGTGGTAGACAAAGAGGAACATGGCTAAGTCTTAAAATTCCTCTGTGCCTCATTGTTTCCAGTGGCCCAGCAAACATTTGTTTACAAACATTTACTCTCTTACATTTCTATGAATTGCTTTCCTTTCCCTTTAAAGTCTCTGAGGGGAAGAGAGAGGGACCCTTTCTCCTTTCTCCTTAGTTCATGATGACATATATACCTTACCCTCCCTAATTGTCTTTGGAATCTCATGTCTATTATATAAATATTTTGTATGTAATTAAACTTTGTTTTTTTTTCTCCTGTTAATCTGTCTCTTATTAGTTTGATTTTTAAACCAGCAAGAAGAACCTCAAAGGGTAGAAGAAAATTCTTCTTTCCCAGCAGTACAAGAGGACTGAATCCTTCTGCTTTGGAGTCACCCAGAAGATGTTAGAGGAGCATCAGCATAACAGAACAACACCCATCACCTTAGGACAGATGACCGGGATCTAAATGACAATGAACAGACACCCAGCCAGCACGGCACATGATGGCTCCTCCTTGGCAATCAGAGAACCAACGCATCTCCACTTTACATGATCCCAATACATATGACCCAGAGAGGATGAGGAATGGTAGGGAGGTTAGATATATCTGGAGATTGTTGATGATGGGCCTTTTTGAAAAAGAACTCCAGTTCTCAACCCAGTGGTCCAGATAACCATGGTCAGTCAAGCAAAACAACTGGGATAAATTAAACTTACTTGCCAAGCAGGAAATCAGTTTACTTTCTAATCTGATAAAGCAGAAAAATACAACTAGCAAGTGAGCACAGCTTTAGATAGGATACCACGGCAAAAATCAAAGAAAAGAAAACACGTCAGTTGGAAAGAGGAATTATGAAAAGTGAAAACAACCCTTATAGTTTTATTGCATTTTTTAGTTTTCAAAATGATCTCCCATGTACTTTGTCATTTGAGGTTTCCAATAATCTTGTGAGGTAGACACAGTATTATCTAATTTTGCGGATACGTGATCCCTCAGAAATTTTCAAGGACAAAGCAAAAGTTGGTGGATTTAGCTGACTGGGAGCAGAATTTGCAACCCAAAATATGCCTCTTTGGCATATTGATTATTTGGGGCTGATTATTTTTAAGTAACAGGAGAAGCTCTGAAAAGCAAAAAGTTACCTTTTTGTACGGAACATTTGCATTTATAAGGGAAATCTCCATTTGTGTGTCTCCCTCTCTGTATCAGGAAGAGGATAACTCTCAAGGAACTCTTACCGGTGGAGAATGCAATGATTTAGATCTGTGTAACAACCATGCTCTTGTTCACTGTGCTTTGCTTGATAACCTCCCATAACTGGCTTTCCCTCCCCTGCAACATCTTCCTTCTCTTTAGCTGGAGATGTTATTTAAGGTTACGTCTTGGACCATTTCAGGAATCACTCTCAGTTTTCCTGGGTCTCTCACATGTATACAGGAGGTATAGATGTTATCAAGCATCTGTTTGTTTTTCTCCTGTTAACCTGTCTTTTATTACAGGGGGTCTCAGGCAAGCCAGAAGGGTATAGGTAAAATTCTTTTTTCCTCCCTTACATAGCCACTGGCTGGGAAAAGTTCAGCTTTAAGAACTTTAAGAATAAGGTTTTATCTACATCATACTCTCTGCCCAGGTACTTAGAAATAAGCAAGGGGAGGGAAGAAAACAAACTGAAATGTAGTCTTCCCTACTTCAGTCAGGTCTTTGCACAAATGTCAACTTATAAGTGACATCACAGTCTAAAGTAGCAAGCTGGTATCTATCACTCCCAGTCCCTTTCCTCTGCCTTCTTTTTCTTCTGGTATCAACCACCTCCTGACATATTAGTATTAACTTGTCTTGTGTTTTCCTCAGTGGGATGTAAGCTCCATGAAAATCAGGGATATTTCTACTTTGTTCAACCTCAGATCTCTGGTATCTAGAACAATGCTTCAGGGTATGGATAAATATGTGTTAAGTGGATGAATGAATGTCTTGAAGGGCTACCATTTGCCAGCTGTTTTTTAGGCAGACAGACACACAGAGCCTTAAGAAGGAAGTTCCAAATTGCTAAAACAATTCTATTCACATTTAAACAGAAAGTATTTGTAAATGTGTTTCATGGGTGGGTATGGTTGGGGAAAATTCAGTGTATTATGGTTTATTTGTGGGGGGAGATTGTTTTGAAAATGAGGTTAAGACTATAACCTTTTCTCACTGATTTTCAGGAGGAAAGTAATGAAAAAAATCTTATTTTTATTGATTGTGAGGTTATCTCTGGCTACTAATAATAGAGACACTAACTACTGAGAATTAAAAGGTGAACCTTTGTTTTCTGTAGGCTAGAAATTAAAAAGGCACTAATGGTGTTAACAGAACAAGCATAGATTTGGACTTCGAGTACTTATGTGGTCCTGAAATCTATTTCCTAATGAATATGTGACCTGAGCAAGCATTCTCTGTAAAGTAACAATAAAAAGGTCAAGTAAGGACTAACTGAAATATCTTTCCTGTGAAAGGATTTTGAAAACCAAAAAGGATTACCTATACCAATAAAATGTGTGTTTATTCATTTAGAACCAAAGTATGTTTTATCAAATTCTTGGATTTATGCTAGGAAGCAGGAGGGAAATAACAAATTGGAAGAATTTAGACTAAAACATTTAAAAATCTGACATCTTTTTCTTCTATTAAGAAGAACCAAGTACCCTTGTACTGTTATCAAAAACAGGATCACTTTCAGGAAGATTCAGAGCCTCTCTCTTATGATGTCTGAGGTCAACTGTGACCTCTCAGAGGTCCTTCCATCCAGGATTCTCCTACCTCAAAGCATGTTATAGAACAACCCAGAAAGTGTCTGTTCCTCAGCTTCTGAAACACTCAATTCCAAGGGAGCCCCTTTGAAAGATATCCAAGGGGACGTTAAGTCATCATGGTCTCCATTTAATGTTGGAAAAGAGGCTTAGAAGCATGGTTTCTACATAGTTAGCAGCTCTTGTCAAATACTAGAAGGAACCCTTCTCTTGGGAGGCCAAGGTGAAACAAGAAATATCCCATAACTTTTTAAAAAGTAGACAATAGGTATATAAGGTCAATACTGGCAGCCTCAGAATCAGCAGCAGAGCAATGAGTCAAGAGACTGACTTCATTTATTTTAAGTGTTTTGACCTTCTGGACAGAGACAAGCTAGTACAAATAAATAGGTCATCAGATGTTACTCTCAGATGCAAGAGATTGTATGTATAAACGTTTGCCTTTATTGTCTTAGCATTTAAGCTTTGAAGAAAAGAATGGTTTGTTTGGTTGGTTTTTTGGTTACAGAATATAACGTCTAGCTTTTTTTCCCATATACATTGAGGCATACACAATATTTATTTATATATAGTAGATTTTAGAAAATAATAATTATTTTGTACTTTTTTTTTACAAATCATGTATGGGAGAGGTCTTCAGAGTGGAACTGAAGAAAGCAATTCCATTAGTCAAACCCTGATAATCATCAGCATAACAGCTGCCTTTGCCCTTCCAGACCCTCTGTTCCCGCTGGGCAGGCCTCATCCCATTTAACCCTTACACACCTGTGAACTGGTTCTATCATTACACACGTTGTGCTGACAGAGAGGGCCTTAACATCCCCTTAACCTTGACTAAAACTTCAACAGGTTTCTAACTGACTCTAGGCCCCTGACATCTTTTCTCAGAGCATTTACTTTAGAAAACTTGTAATGGTAAATTCTTTCTCTTCCCTTTGAGATGTAAGTCTTCTCTCAAGGATTGGGAAGCCATTCTTTTAAAATGTAATATCATCAAAACGGCACTCTTTTCTTTCCTTCCTCCCTCCTTCCCTCCCTCCCTTCCTTCCTCCCTTGCTTCCTTCCTTTCTCTTTCTTTCTCACTTTCTGACTCTTTACCTATCTATCTATCTATCTCTCTATCTTTCTCCCACTAGAGTGAAAGCTCCCTGAGAAAGGGACTTTATCTGTATTTTCAGAATTAATATCACCACAACCCTGGGCACCCAGTAACTGCTCTGTGAGTGATGTGTTGAATGAGAATGTTTGCAAAACCCCTTCAAAAACCAGTCATTCCAGTCTCAACTTTCTTGACTTCAACATGCATTTGTTTTTTTCCCTTCTTTAAAAACAACAAAACCATAGTTTTCAAAAAAGAAAGAAAGAAAGAAAGAAAGCACCTCTATTGCCAAGTCTCTGTTAGGAGGTTGGGGGTGTGGGTAGAAACCTAACTAATGTAAGTGCCAGATAGCAAACACAGATTACCAGATGTGGATAAAATGAAAGTTCCTGTGGCCAGGATTCACACCTGGCCCTGGTTGGCTCGCTCACTACACACATGTGGGCAATACATCGTTATTAACTCTATATAAAGAACTCTGTCCGGTGCTGTAGGTGACACAGTGGCATGTCTACAAGGCTGCAGGAGAGCAGAGCAGAGGCTGGAGTGGTAGCAGCACCGAGAACAGAGGCCCAGAGGACGGCTGTGTGGGCAGAGAGGCCCAGAGGCAGAGACCGGCTTGCTGCATGCAGACCCGCTCTGAGTGGACAGGATTCTAGTGACTGACCTGCCACTGTGGAAATACAGCTGGATATAACCCTTTCACCTCAAGAACATTCTACAGTCATTTCTTTGGTCACATTGAATCCATAGAGAACTTGCCAGGGGCTGAAACCCATTGGCAAGACAACTGGTGTAGTCAGCAGGATTCATTGTTGACCAAGGAAAAGAAAAGGCTGCCCTCATGGGAGGAGTGTTTCAGTGGGCTGCACCTAGGATGAGGAGACATTCGAGTGTCCGCCTGTGGACAGGTTAGGTACTGTGAAGGGGTGGAGGACAGGGGTCCACCCCAAAAGAAAGAAAATTTGCTGACTGAAATGGTGTCACTACAAAGGGCTGTCGAAATAGTAAGGGATGTCATGGTGGCCCAAGAGGAAGCAGCACAAAAAGGAGCAGCAGCCCGAGAGCGCAGGCTGCCAGGTGCCATGGTGCAGGTGAAGGATGAGGTGGAGCTATCAGCCCAGAAATGGAGGAGTGGAGGTTTGATGAACAGGTGAGGGTGGAGGCCCTGCCAGTGCCAGAGGCATCGGCCCCTCCTCAGCTGAGACGCCACCTGGTTGAAAGCTGGTGGAAAGCCAGAAAGACTCGGCAACCGCAGGTTCTTCCAGGAGAGGTGCAGCCCCCTCCTCGGGTTGTGGAGCACTCCATGCTCTGCTTCTGCCCTCAGGCTCAAGTACAAAGGGAAATACGGTCTGCTTCTTGAAGGAAGAGTTTGGAGGGCCCCCTGAAGGTCATGAGGACCCAGATGTGGGTTGGTTTGAAAAGGCAGGAGCAGATGGAAAGAAATTGGATGGAGCTGCAGCAGTGATTGGGCCCAGAGCAGCAGTTCCAGCTGCTGAGAATGAAGCAGAAGGCAGAGATAAAGCAACAAGATCGGCCTGTGTGTCTGCAAGACTTTTTGCTGGAGAGGCTGGAGAAGGTGGGTATTTTAAGGCCCAACCATGGTCCTTTTGGTTAACTCATTTGAGTAGAACTGGTTTGAATACAGCCAGGATGACCACTTGGTGGCAGTGGATCTCCTCAGGCTTGAAGGTTATTGTAATTTGTTAGAACTGGTTTCAATAGGCAATGGATCTCCTCCGGTTTGAGGGATATTATAATTTGTTGTGATTTTTGTTATTTGTATATTGTCATAGCCTCTGTTGTTATTATGGAATTTGCTTACAATGCTCCAGCTTTCTCACACAGAGACCACGGTAGAGGATTGAGTGCACACAGATTAAGAGGAGAGAATCCTGGAGGGGTGGAGTGTAGATAAAATGAAAGTTCCTGTGGCCAGGATTCTCACATGGCCCTGGGTGGCTAGCTCACTACACAGGTGTGGGCAATACATCGTTACTGACTCTATGTAAAGAGCCCTGCCCAGTGTTCTGAGTGACACGGTAGCATGGTTGCAAGGCTGTAGGAGAGCAGAGCAGAGGCTGGAGTCATGGAAGCACTAAGGACAGAGGCCCAGAGGACGGCTGTGCAGGTAGAGATGCCCAGAGGCAGAGACTGGCTTGCTGCATGCAGACTCATTCTGAGTGAATGGGATCCTAGTGATTAACCTGCCACCTTGGAAATAAAGTTGGGTATAACCCTTTCACCTCCAAAACGTTCTACTGTCATTTCTTTGGTCACATTGAATCCATGGTGAACTTGCCCAGGGCTGAAACCCACTGACAAGACACCAGAGTACATCCTGCAATACTCCCACTAGCTCACCCAGCACTTACAAACTCTCCCACATTTTTTCTCAGCAGAGTTCAAGTTCAGTCTCTCTACCCTACTGTAATAGCCACAGACAAGTCTTCCTTCTCAGTTGATCTCTCTTCAGTACATTTCTTCCTTGACAGTTCAGATGAAGAAACTGATCTGCATAAAGCTTCCTTGCTTACCTGACATCACCCCCTTAGCCGTGGGGCTGGAACTCAGTCCTTACTACCTACTACAATAAGGGCAAAAGAAGATGGCCACAGGGAACAGTCTGAGCCCTCCATCCTCCACAAGAGGAACTGATGAAAATTAAGAACTGCTGCTAGGCACAGCTCAGATTCCGTTACTGTCCTGATTACCCCATGCTCTTTGATGTATGGTGAGTAACCAGACTTCACCTGCCCCCTAAGCTCCAACACGCCAGCAGTGCCATGTGCAAACCAGGGCAGGCCACAGGACAGAACACCTCTCCTGGCCTCCTTGCTGGGTCCTCCCAGAGCCTTTAATGTGCAGCCTTTTCTTCTGCCCCTGCTCCCTGTGTGTTAGTCCCAGACATTTTGCAAATATGTTAAATCTGAACAAAAATTTTATGACCTTGTACTATTTTCCCAAATGCCAAAGCTCTGCCCAGGCACCCCTTAGCTGTGTCTGAGGCCCTACAGGGAGTCTGAGGCCCCAGATTCTTCTCCCACCCCCACCAACCCTGACCCTCCAGCCTCCTGGGTGATTCTACATTCTCAAAAGCAGAAATTTCAGAGTGTTTCCCTTAGAGAATCCTGAATCTTTCCAGTTTATTTGTCCAAGCTATATTTTGGACAAAACTATGTATATATTGTCTTGCCAATGAGTTTCAGCCCTGGGCAAGTTCCCTATGGATTCAATGTGACCAAAGAAATTGACAGTAAAACATTCTTGGGGTGAAAGTGTTATACCCAACTTTATTTCCACGGCAGGTCCGTCACTAAAATCCCGTTCACTCAGAGCGAGTCTGTATGCAGCAAGCCAGTCTCTGCCTCTGGCCCCTCTGTCTGCACAGCTATCCTCTGGGCCTCTCTTCCTGCACAGTCATCCCGCACAGCCATCCTCTGGGCCTCTGCACAGTCGTCCCACACAGCCATTCTCTGGGCCTCTGCACAGTCATCCCGCACAGCCATCCTCTGGGCCTCTGCACAGTCGTCCCACACAGCTGTCCTCTGGGCCTCTCTGCACAGTCGTCCCGCACAGCCATCCTCTGGGCCTCTGCACAGTCATCCCACACAGCTGTCCTCTGGGCCCCTCTGCACAGTCGTCCCACACAGCCGTCCTCTGGGCCTCTGCACAGTCGTCCCACACAGCCGTCCTCTGGGCCTCTGCACAGTCATCCCACACAGCCATCCTCTGGGCCTCTGCACAGTCATCCCGCACAGCCATCCTCTGGGCCTCTGCACAGTCGTCCCACACAGCCATCCTCTGGGCCTCTGCACAGTCGTCCCGCACAGCCGTCCTCTGGGCCTCTGCACAGTCGTCCCACACAGCCGTCCTCTGGGCCTCTGCACAGTCATCCCGCACAGCCATCCTCTGGGCCTCTGCACAGTCATCCCGCACAGCCATCCTCTGGGCCTCTGCACAGTCATCCCGCACAGCCATCCTCTGGGCCTCTGCACAGTCATCCCGCACAGCCGTCCTCTGGGCCTCTGCACAGTCATCCCGCACACAGCTGTCCTCTGGGCCTCTCTGCACAGTCATCCTGCACAGCCATCCTCTGGGCCTCTGCACAGTCATCCCGCACAGCCATCCTCTGGGCCTCTGCACAGTCGTCCCGCACAGCCATCCTCTGGGCCTCTGCACAGTCGTCCCACACAGCCATCCTCTGGGCCTCTGCACAGTCATCCCGCACAGCCATCCTCTGGGCCTCTGCACAGTCGTCCCACACAGCTGTCCTCTGGGCCTCTCTGCACAGTCGTCCCGCACAGCCATCCTCTGGGCCTCTGCACAGTCATCCCGCACAGCCATCCTCTGGGCCTCTACACAGTCGTCCCACACAGCCATCCTCTGGGCCTCTCTGCACAGTCATCCTGCACAGCCATCCTCTGGGCCTCTGCACAGTCATCCCGCACAGCCATCCTCTGGGCCTCTGCACAGTCGTCCCGCACAGCCATCCTCTGGGCCTCTGCACAGTCGTCCCACACAGCTGTCCTCTGGGCCTCTCTGCACAGTCATCCTGCACAGCCATCCTCTGGGCCTCTGCACAGTCATCCCGCACAGCCATCCTCTGGGCCTCTGCACAGTCATCCCACACAGCCATCCTCTGGGCCTCTGCACAGTCGTCCCACACAGCTGTCCTCTGGGCCTCTCTGCACAGTCATCCTGCACAGCCATCCTCTGGGCCTCTGCACAGTCATCCCGCACAGCCATCCTCTGGGCCTCTGCACAGTCGTCCCGCACAGCCATCCTCTGGGCCTCTGCACAGTCGTCCCACACAGCCATCCTCTGGGCCTCTGCACAGTCATCCCGCACAGCCATCCTCTGGGCCTCTGCACAGTCGTCCCACACAGCTGTCCTCTGGGCCTCTCTGCACAGTCATCCTGCACAGCCATCCTCTGGGCCTCTGCACAGTCATCCCGCACAGCCATCCTCTGGGCCTCTGCACAGTCATCCCACACAGCCATCCTCTGGGCCTCTGCACAGTCGTCCCACACAGCTGTCCTCTGGGCCTCTCTGCACAGTCATCCTGCACAGCCATCCTCTGGGCCTCTGCACAGTCGTCCCACACAGCTATCCTCTGGGCCTCTCTTCCTGCACAGCCGTCCCACACAGCCATCCTCTGGGCCTCTGTCCTCGACGCTGCCACCACTCCAGCCTCTGCTCTGCTCTCCTCTCCTGCAGCCCTGCAGCCATGCCACCGTGTCACGCCCAGAGCACTGGGTGGAGCTCTTTATATAGAGTCAACAGCCATGTGTTGCCCACAGGTGTGCAGTGAGCTAGTCAACCAGGGCCAGGTGAGAATCCTGGCTACAGGAACCCTCATTTTATCCACAATATTTAAAACATTTTTAATGAAATTCAGTCACCTCAGTCAGTTTTACTCTAGGCTCCATTCAGAAAGGTTTCAACCTGAAGTGATTGCAAATCTGTGCCTGCAAAAATGACAAGCCAGGCAAAGCCATGCATAGTCCCAAAGCGCCATCTAGCATCTAAAAGTGGGAATGACAACTTCCAGATCTGTGACATTTTCTTGTGCAAAAAAGCCACATAAGGTGCCAGAGCACACTTGTCCTTCCCAGAGTGGCCAAATCAAATGGTCACAATATCCACACACAGGAGCATGGGAAATCTCCTAGTATGTTTAATGTAGAAGAATTAAGTTATTTAACTTCACCCACAACCCCCTAGCAATCCTCTGCATCAGTCGGACTGGGTCCTCACTGGCCCCAAAGCTCCCTCTTGCTTTACTCTCACTTGACCATGGCCAGGAATCTTTTTCCTGCCATCTTAACCAGTAGAGGTTCTGTTCTATTCATTCGTAAAGACCTATCTGCTCCATGAAAATTCTTCTTGTGTCCCAAATTGGATATGGTATTTTTATCCTTTGAAACTACCCAGAATTTTCCTTATATGCTATTTTGTTATTTCATGTCCTACGCTTACTTAATCCCTTTTCATCTCCTCCCCACCAGTGTGTACAATTCCCAAAGGTCTCTCCTGTACCTCATTCATGAAAGGAGGTAAAGCAGTGATTGATAGCCTGGGCTGCAGATTCAGATAGTCTGGGTTTAAAATGTGGCTCTGCTACTTACTAGCTGAGTGAACTCTGGTGAATTACTTAACTTCCTTCTTTACTTCCTTCATCTGTAGATTTTCTGTATTTGAAAAAGTTAATACATGTAAATCTGCAATCAGCACCTGACACAAAAACTATTAAAATGGATTCCCTTTTCTCAGTTTTGATTGATGCATAAAGACAATAGATGCCTCACTCCAAAGTAAAATCACCACAAAGGACTTACAAAAAGAAAATGGAAGAAAACCCGTATTGCAGCACTTAGTTCACCATCCACCTCCAGCTATTAAAAGGTTTGTAGAATTAAAAAGGAAGACAGTAAATAGAGAGTTTTTAGAATAGATAGTTGGTATGCCAAGGGAAAGAAATGGGATGCCTTTTGCCCAAGCCTCCCACATCTGGAGAACACAGTGGACCAGTGTGAGTCGCCCATGTGAGAAATCTGAAGCCCAGCATTTGGACTTGTCAGGAGGTGATGGCAGATGAGCCAAAGGAGAGAAGGCTGCATCAGCTGGTCAGCAGTCTCAGAGTTTTCAGGTCACTTCCTTGAAGGAGAAGTGAGTCAAGAGAGAGAGACCACCAGACAGGCAACAAGCCTTGGATTGTCTTAATCCTGCCTGAGATAGACATCTGGAGCGTGACAGACCTCAGCAAAGAGAAGCTAAAGGGACCACCAGATGGTGAGCAACTGAGGAAGGATTAGCAACAAGCTAAGAGAACACAGGGCCCACACCAGAGGAACTGCAGGCATGAGGCCCCAGTTGCTGGAGGTGGTTAGGAGGGTGAAGGAATGGCAAGAAATAAGTCTTCAAAGAACCTACAAAAGGGTCAGCTTAAATACCTGCCTTGCCCAGAGGGCACAACTCTTGCAAAGACCATTCTGGCCTGGTAAGAAGTGTCTTGTTCCCCTTCCTCTTCTGGACAGGCCAACCCTGGGGGTTCAGAAACCATAGTTAGCAAGATGGCTGAAGGAGAAAGGGAAGCATTAGGTGAGAAATGAGAGAAAACCACCCACATGCACTTCTGTAACTGCATATTCCCCTTCTCTGTCAGGCCTGAGCTGAGGAAAGAAGAGAAGCCTCAATGTTAAATCAAGAACAACATTTTTCCCATAACATGGGAATGACATTTTAATTACTTGTCTTACCTAGACATAACCAATAACTTAGAGGAATAAAGAGAAGCAAAAGTCAAGGTGCTTTATAATTGCATCCCATGAGTCACACTTTTTCAAGTATTCAGGCAGTGTTAACTATTTGTATCACTTTTGTGTTTTAGAGTGTTGCACATAGGAGGTATTCATTTATTTACATATTCATTCAAAGTTATGGAGCAACTGCTAGGTACCAACACAATGGCCAGGAACCAGGGATCACAAAGTGACAATGACAGGACCCCTGTGACAAAAGGCTAATGAATCGCTAATGGGGAAACTAGAAAAATGAAAATAGAAAGCATGAAGTGCTCTGTAGAGATGTACAAAGTGCCACTGGAACAGAAAAGGGAATGAATATGCCTGGGACATTGGGGAGGTGACACAATACAAGAAACAGTTGAGCTGCCCAAGAGATATTTGTTAACTTTGTACTATTTGCCTTTTGATACTTTGAAAATTTGAATTTAGAGAGGCAGGAAATTCAGATAGTCCCCATGGTGAAAGTCAAGGAAATGCTACTGGAAAGAAGCTGAGTTTCTCCCTTCCAATGTCCAAGGCTGATGCTCTCAGACACAGCAAGCCCGATGCAGGACCAGGGCAAACGTTGGCCCCTGTGGAGGAAGCAGCCTCACTATCAGGAAACCGCCTGTCGGATGGCATTTCAGAGGCTCCTGAGTGGTCCCTCCTTTCAGGCACCTGAAATACTCCCCCCCTTCCAATTGCCTGAAATGCCACATGGAGCCACTTACTGCTTGTCCTGAAGCTCGGGTGCCCTTTAAAAAGAAAATAGCTCTGAAAGAGAGTAGGTTACTAAGTTTACATTTACATTTCAGCATGAAGGAGTTATTGACTCTTTCCTGGTAACAAGTATAGATACAGAAAGGGTTGGAAATGCATGACATCTCAGGGTACCAAAAGAAAAGAAAAAGAGAACTTTCCCAGGTTCTCCAGAAAACAGCCTCTTTGACTCTGAGATTTGTGTGCAGGAGGTTTATAAGGGATTGCCTTGGGGAACAAGAGCTCTCAGAAATGAGAGAAGCAAGATTGGACAGCGCTAGCCCAGGCCCTGCTGGAAGCTCTAGAGCTAGGATCAAATCAAAGTTGTCCCAATTGAGGCAAGAAGGCCAGGCTTTTATACCCAGCATCGACCAGTCCCTGGAATGAGGCTGCCTCTAGGGAGTGGGTGTAAGCTTGGCAAAGCAGCTTAACCTCAGCCAAGAGCAACTCCTGGAGAAGGACTTGGCTACAAGCCATCAACAAGTGGGGGTGTAAGTGCCTATGTCATGAGGAGGGCCTGGGAGTGCAGCACAGTGTTCACTACCAGCACCAAAGACACTGGTGAACACAGAAAGTAAAGATCATGTACAACAGCTGAACACAAATGTCTCTATCATTTAGCCACACCCGAATAATTTCTCTGCTCATCTGAAGTCCTCCCGCTACTGACTGTAAATAGTTTCTCCTAGATCCTGAATATTCAAGCTTTTCCTCAAGAAAAAAAGTATGAAATGTTAGGTACCTATCAGGCACCATACTGCCTCAGTTTCCCCCCAAAAGATCAGGAGATCAAAGAGAAAATGAACCAGAGATTAGAGTATGAGGTTTATTGGTTCCTCTGCTCAGTCTTTCTGAGGACTGACCCACAATATGCCAGGGAACAGCTGGTGCTCAAAGATGCCTTCATGTCCATCACCAGCATGCCCTTTAGGTATTATATCTAATCCTGCAGGTCTCAAGATATCATGAAGGAGCTTCATGAGCCAGAAATTCCCATTGTACATTTTACCATTCTCTTAATACCAGGAAACTTGCAGTAGTCCATGGGCCAAGTCCATTTGTTTGCCAGACAAACATTTCCTCAGTGCTACTCTGTGCCAGGAAATGTGCAAGGCACTGGGGATAAAAAAATAAGCAAGATATGCAGCAGTTTTCTAGGGCCTCAAACACTCTCATAGAAAAAGGCAAGGATGGGACTTAATGCTGTCAAGCAGGGCACTACCAGTGTGTTGGACAGGAAATCACTCACCAGGTCAATGCAATCCAGTCTTCCAGCAACACACTGAACTCTGCCAATGATGCTCACAATACTCACCAAAAACTCAGAGGAAACACTATCACCACGCAGTGTTGTGATTGTTCTGAAATAGGGCAATGTTTAAACTCCTCTGTATTAGAAGGGAGTTCTTTGTTAAGCCTACAATTGGTTGGGTGCTGGTGGGTCTCCATCCTCCAAACTATGAAGTAAATTGTATCTTGGTGCCAGGCCCTTCTTCCAAGGCAAGGCCCAGCCAGTGGGGTCTGTTCCAAATTAAGCAAAAGCACTAAGATTTGGGAGTGTCTTACCAGGAATACACCCATGTCTCAAACTCTGGCTCTGCAGCAGAAGAAATTACAATCTGTAGCTGCCTGTTCACCTTCCCAAATTTTCAATCAGTAATTCATCTGCAGCTCCCAACAAAATAATCAACGTAGATCACAGAAAATGTAATCTTGCACTATTTAAATCATCAAAATGAAACTGAAATTGTTAAAATCCCCCATTCTCTATGAAGCAGAATTCTTTTCAGGTTCTTTTTTTATTTCCAGACATGTCATTAAAGAAATTACTGAGTAGCTTTTACAAGTTAGGCCTATCAATTACTCAATTCTACAAGTGTTTACTGAGGGCCACTTTGTGTGATGCAATGTGCTAGCTCACAGTGGGAAATCAGAACAGATGGCTCAGATGAAGCCAGATAATGGAAGGCCTAGGAAGCCAGGATAAATGATTTGTACTTGATTATCTAGAAGGCAAAGAGCTAATGAGGCCTTCTAGCAAGAAAGAAGCTTGATAAAAATAGAATTCTGGAAAGAGCAAATGAGAGAAGAGGTACAGGGTGAATTAAGGTGGAGCCTGGGCAGAATCCAGATTGTGACCTGTTTCCAGTGGACAAAGATGGTGGCATGTAAAACGGACAGAAAGGAGAAGTAACATAAAAGAAATAATGCAAAGAAAGAAATGAATGTATTTGGATTCTGAATTCTTTCCTCAAATGTTCTTACCTGTTCTATCACTTTGTTGATAAAATGAAGGTTCCTGTGGCCAGGACTGTCACCTGGTTGACTAGCTCACTACACATGTGTGAGCAATACATTGTTTTTGACTATACACAGAGCCCTGCCCAGGGCTCTGGGTGACACGGTGGCACAGCTGCAAGGCAGCAGGAGAGCAGAACAGAGGCTGGAGTGGTGGCAGCACAAGGACAGAGGCCCAGAGGACTGCTGTGTGGGCAGAAAGGCAGAGAATGGCTTGCTGCATGCAGACTTGCTCTGAGTGAATGGGATTTTAGTGATTGACCTGACACTGTGGAAATAAAGTTGGGTATAACCCTTTCACACCAAGAATGTTTTACTGTCATTTCTTTGGTCACACTGAATCCATAGTGAACTTGCCCAGGGCTGAAACCACTGGCAAGACACACTTATTACCCAAATTACCTTGAGGAGACTAATCAGCTTTTCCAGGCTACAAAATAAGGATAATAGTAGTACCTACTGTATAGGTATTATTATTATTATTATTATTATTATTATTATTATTATTATGGTACTAAATGAGGCAATATATTGAGAGAGAAAGGAAACAGCAGAATGCCTGTCACATAGCAAGTACTCAGTAAAGAACAACTAATATTATTTTTAATAAAAATACAAATGAGATGAGGAGTTCCGGGAAGATGGTGGCGTGAGCTGGGCGGTGGAAATTTCCTCCCAGAACTATATAAATCTACGAAAATACAGCAAATACAACTATTCCTAAAAGAGAGACCAGAAGACACAGGAAAGCGCACAGCATGCAGCTACACCCGAGAGGACTCGGCACCCTGTGAGGCGGGTAAGATACGGAGCCGCGACTGGCAGGACCCAAGCACTCACCCACCCCAGCGCGCTGGCAGGAAGAGAGGATTCAGAGCAGGGAGGGAGTGGAAGAACAGGCCCGCGAAATAACCAGCCCCGGTGATCTGCGCCGGGAGCACTGACACACATCACGTGGTCCATCGGACATTGGAGAGGCAGAAGCTGCAGGTTTTGAGCTGGGAACACGCCCGGGTCCGTGCAGCCAGCGCCCTGGGACAAGAGAAAAGGGTGCGCTGTTTATAGCAGTCTTGGAGTGGTGGGGGGCCCAGCGAGGGAACACCATCACCTGGCACGCTAAGCCCAGCAGGCTGGGAGTCCTGAGGAACTTCGGACCCCTTGGCTGGTGACTGAGAAAAGGTAGCAGCCACACTAAAACTTTATATAGAGAACAACAGCCTCCCATTCGTTCGCGCCCCAGCCAGAGCTACAAAGAGCGGCGGCGCGACCGCCAGTGGAATAGTGGAGCAACAGCGACACCTACAGCATCCTTACAGAATCCACTCCGGGTGGGCATTTTTTTTTTGTTTTTTTCCTTCCTTTTTTCTTTCTTTCTTTATTTCTTCTTTTTCTCTTTTCTTTCTCTTCCTTCTTTTTCTTGCTTGTTTGTTTTTGTCTTTGTTTCTGTTTTTTCTTGTTTTTTTTTTTAAGTCTAAAAGAGCCCAGCTGACATACATGGCACCTACCAGCGACCACTTCTATCAACATGAAAAGGCAGAGGAATATGGTACAAACAAAAATCACGCAGACCCAGACAAAACCTGAGAGGGAACCTGAAGGGATAGAAATGCAGAATCTTCCTGAAAAAGAATTCAGAATAAAAGTCATAACCATGCTGATGGATCTAAAGAGAAATATGCAAGAGCTAAGGGAGGAAGTGAGGGAAGTCAGGAAAGATAATGCAGAAATGAGACAAGCCATCGACGGGCTCAGCAGCAGACTGGAAGAGATGCCAGAGACTGTTAATGGAATAGAAATCAGAGAAGAAGAACACAGAGCAGCTGACACAGAGAGAGATAAAAGGATCTCAAGGAATGAAAGAATATTAAGAGAACTGTGTGACCAATCCAAACAGAACAATATTCGCATTATAGGAGTACCAGAGGAAGAAGAGAGAGAAAAAGGGATAGAAAGTGTCTTTGAAAAAATAATTGCTGAAAACTTCCCCATTCTGGGGAAGGAAATAGTCTTGCAGTCCACGGAAGTCCACAGATCTCCTACCACAAGAGACCCAAGGAAGACAACACCAAGACACATAATAATTAAAATGGCAAAGATCAAAGATAAAGACAGAGTATTAAAGGCAGCTAGAGAAAGAAAAAAGATCACCTTCAAAAAAAAACCATCAGACTATCATCAGACTTCTCAACAGAAACCTTACAGGATAGAAGAGAATGGGATGATATATTTAACGTTATGACACAGAAGGGCCTCGAACCAAGAATATTGTATCCACCATGATTATCATTTAAATATGACGGAGGGATTAAACAATTTCCAGACAAGCGAAAGCTGAGAGAATTTGCCTCCCATAAACCACCTCTACAGGATATCTTAAAGGAACTGCTCTAGAAGGAAGCACTCCTAAGCCTAAAAAGATATCACCAGAGAAAATGAAATCATAGCAAAGAAAGCAGACCATCCAAATAATAACTAAAGGCAAAGAATAAAACACCTAGTATATAAAGAATGGAGGAGGAAGAATAAGAAGGGAGAGAAAGAAAGAAACATCAGACTGTGTTTACAATAACTTAACAAGAAAGGTAAGTTAGATTGTTAGATAGTTAAGAAGCAACCCCTGAACATTTGGTAACCACGAGTCTAAAGCCAGCAATGGCAATAAGTACATATCTATCAATATTCACCCTAAACGTAAATGGATTGAATGCACCAATCAAAAGACACAAAGTAACAGAATGGATAAAAAAGCAACACCCATCTATATGCTGCCTACAAGAAACCCACCTCAAAACCAAGATATACACAGACTAAAAGTGAAGGGATGGAAAAAGATATTTCATGCAAACAACAAGGAGAAAAAAGCAGGTGTTGCAGTACTTGAATCAGACAAAATAGACTTCAAAACGAAGAAAGTAGCAAGAGATAAAGAAAGACATTACATAATGATAAAGGGGTCAATCCAACAAGAAGATATAACCATTATAAATATGTATGCACCCAACACAAGAGCGCCAGCATATGTGAAACAAATACTAACAGAATTAAAGGAGGAAATAGAGAGCAATGCATTCATTTTAGGTGACTTCAACACACCACTCACTAAAAAGGACAGATCAACGACACAGAAAATGAGTAAATACACAGAGGCACTGAACAACACACTAGAACAGATGGACCTAACAGACATCTACAGAACTCTACACCCAAAAGCAACAGGATACACATTCTTCTCAAGTGCACATGGAACATTTTCCAGAATAGACCATATACTAGGCCACAAAAAGAACCTTAGAAAGTCGAAAATATTGAAATTCTATCAACCAACTTCTCAGATTATAAAGGTATAAAACTAGAATTAAATTTTAGAAAGAAAACAAAAAGGCTCACAAATACATGGAGACTTAACAATATTCTCCTAATTAATCAATGGGTTAACGACCAAATCAAAACAGAAATCAAAGAGTATATGGAGACTAATGACAACAACAACACAAAGCCACAACTTCTGTGGGACGCAGCAAAGGCAGTTCTAAGAGGAAAGTATATTGCAATCCAGGCCTATCTAAAGAAAGAAGAACGTTCCCAAATGAATAGTCTAAAAACACAATTACTGAAACTGGAAAAAGAAAAACAAATGAGGCCCAAAGTCACCAGAAGGAGGGACATAATAAAGATCAGAGAAGAAATAAATAAAATTGAGAAGAATAAACCAATAGAAAAAAATCAATGAAACCAACAGCTGGTTCTTTGAAAAAATAAACAAAATAGATAAACCCCTAGCCAGACTCATTAAGAGAAAAAGAGAATCTACACACATAAACAGAATCAGAAATGAGAAAGGAAAAATCACGATGGATCCCACAGAAATACAAAGAATTATAAGAGAATATTATGAGAATCTATATGCTAACAAAGTAGAAAACCTAGAAGAAATGGTCAACTTCTTAGAAAAATACAACCTCCAAAACTGACCAAACAAGAAACAGAAAAACTAAACAGATCAATCACCAGCAACGAAATTGAAGCAGTAATCAAAAAATTACCCAAGAACAAAACCCCCGGACCAGATGGATTCACCTCTGAATTCCACCAGACATATAGAGAAGAAATAACACCCATCCTCCTTACAGTTTTCCAAAAAATAGAAGAGGAGGGAATACTTCCAAACTCATTCTATGAAGCCAGCATCATGCTAATACCAAAACCGGGCAAAGACCTCACCAAAAAAGAAAACTACAGACCAATATCCCTGATGAATGTGGATGCAAAAATACTCAACAAAATATTAGCAACCCGAATTCAAAAATACATCAAGAGGATCATACACCATGATCAAGTGGGATTCATCCCAGGGATGCAAGGATGGTACAACATTTGAAAATCTATCAACATCATCCACCACATCAATAAAAAGAAGAACAAAAACCACATGATCATCTCCATAGATGCTAAAAAACCATTTGACAAAATTCAGCATCCATTCATGATTAAAACTCTCAATAAAATGGGTATAGACGCCAAGTACCTCAACATCATAAAGGCCATATATGACAAACCAACAGCTAACATCATACTTAATGACGAGACGCTGAAAGCTTTTCATCTAAGATAGGGAACAAGACAGGGATGCCCACTCTCTCCACTGTTATTTAACATAGTACTGGAGGTCCTAGCCATGGCAATCAGACAAAACAAAGACATACAAGGCATCCAGATTGGTAAAGAAGAAGTCAAATTGTCACTATTTGCAGATGACATGATACTGTACATAAAAAACCCTAAAGACTCCACTCCAAACTTCTAGAACTAATATCTGAATTCAGCAAAGTTGCAGGTTAAAAAATTAACACACAGAAGTCTGTTGCTTTCCTATATACTAATGGTGACAAACAGAAAGAGAAATCAGAAAAACAATTCCATTCACAATTGCAGCAAAGAGAATAAAATACCTAGGAATAAACCTAATGAAGGAAGTGAAAGACCTGTACTCTGAAAACTACAAGACACTCCTAAGAGAAATTAAAGAGGACACTAACAAATGGAAATGCATCCCATGCTCTTGGCCAGGAAGAATAAATATTGTCAAAATGGCTATAGTCCCTAAAGCAATCTACAGATTCAATGCTATCCCGATCAAAATACCAACAGCATTCTTCAATGAACTGGAACAAATAATTCTAAAATTCATATGGAACCACAAAAGACCACGAATAGCCAAAGCAATCCTGAGAAGGAGTAATAAAACGGGGAATTACATTCCCTGACTTCAAGCTCTACTTCAAAGCCACAGTAATCAAGACAATTTGGTATTGGCACAAAAACAGACCCACAGACCAGTGGAACAGAATAGAAAATCCAAACGTTAACCCAAACATATACAGTCAATTAATATTTGAAAAAGGAGCCTTGGATATACAATGGGGAGATGACAGCCTCTTCAGCAGCTAGTGTTGGAAAAACTGGACAGCTACATGTAAGAGAATGAAACTGTACTACTGTCTAGCCCCATACACAAAGGTAAACTCAAGGTGGATCAAAGACCTGAATGTAAGTCATGAAACCATAAAACTCTTAGAAAAAAACATAGGCAAAAATCTCTTGGACATAAACATGAGCACTTCTTCATGAACATATCTCCCCGGGCAAGGGAAACAAAAGCAAAAATGAACAAGTGGGACTATATCAAGCTGAAAAGCTTCTGTACAGCAAAGGACACCATCAGTAGAACAAAAAGACATCCTACAGTATGGGAGAATATATTCATAAAAAACGTATCTGATAAAGGGTTGACATCCAAAATATATAAAGAACTCACGCACCTTAACAAACAGAAAGCAAATAATCCAATTTAGAAATGGGCAGAGGACATGAATAGACACTTCTCTAAAGAAGAAATTCAGATGGCCAACAGGCACATTAAAAGATGCTCCACATCGCTAATCATCAGATAAATGCAGATTAAAACCACAATGAGATACCACATCACACCAGTGAGGATAGCCAACATCCAAAACACAAACAACAACAAATGTTGGTGAGGATGTGGAGAAAAGGGAACCCTCCTACACTGCTGGTGGGACTGCAAATTAGTTCAACCATTGTGGAAAGCAGTATGGAGGTTCCTCAAAAATCTCAAAATAGAAATACCATTTGACCCAGGAATTCCACTCCTAGGAATTTACCCTAAGAATGCAGCAGCCCAGTTTGAAAAAGACAGATGCACCCCTATGTTTATTGCAGCACTATTTACAATAGCCAAGAAATGGAAGCAACCTAAGTGTCCATCAGTAGATGAATGGATAAAGAAGATGTGGTACATATACACAATGGAATATTATTCAGCCATAAGAAGAAAACAAATCTTACCATTTGCAACAACATGGATGGAGCTAGAGGGTATTATGCTCAGTGAAATAAGCCAAGCCGAAAAAGACAAGTACCAAATGATTTCACTCATATGTGGAGTATAAGAACTAAGAAAAAAACTGAAGGAACAATACAGCAGCAGATTCACAGAACCCAAGAATGGACTAATAGTTACCAAAGAGAAAGGGACTGGGAAGGATGGGTGGGAAGGGAGGGACAAGGGGGGAAAAGGGGCATTACGATTAGCAGATGTAATGTTAGGGGGGCACGGGGAGGGCTGTACAACTAGAGAAGACAAGTAGTGACTCTATAGCATCTCACTATGCTGATGGACAGTGACTGTAATGGAGTTGCTGGGGGGGCACCTGATGAAGGGGGTAGTTTAATCACCATAATATTGCACATGTAATTGTAGATTAATGATACCAAAATAAACTATTTAAAAAATACTAATGAGATAAATAATGTTTCCCTTTTGGATAATATTCACAACTTTAGTATTCACTACATTCTGAAAATTTCCAGACACACTTCAGCAAACATATTTCCATGTTTTAGAACATCTCTGGAAGGTGCACAAGAAATGGTAACTGATTATCTGGTGGGGCATGGTAAAAGGATGGCAACAGGGACGAGAAGGAGACATCATTTTTACATTCTTTTTATTGGTAGAATATTTTTTACCATGTGCAGACATTACCTATTCAAGAAAATACTTATTTAAAAAGGAGTTATCTGAGGCCACACAAGCATTAATATATGATAGCTAGATGCTTACATAGAGTGAGAATAGTAACCATAGAAATAACAATTAATGTGTACTGAGCACTGGTCATGTGGGCTTGGCACTGTTTTAAGCTCTTTTGTATGAACTCACTTGATCAAACGCACAATACCATATGAGGTTAATGGAGTCAATGTCCTCAAGTACAGATGATGTGTTATTAATATCCCAAGTTACAGATAACACACAGGGTTTAAAAACTTGCTAAGAGTTAACCACCTAATTAGTAGCAGAACCATGATAGTCAGTCTGGCTCCACAAATGTATAGATTTACATATACATCATTCAAAAAAAACTTTCTGTAAGTATCTGTATGGAGTAAGAAGGCATGATGACCAAATACACCATGGGATCTTGGACTGGACCCTGGAGCAAGAAAAGAACAGCCACGAAGAACTGAGAACATCCAAATGAAATCTATACTGAGCAATAAGTATTATACCCATGTTAATTTCTTAGTTTTGACAAATATAGCATGGTTATGTAAGATGTTCACATTAGGGGAAGCTGGGTGAAGGGGAACTCTATGCACTATCTTTGCAACTTTTCTGTAGATTTAATTAATTTCAAAATAAAAAAAAATTTTTTAATGGTCTCCATATGATCACAGCTGCTAGCAGGAGTACAATTTCAGAAGGATGCTTCTGAGAGGGGAATTCCTCACTTGTTTTCAGATTCTGGTCTTTCCCATGCCTGATCAGCCCTGCTCTGTGGCCCAGTGAATAACCACATCTGAACAACCTATTGACATCTATGGTATTTGTCTTACCAACGGGTTTCAATGCTATAGATTCAGTGTGACCAAAGAAATGACAGTAGAACATTCTTGGCATGAAAGGGTTTATTACCTGGCTCGTTCTCCCAGCGGTAGGTCGAGCACAAGCATCTCTGCCTTTGCCCAGAGAACTGGGCCAAGCTCTCCATATAGTGCACTAATAGCTTATTACTTATGGGTGTAGAACAGTAGCCTAGCAACAGGCCAGTTACATCATCGAGTGGTTTAAGTTCAGTGAGGATCCTGGCCATAGGAACCCCAACTTCCCCACACTACACCCCTCCAGGATTCTCACCTTACAATCCACACACTCTCAGTCTTCCACAGTGATCCCTGTGCGAGAAAGCTGGAGCACAGTAACCAGATTGCACAGCAGCAACACAGGATAACAAAAACTTAAAGATAATAACAAAAATTAAGATACAACAAGATTTTGATACAGGTAACAAAAATTATAATAATCCTCAAGCAAGAGGAGATTCCCAATCCACAAAGACCTTAGGGGTGTTTTAATAACACCAACATAGGCAAATCTTGTCCATCAGGGAGAATGCATGCAAGAGAGTGGTCCTGTGATAGGACT
The DNA here is from genome assembly GCA_032199065.1 of Smutsia gigantea. Lineage (NCBI taxonomy): Eukaryota > Metazoa > Chordata > Mammalia > Pholidota > Manidae > Smutsia > Smutsia gigantea. Next base: position 178,407 of record JAVSCE010019485.1, read on the forward strand.
GTAGCAGGAAGGGGGTCCCTTCCAGGTCTAGTATACCATACTTTTACTCCTCTCCCCGTGGGAGTTTCCAAAGGGTCTATATATAGTGCTACTGGAGGTGCATGCACTGGCCATAATGATAAAAACAAAACATCCTGATCAGATGCTCCTACCTTCTGGCCGTTCAGCATATACTACTGTGACCTTTGGTGGCCACTCTGCTGTTATTCCAGGAACACAGAGGAGGCCAGCTTCCAGGCCTTGTCCCCAAGGTGCCAGGAGAGCCAGCCATCATTGGTCCATGTGCCGAAAGGTCCAAGGCCATGTCCACTCAATGGAGTCTCCAGGGTTCAATGCAGTTGGTGCTGGCAGCAAGATGTTATTCTGGTGGCCAAACCTTGGCTTCAATGATTCTTCCTTGGTTTGTATTTGCAGTTGTATAGGGGTGACAGCAATATGTGTTAACATGTCTACAGGGCTCAGGGCTCCCTTCTGGGGTTTCTCATTCAAATGCTGTAGCACGGTCCCTGAGCAGGCTGACCATTCCTGCAGACTTTTGGTATCTGACTTCAGTCTGGATTTTAACAAGCCATTGTGCCGCTCTATCATGCCTGCTGCAGTAGGATTGTATGGCACATGAAACTTTCATTTGATTCCCAACTTTCACACCCATTCTTGCAGTGCATATCCAGTAAAATGGGTGCCCTGATCACTCTCAGTTACCTGTGATCAGCTATAGGCAGCAAAGAGATGCTCTAGGCCTCTTTTGGTCATCTGCTGGTCTGCACGCACAACAGGTAGAAAAGCAACCAGAAGTCCAGAAGCTGTGTCCACACAAGTCATAGCATACTAATATCTTTCTGACACAGGCAGAGGCCCAATATAGTCTATCTGCCACCTGATGAGGGGTATTGGCCACTTAGCTATTGTCCCATGTTGCTGTGGAACTTGGTGTAAGTCCCTTTTGGAGCACATGACACACTCCTGCTGGTCTCTACTAACTTCTTCGAAGGTCAAAGGCAAGCCCCACCGATGGGCTACAGCCCACATTGTCTCTTGCCCTGCATGCAACACAGACTGATGTAACCATTGGGCTATATCAGAGGGAGACTTTCTTTCTAACCAATGTATATGGGCCAATTTATCTGCTTCATCATTTCCTGGGGATGCCAGTGGCAAATGACCTGTCACATGGCATACCGTAATTATTTTAGTCTGACCACAGGCCCATAAGTCTTGTCACAAATCTTGCACCCAAAGGGGGGTAGACCAACCAGCCAGTTGGAATGGTACCAGGTCGGCAGCCACAGGCCCCAACAGACAGCCCAGCTGTCAGTGCAGACAACTACAGGGGAGGGCTCCTGGCTGACCACAAGCCACACGGCCCGCAACTCTCCCATTAAATGTTCTTCCCCTCACTATCGTCCATCCATATTGTCTCAGTCTTATGTAGAAAGCTATGACTCTCCATTTTGGGGGCTGCCCAGAGCTGGAGTCATATTTGTACCATGCATCTTCAGGTATAGAGACTCTTCCCCCCAATATGGACTCTCTGCTACTAATGGTTCTAAAGTAAATTCTTCCTGCTTTTCAATAGTATATGTCACTGGCCCCAAGAAGCACTGGAGTTCTTCAGTCAAGGGGCTACTAGAGAGGGCACTACGCTGATGTAGGTAAGCATCCCACTTGGCCAGTTTAGGCGTTTGTGCCACACCACTCCTTGGCATTTGGGTCCAGTCTCATACCCATTCCAAGATGGGATAGGTGGTTATTACCTTTATCGGGGCCATTCCAGTGATGGGTTCTGTAGCCAGCAAGGAAGCCAGTTGTTTTTCTATCAACGTGTATCATACCTCTGCCCTTTTCCAGAGATGTGACCAGAATCCAATAGGTTGGTGAGTTCATTCAAGCCACTGCCAGAGACCCCAGCAATAACCGTCTTCAGTCACATGAACATAGAGCTCACAGGGCCTTGATGGGTCTATCACACTCAAGGCCTGCATGGCCTTGACTGCCCGTTTTGCTGTAGTAAAGGCAGATGCACATGTCTCATCCCAGTCCCACCTGAGCCCTTTTGTATCAACCAGTAAAAGGGTTTCAGAATTTGTGCCAAGTATGGGATTAGCACTCGCCAGTAGCCTACAAGACCCAGAAACTCCTGTAACAATGCTACAGTTGTAGGGGTAGGAAAGGCCTGGACTTTATCTATAACTGCTTCTGGTACAACTTTGGTCTTACCCGACCAGAGGACCCCCAAGTATCTGACAGACAAACCAGGTCCCTGAACCTTGGTGCTGTTCACAGCCCATCCTTTCTCCTGTAGATGTTGCAGCAGTCTAGGTGCTGCATCTTCTAGATTTGAAAGAGAATCGGACGTGAGCATGACATCATCAGTATAATGGTACAGCCACACCGTTGGTGGTTTCTCCCATGTAGCCAAGTCCTGGGCTACAAGTCCATGACAGATGGTGGGGCTGTGGACGTATCCAGGTGGAAGGACAGTAAAAGCTCCTAGCCATCCTTCCCACCTGAAGGCAAACTGTTCCTGACTTTCCTGCTCAATGTCAATGGAAAAGAAGGCATTAGCAAGATCTACCACATAATCGTATGTTCCTAGTTCGTGGCTGAGGGTATCCATCAGGTCTGTAATAGAGGGGGCAGCAGCATGCTTGGGGGTATGACTTTATTCAATTCTCTGTAACATATGGTCATATGCCAGGAGCCATCTGGCTTTTTTACTGGCCACACTGGGGAACTGAAAGGACTATGGGTGGACTTTATGATAGCCACCTTTTCCAGCTCCTGGAGAGTTTTTCCAATCTCTTTTTGCCCTCCAGGCAGTTTGTACTGTTTGGTATTAGTCACCCACCGAGGCACAGGCAAAGCTATGGGTGGGTGCCTAGCATGTCCCCTCAGAACTGCCTTCACCACATGTACTCTCAGTCTGAACTCACCTGCAGTGGTCCGCAACCATAGACCCTGCAGGATATCAATCCCCAAAATATACTCACAGATGGGCGAGATATACACAGTATACTCTTTTGGGGGTAGATGCCCTATTCCCAAAGGGATTTGGGCTTCTTTCACTCTGATAACCTTACCCCCATATCCATCTATGATAATGGGGGTCCCAGGAAACTGCTCAGTGTTACCACAAATCAGTGAACATTCAGCCCCTGTGTCAACCAGAGCCAGGACACTTTGTATGTTCACTGAGAACCAATGGTTAGCTCTTTCAACATATGGCCTCCAGTATACCCCTGGTCCCTCAGGGCAGGTACCTCAACCATCCCCTCAGTCAAACCGTGTTCCCCAATCATCTTCCTGTGTTGGCTCGAGTAATGTTGGCTCACTCTCCAGCAGGAAGTCTTGCAAACACACAGGCCAGACTCATGGCTCTGTCTCTGACCTCTGCCTCTTTGGTCTTAAAGGCTGGAACTGCTGCTCTGGTTTTGGCTGTTGCCATAGCTCTAGTAAGATCCTATTTGACTTCCCATCTAATTTCCTTCCGTCTGCTCCTTATTAAATTAACCCATATCTGGGTCCTCGAAACCTTCATGGAGTCTTTTAAATTCTTCTTGTGAGTAGCAGACCTTATTTCTTTCCATGCTCTCATTGCTTCAGACTCTCCTAAGTCTGCTACTGTATGTATAACCTAGCTTATGGGATTCCCTATGTGAGGGGTAAGAAAGGCGACTAGAGACCCAAAGAGGGATGTGTGAGCCATCTGAAGAAGAATATTTCTCATTCCTGTAGTGAAAGACTCTTCATCTGGACCATGATTCTCTGAACTATAGATTGCATTTCTTATGCCTAGCTCCCTTAACACCTGTTGGAGCTCCGCATGCATCTGCCACCTAGCAGGAGAGGATGGTAGATGACCCTGATTGGGCCACACAGCACAAAGTACAGCCATAAGCCAACCAAGGAGGGAGTGATTTACTTGGGTCTGATGTGCACTTTGTAACTGATGTCTCAAAGCAGGCTGAAACATCAGGGAAGCCAGCTTTCCCATCTCTGATCCAGCCAGAATAATTCCATCTACCCTAAGTCCCACAGACACAAGAGCCAAGCTGATATTGACTCTGATGGCTTTTTCCTAAACCGGGAGCCCAAATCCACCAGCTCAGCCTGAGTATGGCGGCAGAGCATAGGGTGCTCCATGACTTGAGGAGGGGGCTGCACCTCTCCTTGGAGAACCCTTGGCTGCTGGGTCTTTATTTTCTTCACAACCACTGGGCGTGCTTTTAGTAGAGGGTGTGTACCCCCAGCACCACTCCTTCATCCTTCCCCAGCTCCTCCATTTCCAGGGCTGATGGCACCTTTCTCTCCCCTCCCCGAGTGCCTCCTCTGCTACATCATTTAGCTTTTCTATAGTGCCTCGCAGTAATGCTAACTCAGTCTTCAGCAGCTCTCTTACCTTCACCTCAATGCTTCGCAGCTGGTGTTCTCGTGCCACCTCCACCTGTGCTTCCCTCAGGAGTTCAACTTTTTCTTTGATGGCCTTTTTCTCCTTCAGAGCACCTGGCAGCGCTGCTGCCTCATTCTGTAAGGAATCTTTTACCTCTTCAACGGCACCTTGCTGCCAGCGTACTTGTGCTGCCTCCTCTCTTATCAATGCCATTTCCTTCTTCAGTGAATACACAGCAGTTTGCAGCTCACATTCTTGTGCTGCCATTTCTTGGGTCTTTTTCAGGAGCCCCTTCTTTTCTGTAGACTTTTAAAATTTTGTGAGATGCAGTCAACCTACAGTCCCCACTGCCTCATGGGCACTCTGTCTCTCAAAAGGCCTACTATACCAAGGGCCACCCCTACTTGCCTCCAGTCCTGGGGTGGGGCCCAGTCTGAGGCAAACCACCTCAGACCACATACACATACCCATGAGGGGACAATCCACCCTCTGCCCATTCATAGGGGCAGCCCGCTGAAGCACCCCTCCCATAAGGGCAGCCTGTCTTTTTCCTTGGTCAGCAATGACCCCTGCCAACTGTCGCCAATTGTCTTGCCAGTGGGTTTCAGCCCCGGGCAAGTTTGCTATGGATTCAGTGTGACCAAGGAAATGACAGTAGAACTTTCTTGGGGTGAAAGGGCTTATTACCCAACTTGTTCACCAGGTGGTAGGTCGAGCACTAGCATCTCTGCCTCTGCCCAGAGCACTGGGTAAGCTCCCTATATAGTGCAATAATAGCTTACTGCTTACAAGTGTGGAAGTAGTAGCCTAGCAACAGGCCAGTTACATCATCAGGTGGTTTAAGTTCAGTGAGGATCCTGGCCATAGGAACCCTGACTTGCCCACAGTATTTTAGAGGAATCTACAGATTGAAACCATTTTGCAGAAGAAAGAATAAAAATCTAATCCATCTTCAAAAAAAAATATCTCTGATTCCAGAATATGCTGGAACTACTGTTGATGCTCATCATATCCAAATGAAATGCCAGCACCTGAGAGCAAACACGGAGTATTTCCCTCGCTCTCTCAAGATGTTGCAGGGTTTTATTTTTTGTAGGTGTGCCTACTCTGCACCTGCCGACTGAATTATTGAATATATGAGGGTGAAGATAACTAAGCCAGAGCTACTGATCAGTGAAATTCGGTGCAACTGGGTGGAAGAGCTGCACTGCTCAGAACTCCAGCAAAAGGCAACATCACTCAAAATGTGGAGGATTCTGCTATGAAAACATTACATTACTGGGATGCACAGATGCTTAAGGTTCAGGAGAAAGCTTATTTTAGGAGATTTATGAAACTTCTGTGTGATGCGGGGTCCATTGCTCTCCAATGAAATAATACTAGCGTTTGAAAGAGTACGCTAACTATGGAACAGGACTTTGTGAAGATGTTGTTCTATCAAAATCCACTTTCTGGAAAATAAAACCTTGGAATACTTTTATTTTCTTTAGAAAACTATTAATTTCACAATTTTATATTTAATGGACATAATAAGCAGACAGCAAGGTAAAGAAAATGTCACAACTGTGCGTATAACCCCTAACGTGGCAAATTACACTGTAACATTATAGGGGAATGTGAAAGTTCCTATAGCCAGAATCCTCCTCACTGGACCCTAAATACTTGATGATGTAATTGGCCTACTGCCAGGCTAATGCTTACACACCCATTAGCAATGAGCCATTATTGTCAGTGTTACTGTATGAAGCGCTCCACCCAGTGCTCTACCCAGAGGCAGAGATGAAAATGGGATTGCTGCGGGCAGACTGTCCCAGAGGCAGATATGATTCCAGCACTGGGCCTGCCACCATGAGAATAAAGCTTGGTATAAATCCTTCTACCCCTAATGTTCACTTGTTGCTATTCGGTCTCACCAAATCCAGGCTGAACTTGCCCAGGGGCAATCCCCCTCAGGCGAGACAAATATTCAGCTGGGGTTGATGAAGCATTGACTGCACAGGATTTATTCTCAGCTTCATGTAGCCTGCGGTGCACCCCAGAGAACATAAGCCCCTAGAAAAAAAACTCTGATCCACTTACTACTCATTTTGCTTTCAAATCAGACAACTAAAGGCATATGTTGTAGTGAGAGCATCTACAGTGAAATTTTTACATTTAAGTGAAACCACAGGTCTGACTAGGTCAGTTATGAAAAGGTCTTCAATCAAGTTCCCTCAAAGCAGACCCTAAAACTAGAAGAATTCACATGCAGATGATTCATTCAGGAAGTGTTTCCAATGGTAACCAACAAAGGAATAGGAGAAACAGGATAGGAAAGCAGAAGCCACACAAGGATGGGATTTCAGGCAAAGTCCCCCAGACGCTTCAGCTCAATCCTGCAGAAAACTCAGAAATGTAAGCTATGTCCCAGAATTTGTCCTGATTCAAGGTAAGGTTGCTGGATGTTGGTACTGACTGGGCACCAGTCATCAGCTAAAACTCCCTCTGGTGCATGTGAATTCCAAGGCATTTTTGCATGCACAGGCAAAGCAGTTCCGGTACTCAAAAGCGGGATGCCAAAAAGAATCACAGGTGTGGTTAACAGAAGCAAAAGCATACAGAAGCCAAGGAAAGGATGCACAGAGGGTAAGAGGATATGAGAGATTCCTAACAGAGCAGGCAGAGCACCACCAGGTGTGCTGCCATCACAGAATTTGGTATCCCTATGTATGCCTCATGTTACAAAAGTTTACTGAAAAACATAATTGGTATAGCAAGGCTCCGACTAGGCACCTCCATGTAGCTCAAATTCCCAAGTTTCTTACCAGAACATAGTGACCATTGTGTTGTTTTTGTTTTCAGTTGTTGCTCCTTCCATTTTTAATTATACACTACTGGTAACAATACTGTATTATACCCTTGAAAATTGCTAAGAGAGTAGATCGTAACTGTACTGTCAAAAAGAAAGGCAACTATGTAAGTTGATGGCTGTGTTTTTTTTCTTATCCTGGTAGTCATTTCACAATATATACATATATCAAATCATACTGTACACCTTAAACCAACACAATGTTGTTTGTCAGTGTGGGGAAGTTGGGGTTCTTATGGCAAGGATCCTCACTGAACTTAAACCACCTGATGATGTAACTGGCCTGTTGCTGGGCTACTGCTTCCACACCTTTAGGCAATATGCTATCTGTGCTATATAGAGAGCTCGGCCCAGTGCTCTGTGTGGAGGCAGAGACGCTAGTGCTTGACCTACCACCGGGAGAACAAGCCAGGTAATAAACCCTTTCACCCCAAAGAACATTTTGCTGTCAATTTCTTTGGTCGCATTGAATCCAAAGCGAACTTGCCCGGGGCTGAAACCCATTGGCAAGACAATTGGCAAAAGTCAGCAGGGTTCACTGTTGACCAAGAAAAAGATAGGTGGCCCTTATGGGAGGGGTGCTTCAGCGGGCTGCCCCTGTGAATGGGGAGACAGTGGATTGTCCCCAATGGGTATGTGATCTGAGGTGGCTGGCCTCCTAGAGGACTGGGCCCCACCCCAGGACTGGAGGCAAGTGGAGATGACACCTGAGGCTGTAGGGGTAGCCCTTGGTATAGTAAGTAAATCCTTTGAGAAACAGAGTGCCCAAGAGGCAGCGGGGAATGTGGGTTGGCTGCTTCTCACAGTATTAAAAAGGTCTATAGAAGAGACCAAAGAAATGGCAGCATGAGAATGTGAGCTGCAAACTTCTGTGGATTCCCTGAAAAAGGAAATGGCATTGATGTGAGAGGTGGCATGAGAAAGTGAGCTGCAAACTTCTGTGGATTCCCTGAAGAGGGAAATGGCATTGATGTGAAAGGAGATGGCACAAGAACACCAGCAGCAAGGTGCCATTGGAGAGGTAAACAATTCTTTACAGAATGAGATGGCAGAGCTGCCAGGTGTTCTGAAGAAGGAAGAGGCCATCAAGGAAAAAGACGAACTCCTGAGAGAAGCACAGAAGGAGGTGGCATGAGAATGTCAGCTGCGAAGCATTGAGGTGAACGTAAGCGACCTTCTGAAGACTGAGGTACCATTGCTGCAAGGCACAGTAGAAAAGATAAAGGTTGTAGCACAGGAGGCACTCGGGGGAGGGGAAAGAAAGGGGCCATCAGCCCCAGAAATGGAGGAGATGGGGAAGGATGAAGGGGTGGTGCCGGAGGCACGAGCCCTTCCTGTATTGAAAGCATGCCCAATGGTTGTAAATAAAATAAAGACCCAGCAGCTGAAAGTTCCCCAAGGAGAGCAGCAGCCCCGTCCCCAGGTTGTGGAGCACTTGATGGTCTGCCCCTATACTCAGGCTGAGCTGATGGATTTGGGCTCCTGGTTTAGGCAGAAACCCTCAGAGTCCATATCAGCTTGGCCCCTGCGTCTGTGCGACTTAGGGGTGGATGGAATTGTTCTGTCAGGATCAGAGATGGGAAAGCTATCTTCCCTGACAGTGCAGCCTGCCTTGAGGCAGAAATTACATAATGCACATCAGACCCCAGGGGAGTCACTCCCTCCTTGATTGGCTCATGGCTGCACTTCGTGCTGTGTGGCCAATCCAGGTGATCTACCATCCTCTCCTGTTAGATGGCAGATGTATGCTGAGCTAGGCATAAGAAATGCCATCTATAGTCCAGAGAATTATGGCCCAGATGAAGAGATTTTCACTACTGGGATGAGAAATACTGTACTTCAAATGGCTCCTACATCCCTCTTTGGGTCCTAGTGTCCATTCTTTCCCCTCACTTACGGCATCCCATAAGCGAGGTGACACGTTGTACAGTAGCAGACTTAGGAGAGGCTGAAGCAACGAGAATCCGGAAAGAAATAAGACATATCAACTCACAAGAAAAATTTACAGGGCCCACGAAGGTTATGAGGACGCAGATGTGGGTTGATTTAATATGGGCAGGAGCAGATGGAAGGAAATTAGATGGGAAGTCAAATAGGATCTTACTAGAGCTATGGTAACTGCTGAAACCAGAGCAGCAGTTCCAGCCATTAAGACCAAAGAGGCAGAGGTCAGAGACAGAGCCATGAGTCTGGCCTGTGTGTTTGCAAGACTTCCTGCTGGAGAGCAAGCCAACCTCACTTGAGCCCACACAGGAAGGTGACTGGGGAACACAGTTTGACTGAGGGGAAGGTCAAGGTATCTGCCATGAGGGACCAGGGGGGAACCAGAGGCCACATGTTGAAATAGCTATCCATTGGTCCCCAGTGAACATTCAATGTGTCCTGGCTCTGGTGGACACTGGGGCTGAATGTACACTGATTCATGGTGACCCTTAACAGTTCCCTGATACCCCCCACTATCATAGGTGGATAGGGGAGGAAGGCTCTCAGAGTTAAAAAAGCCCAAATCCCTTTGGGAATAGGGCATCTACCCCCAAAAGAGTATACCATGTATATATCTCCTATACCTGAGTATATTTTGGGGATTGATATCCTGCAGGGTCTATGGTTTCAAACCACTGCAGGTGAGTTCAGACTGAGAGTACATGTGGTGAAGGCAGTTCTGAGGGGACATGCTAGGCACCCACCCATAGCTTTGCCTGTGCCTCGGCGGGTGACTAATACCAAACAATACAAACTGCCTGGAGGGCAAAAAGAGATTGGAAAAACTCTCCAGGAGCTGGAAAAGGTGGGTATTATAAAGCCCACCCATAGTCCTTTCAATTCCCCAGTGTGGCCAGTAAAAAAGACAGATGGCTCCTGGTGTATGACTGTGGATTACAGAGAACTGAATAAAGTCATACCCCCTATGCATGCTGCTGTCCCCTCTATTGCAGGCTTGATGGATACCCTCAGCCATGAACTAGGAATATACCATTATGTGGTAGATCTTGCTAATGCCGTCTTTTCCATTGACATTGAGCAGGAAAGTCAGGAACAATTTGCCTTCAGATGGGAAGGACGGCAATGGACTTTCACCATTCTCCCACAGGGATACCTCCACAGCCCTACCATCTGTCATGGACTTGTAGCCCAGGACTTGGTTACATGGGAGAAACCGCCAATGGTGCGGCTGTACCATTATATTGATGATGTCATGCTCACGTCTGATTCTCTTTCAGATCTAGAAGATGCAGCACCCAGACTGCTGCAACATTTACAGGAGAAAGGATGGGCTGTGAACAGCACCAAGGTTCAGGGACCTGGTTTGTCTGTCAAATTCTTGGGGGTCCTCTGGTCGGGTAAGATCAAAGTTATACCAGAAGCAGTTATAGATAAAGTCCAGACCTTTCCTACCCCCACAACTGTAGCATTGCTACAGGAGTTTCTGGGTCTTCTAGGCTACTGGAGAGTGTTTATCCCGCACTTGGCACAAATTCTGAAGCCCTTATACCAGTCGGTACAAAAGGCTGTCAGGTGGGACTGGGATGAGACATGTGCATCTGCCTTTACTACAGCAAAACGGGCAGTCAAGGCCGTGCAGGCCTTGTGTGTGATAGACCCATCAAGGCTGTGTGACCTGGATGTTCATGTGACTGAAAATGTTTATGGCTGGGGTCTCTGGCAGCGGGTTGAACAAACTCGTCAACCCGCTGGATTCTGGTCACAACTCTGGAAAGTGGCAGAGGTATGATACACTTTGATGGAAAAACAACTGGCTGCTGTGTGTCATGCCTTGCTGGCTACAGAACCCATCACTGGAATAGCCCCAATAAAGGTAATAACCATCTATCCCATCTTGGGGTGGGTACAAGACTGGACCCAAAAGCCAAGGAGTGGCATGGCACAAACACCCACTCTGGCCAAGTGGGGTGCTTCCCTACAGCAGCGTAGTGCCCTCTCTAGTAGCTCCTTGAATGAAGAACTCCAGCGCTTGTTGGGGCCATAGACATATACTAGTGAAAAGCAGGAAGAACATGCTTTTGAACCATTAGTAACAGAGAGTCCCTACTGGGAGGGAAGAGCCCCTATACCTGAAGATACATGGCACACAGATGGCTCCAGCTGTGGGCAGCCCCCAAAATGAACGGCCATAGCTCTCCATCCTCAGACTGAGAAAATATGGATGGAAGATGGTGAGGGGAAGAGCAGCCAATGGGCAGAGTTGCGGGCCGTGTGGCTTGTGATCAGCCAGGAGCCCTCCCCTATAGTTGTCTGCACTGACAGCTGGGCTGTCTATTGGGGCTTGACCCTGTAGCTACCAACCTGGTACCATACCAACTGGCTGGTTGGTCACCGACCCCTTTGGGGGCAAGAATTGTAGCAAGACTTATGGGCCTGTGGTCAGACTAAAATAATTACAGTATACCATGTGACAGGTCATTTGCCACTGGCATCCCCAGGAAATGATGAAGCAGATAAATTGGCCCAGATACGTTGATTAGAAGGAAAGCCTGCCTCTGATGTAGCCCAATGGCTACATCAACGTTTGCTGCATGCAAGGCATAAGACAATGTGGGCTGTAGCCCGTCGGTGGGGCTTGCCTTTGTCCTTCAAAGAAGTTACTAGAGCCTGGCAGGAGTGTGTCATGTGCTCCAAAAGGGACTTACACTGAGTTCCACAGCAAAATGGGACAATATCTAAGGGTCCTATGCCTCTCGTCAGGTGGCAGATAGACTGTACTGGGCCTCTGCCTGTGTCAGAAAGATATCGGTATGCTATGACTTGTGTGGACACAGCTTCTGGACTTCTGGTTGCTTTTCCTACCCATTGTGCAGACCAGCAGACGACCAAAAGATGCCTGGAGCATCTCTTTGCTGCGTATGGCCGACCACAGGTAATTGAGAGTGATCAGGGCACCCATTTTACTGGACATACACTGCAAGAATGGGTGTGACAGCTGGGAAACAAATGGAAGTTTCATGTGCCATACAATCCTCCTGTAGCAGGCATGATGGAGAGGCACCATGGCTTGTTAAAATCTGGACTAAGGTTCAGATACCAATAGTCCGCGGGGATGGTCAGTCTGCTTATGGACCATGCTAGGCGTTTGAACAAGCGAAAGGGAAGCCTGAACTTCAGAGACATGTTAACACATATGGCTGCCTCCCCAATACAACTGTAAGTACAAACCAAGGAAGAATCACTAAAGCCGAGGTTTGGCAACCAGAATAACATCTTGCTGCCTGCACCAACTGCACTGAACCCCAGAGATTCCATTGAGTGGACGTGGCCTTGGACCTTTCAACACATGGATCAACAATGCCTGGCTCTCCTGGAATCTTGGGAACAAGGCCTGGAAGCTGGCCTCCTGTGTATTCCTGGGATAACAGCAGAGTGGCCACCAAAGGTCACAGTAGTATATCCTGAATGGCCAGAAGGTCAGAGCATCTTACCAGGGAGTTTTGTTTTATCATTATGGCCAGTGCATGCACCTCCAGTAGCACTATATATAGACCCTTTAGTAACCTCCATGGGGAAAGGAGTAACAGTATGGTATACTAGACCCGGAAGGGACCCTCTTCCTGCTACAGTCCTATCACAGGACCACTCTCTAGCATGCATCCTACCTGATGGACAAGATTTGCCTATGTTGTTGGCATTAAAACATGTGTCTTATCACCCTGAAAGTCTTTGTGGATTGGGAACTTCCTCTGGCTTGAGGATTATTATAATTTTTGTTACCTGTATCAAAATCTTGCTGTATCTTAATTTTTATTATCTCTAAGTTGTTGTTATCCTCTGTTGCTATTTTGGAATCTGGTTACAGTGCCCCAGCTTTCTTGCACAGGGACCATTGCAGAAGATTGAAACCGTGTAGATTGTAAGGCGAGAATCCTGGAGGGGTGGAGAATGAGGAAGTTGGGGTTCCTGTGGCCAGGATCCTCACTGAACTTAAACCACCTGGTGACGTAACTGGCCTGTTGCTAGGATACCACTTCCACACCTTTAGGCAATAAGCTATTATTGCACTATATAGAGAGCTCAGCCCAGTGCTCTGGGCGGAGGCACAGATGCTAGTGCTCGACCTACCGCCAGGAGAACAAGCTGAGTAATAAACCCTTTCACGCCAGAGATGGTTTTGCTGTCAATTTCTTTGGTCACACTGAATCCATAGTGAACTTGCCCGGGGCTGAAACCCATTGGTAAGACAGTCAGTTATATCTCAGTAAAGCTGGACAAAAATTTTAAATAAATTATAAATTACTATTAGCTTTGTATCATCATTATCAATTCAGTTTGTAGTGGGTTGTTTGGTTAGGCCTATGGTGCATGGTAAAGTATATTTGCATCACCAGTACTTTTGGCCTATGATTTTACAATATCTAGACTTTCATGAATTATGTATGTATCAGGAAGAAGCATATGAATTAAATATGCCTACTGCTAAAACACATGTATGTACATATAATCTTCCAAAATGTGTTTGTTCAGTAGCATATCAGTATCATCTTTTTCAAAGTGTGAGTCTGAAGCAAGGTGTGGGCAGTGGGAGGGGGAGCCCAGGGCCTTCACTGTTTGACACCCACTCCTGAAGAAGATGCTCTTGAAGCCCTGGACATCAAGCTACCAATTACACCATCACTCTCTGTATGAAGGGAAAGGCCATTCATTCCTGTTGATAAATCCATGTTCTTAAAAGGAAAGAACTGGATTTTGATAAAATACCACACGACACCCATTCCCCAAAAAAGAATTACAGATATTTCTGGTTTCCTCTTTAAATTTTGTCTGCTCAAAGTGAATGAAAAATACACTTCTGAAAAACTCCTACACCATTAGTAAACATTAACCCCCCACTCCACCATAAACATTTGAGACTATTATTTTCTATACCAACAATTTATAAAATGTTAGTAATTGTAGGCATTATCTGTGATAATACCTCTTCATTAATCAGTGGGAAAACTGAGTCTCAGGACAGTTGTGATGTGTCCTGAATAGAGTTCTACGTATTTCCAAGCCAGTAATTCCTACATGACTATAGCCAAAATTGGGCAAGTAATTGCACTTCATCAAAGTCACAGTTAATAATCAAAGAGAAACATACAACATTTAGCAAGTTAACTCAGATGTCTTGGCTGTAGCTCCACAAATAAGGCTATCACAAGAGAACTCAGATTAAAGAATTCTATTCACAAGTCTAGCATTGTAATTCAACTAAATGCTTACCAAATGGGAAGTTTCTGGCATAATTTTCCACTTGCATTCCCACCATTAGGCTAAACTCTTACCAACTGCACCTGCTGTCCCATTTGCTGCTGGCACTTCTTTTAAATTGGAACTATTTCTTCCCTTCAGTTGTTCCTCAGGATTTTTTTAATGGAGCAGGGAATAAAAAGCACAACACCATAAACCCAGAAATTCAAATTTAAAAATCAAATGTTTGGGTTTTTTTTCCCAATATCTTTCCCTGAAGAAAAATAGGTTAGGATTTGTAAGGTTCTTATGTATGCCAGGCTGTGGCAATTGATTCATGCAACTCTTGTTCATCTGCTACCTACACAGAGTCTCTTGACCCCCAGGTCAACCTGGGAGTCCCAACTTGACTGACAAAGGGGCCAAAGCTCCTCAGCCTATCCCATTCTCCAAAAGCCATGCACTTTTAAGAGTTGGTTTTCAGTATAAAGCTTGTACTACTGGAGATCCTGGGTATGCCCATCTCATATAATGTCTTAGAAATGCCCAACCAAATAACTGGAACCAGCAAGAGAGGCTGAATGTCTTGCAGTCAGGTGCTTCTTTGTTCAAATCCCAAATCCGCAAATGACTTTCCATGGAACTCCTCTCATCATCAGTTTCTTCTACAAAATGGGAGTAAAATTAGCTACTTCATAACATTATGGTGTGGATTAGAAATAATGATTGCATGTTGCCTTTTAAATGTACAGTATGTAGTAGACACTCAACACATGGAAGATAATAGTGATTTAAATGCTGAATCTGGAGAAATGCTAGAAAAAGGGAGAGTGGGCAGGGGTTGTCAGGGTGCCACCCTCCAGGCATATTTTGGTACTTTGACTGAAGCCACCATGGCAGAAATGCTGGTAGTTCCTAGCACCCCCATCCACCACTTTGCTTCTACTTATGTGTTATCTCTTGATCGTAATTAACTGCTCTGTGGTCAGGAATATCACTCACATCAATCCCACAAATGGTTCTGTTTGGCATAAGTGAAACAAAGCCAAAGACTGTAGATCCTGCTATAAATAAATCAATGCCCACAACCTGGACATGTCAATGCCCACATTTCTATCTTCAGCACTTAGCAAATTACCCCTGTAATAGGTGCTCAGAAATCTTCTTAGTGAGTGACAGAGGAGCCCCAAATCACACTGTGGGAAAGCAGTGTACTAAAAAAGGATTCTGGGCTTTGAAATCAGAGTTCTATTAAATCCTGACTCTACAATTTAGTAACTCTCAACTTAGTCCAGCATTTCTAATATGTTCTAGGCCAGTATACCACACTGGCCTATTATTTAACTAAGTTATTTAGATAGCAATACTCCTTCAGTGCACAGTGACTCACCCTCTCTTACCTCTATGTCCTCTTTTATAAAATGGAGCTAACTGCCCTCACCCTGCCAGCTTGTTGGAAAGGTTAAATGAGATTATGTATACAGATAACCAATATGGTATTGTCCTTGTATGGATAAATAACTCTAATTTTGTTGTCTTTATTCACTGTTATAACTCTATCTTCTCAAATACTTTGCTCTTGTTGACCTGTGCTACAGCTGCGGTGCTTAGTCTATTGGGTGCTATAGCCTTTAAACAATGTAAGTTTAAAGGAATAAAAGTTTGAGGAAGTATAGAACATGCTAATGAGCATGTATCAGTAATTCCAGGAGCCACAGAAAATCCTATATCACTACTGTTACATTTCTTGACTTCAAAAATGTTTTTAAAATTCTCTACCCTTCTTCCATGTCCTCTATCTTCTTTTCCTAGAACTGTTACAAACCTTCCATTTGCCCTCAGACCTACTCTCTACCCTTCTCTGCAAAGCTATGTGTCTCACGAGTGTAGAGAGCATATCTGAAGGCTCCCTTGCCCTTGGCTCCTGTGCAGCTCAGCCAAAGGCAAGCATGAACCAGATTTTTTAAAAGAAGATAGAACATGAGGCTGGGATATTTTTAACCAGCTCTGTCCCTCAGCATCGTCACAGGGTGTTTACCACCCTCAATGGAAGATTACTTCTGCCAGACAACCCTTCCTACACAGCTCTCCTTCCCTAACTCCCTTCAGCTCCTCTCCCTTAGCCCACTCCAGGTTCTGGTAACAATACAGACCCTCCAGGTTTGTACTGTCCTTTGCGGTTTTAGTAAAATCTCTCCATACATTTGTAACTGGTCCTCTATGAAACTCTTCTCAAATCACTCAATTTGAATGTGCTAACAGTGAGTATTTTCCCTGTTCAAAATGCTGGAGATAGGTAACTAAGACATGGGCTTTGCCCTGAAGGAAACTAGTCTAATGATACAAATAGGTGCATAAACAGGTGCCTCCAAATTTTATTCTCTAAACTCCAAAAACTTTAAAAAGAAAGGAGCTGGCTATCGATAATTATGCAAGGACAGTAAGATAAACTTTAACAGTGTATGCATAAATAGACCATTGCATTACACTACAATAGCATTCAGATGGAGCATGAACAGGCTATCAAGGGTGAACAAAGCTGAGTCATCTAACTCAGCCTTGAAGGTGGCTCAAGAGAAGGCTTCTTGAAAGAGCCTTATATCTGTGCCCTAAGATCCCACGTCTCTGTAGTTGTTGTGTCACATCATCTTCTTTGCTACAGACTCACCTTGGCCACAGCTGACAGCTTAAGAAATCAGGGCTAAGTACATCCTTATTTCAACAAGAAATAAAAGATTCACTCTCTGACCTCAGAAATATCTTTTGAAGTATGTTTAAATATACACAAAATGACAAACATGTGTAACTTGTATATACCTTAGTCCACAAATTAAAGAGGGAAAGCCTTATTACTTTTTAAATTTTCTTAATTCCACTGGATGATGGGTACATTATTTGAGTCAATTCAGGACCCCTGAGCCATTTTTCAGGAGTTTGGTGTGTGTATGTCAGTGAAGAGGCCCCACAGGACTAAGGGTGTAGAGGCATCTTGATCTAGTGCCCATCCATCAGTGAGTAGTGTTGGGCCCCAAAAGTCACCTTTAATTTCTCCTTTTTCCTACCCATGGCTTCTTCATGTCCTCTCTCTTGTCTGAACTATGCCTACTCCCCTCTGTGATATGTGGGATCATGCACCAGGAGAGCACAGGCAGAGCACCAGGCTCCTTCTCTGGATCTCACTGGTTTTAATGTACAAGCAACTTCTATCACAACTAGAACAATCTCCATCATGCCTAAAGTGCTCTGACTTATTTTGTATCTTCCAAATTGTAGCCTTCTTATCTGTGCCTATGATATTGAACCTCAAAGGACTCAAAGACTTTTCCTTGTTATCATGCTCTGATTCATCATTCTTTCAAGACAGAATGCTCAGCAGCCAAAGGAAGAAAGGCTGGCAATAACAGGTAATAACTGGTGGGGAAAGAGGAGAGCCATCCATTATATTTACAACATTTTCCGACCTAAGATTAATTGTGTGTGATCTATGTGCCCAAGAAGTGGAGATAACAGTGATGAGTATAAGACAGTGCTTGTCCTATGGGAGTTCAGAGCCTATTGGGAATTACGGAACCCAGCAAATAATTTTTCCAATGTAATAAGCACTTTTGGAGAAATGGGCTTTCAAGAAGACTAGAAAGCTGGATTAAAAATATATATTATTCATGGATACATGAACATTAACTATTTTGTCCCTGCTGCTCTATTCAAGGATCAGGAATATTATAGACATTCCTTGAAGCTAAAGCATCTGGACTGCCAGAGTAAGTTTTCCCCTAAGCAGTTCAAAATCTGCTGAGTGGCCACCACATGTTTTGCTCAATTATTGGTTGTAACTCTGGAAGGAAAATAAGTTCCCAGCCTGGGGCAAATTACCTTTGAAGCCAAAATCAGTCAAAGGGAGAAATAAAGTGGGAGAAACTATTTATTGCTTACAAGCAGTCGTCCACTTCAGCTTGCCCGTGTCTCTCACGACCTGGCTACAAAAAGGGACCCCACCCAACCTCTCCGGTCCAGAGATGCCCACACGCCCCCTTGTAATTACCTGTTGATATATAGATGGACTGGTCTCCACCCCTTGGAAGCACCTATGATATGGAGATGCACTTAAGGCCAGGCAAGAGTTTCTGGAAATATTGCAATTTTACCCACATTGGTGTAGCAATAATTGATGTTTCCAGACTTGGCAAGACTCTACCCTGAATGGCCACCAGGTCTGAAACCTAGTGATTTACAGTCTTGCAGGCCTGGAATAAGCATGAGATCTACTGTCCTGGCATCTCTGCTGAGGACTGAGGATTCCACTTCAATAATCACTTCAAGATGTATATTCATTCTCCATTATCTTCAAATAATATTTCACTTACAAAAGAATAGAGCTAGGAAGCAAAGAAATGACCTCTGCTGATTTAAGTAATAATGAATCTACCATCAATAAATATGGGCAACAGTGTTCCTCAGTCTACTGGGTGGGGAGGTATCCACTCTCAGGTAGTTCCCTGCTAGGTCCACTTCTCTTAGGAGTTCATTTTTAAACTTTCTACAAAAAGAAAAGTGGTTGATAATGGTCATTTTCACTTTCTCTCCAGAAAATCACTAAGGACTAATATTTTTATGATGTTTGGAAGTTTTCAAAACACTCCCATGCTTGTAGCATGTTAGCTTGAAACTAAGAAGTGCACAAGAGAGGTGTGGCTCTATTTTCAGACAGAGAATTTCTATTACCCAGACCATCTTTAGGATTAAAGCCCTATAATCACCAATTTATATACACAGATAGAATCTTCTCTCAGTTGCAAAATGACATTGGCAGCTTATCGCCCACATAATCCCACTGGATCAGTAAAACGTGCAAGAACTGGGAGTCTCAGAAACTTTTGTCCTCCAGACCAAAATATCTGGACATCAATTCTGAGAAGACAGTATCTTAGATTCAGAGCTCTGGTTTGACTTAACCTTAATTCTTTTTATAAAAGAAAATCTACCTTTCCCCCCACAAAGAACTTCAGTAGTTATCTGGCTAACTAATAAATTTATAATTACAGAACACCAAAGAGAGAGTAGCTGAGGAGGAATCAACACAACTGAATTGCTATAATCTTTGCTGACAAAATACCAAGAAGGGTGCCCTTGGCTTTGAGTAGTTACAATTCATCTGCAAGTCTCAGGTGTGAAGGAGCTGAGAGGTATCAGCAACTACTGCAAAAGGAACAGAAAATAATTGGCTGCTCCCTTATTCCCCTCTGGCTTATTCTACTGCCTAAACAAAAATGGTATTCTAAATACTGAGATTATTTCATGGGGAAGAGTTAGAAATTTCTGATAAGGTTACAAAAATGCCAATTATTCAATTTTCATATGAAATAAATAGAACCAGCTAAACTTACTGTTCTGTCTTTTGAGTTGATCCCTAGTGTACTCATCAGACAAACACGTGATAGGGGTATATATAAATTTTTATATATAGGGCACAAAAAGAATCACAGTAATAGTACAGTCATCTTTTTTGAAGTTCACTAAGAAGATAAGAGGGCTGCTATTATGCTTAAACAAGTTTGAACAAAGGTCCTAGGCAGTATAGGGAGAAGAAAGGAGGGAAAGAGAGAGAAGAGAAGAAAGGGAGAGGGAGGGAGGCTAAGGGAAGAAGGAGAGAGAAAAGGAAGAAAAGAAGGAAGATATAAGGATTGTGAGGAATAGAACATCATTTTTTGCAAATAGCATAAAGAAACTATTTCTACACAGAAAATTCAGGCAATTCTGCAGACCAAAAATTAGCAACAAGAAGAAAGTTCAAAATGTTTCCCAAACATAAAATCCATACCAAAAATAAAAGTCAATTTCATTACTATACATAAATCACAATCAGAAAATATAATTTTTTAAAGATACTTAAATTATTTAAAGTAACCTATAAAATACTTAGAAATAAATCTAGCAAAAGCTGTGCTAGAATTTTATTGAGAAAAATAAAAAATTCTACGGAAGGACTTAAAACTTAAATATTTATGGAGAGCAAGACTCAATATCTTGAAGATGTCACATATTACCAAATTAACCTATTAATGAAATGTAATTCCAGTCAAAATCAGACAGGCTCTTTTGTGTAAGTTGACAAGCTGCTTCTAAAACTTACATGGAGGCAACCAGCCAATTATAAGCAAAAGACAATTTTGAGGAAAAAGGACAATGTTGTTGACTCACCCTATCATATATAAAGACATTACACAGGGATTGTAATTAAGAAATTATAGTATTTGTGAAGAATAGACAATTAAAACAATGGAAAATACAGACAGCCCAGAAACAAATTCTTGCTTAAATGGACACAAGATTATGTAACAGAGGTGCTGCTACAAACCAAGGTGGGTAGATAGACTATTCAATAAATGATGCTGGAACAGTTAACCTGGCAGACATTAGCAAAGCCCAACAATATCCAATTTTCTTCTTCTAGACAGACTAAAGTCAACATTTCCACACCACCCTGCAGCTGGTCAGGCCATGGGACAGGTTATGGCAATGACCTGTGTGCAGAAGTGATATGAACAGCAGGAGTGAGATGTCCCTGCACTCTCTTCTCCTGCTGTACTAACAGAAGTGGCTGTGTATTCTGGGAAAAAAATGGCTGAGCTACTTCTGCCTGGGTCTTTAAGAAACTTGTGGAACAAAAAACTAACTGTGTTAACCCCACTGCTGACTGGCCACCAGTGTTGGCCACTTATAAGCAAGCCACTTATAACAAATCTTTGTTTTGTTTAGCCACTGAGATTTAGGGCTTAATTTGTTACTGCAGCATAACAAGCTTATCTTGATAATGCAATTGTCCTATGGAAAAAAACAAAACTACATCCCTATCTCAGGCCACAGGTGGATTTTAATTTAATTTAGACCTAACTTTTAAAAAGAAAAACTTGAAAAAAATTCAGAAGAAAACATACAAGAATACTCTTATGATTTTAGGCCATAGAGGATTTCTTAAATAAAACACAAGAAAACTTAAACCATAAGAAAAAAGACTGATAAATTTGAATACATTATAATTTTTAAACTTCTCTACAACAAAAGGCACTCTAAACAAAATAAAAAACTCAAACTGTAAATTCCAGAAGATATTTGCAACCCATACAACCGAAAAAGATTAGTGTCTAGTGTATGTAGGAATCTATAAAACAGTAATATATCACAATCTTAATAAAGAATATAAATATTTAAATTCTAATAACTATAATTATAAAGTATAGGTATTATATATAAATTATATATGATACATTATAATACAAATAAACATAACATTCAATTAAACAAAGTAGATCCAAATATTTATGAGAGGGAAACCACTTAAAAGATGTGACATGTGGCTTGCCCAATAATCTGCTCTGCTCCTTAGTTCTGCTCAATGCTGATGCTATATAGAACAATGAATTTTTTTTAATCCATCCTTTTCTTGTTTATCTTAGAACTATTTTTTCCCCTCAAGAGCTTAAAAACATTCAAGGTAGGAACTGAAATCTTTAACCCACATGCCTATTCTACCTGCTTGTATGGCAACATGCTTTCTCAAAGATTTATTTTGAATGTCTCTAAGTGAAGCTGTGAAGCTGCTCCGCTGAACAGACTCCACCATTCTCCAGTTTTGTTTTCAGCCTAAGTCACATATTTCTTACCTGCCAGATCTCTATATGCATTTGAGTTATGAATCATGCCTACAGGCAGTGATTAGCTTTCATTTTTAAATTGATAAATCTATAAAATTACTAATGGCAAGCCAATGTACTATTTTCTAGACCAACACAAATATAATATAATCCCTGCCTTCACTGAAGCTCAAATCCTATTAGAGTCTAACATATGAATAAATAAATTATAACACTAGTGAATACAATTAGAGCTATATACAAGTAGCTGCAATAGCTAGAAGAGACTGAAGGAAGCCAAGGTTGGAGGGGGAGGGCTGACACTGCTTGTAAAGCCTCCTTAGGGGAGGTGATACCTGAGCTACATTTTGAAGAATAAATTCCCAGGCCATAAAAAGGGAAATGGGCATTCCTAACAGAGGAAACCTCATTTCTAAAATCACAGAGGCAAGAAACAGGTAAGTCAGTGTGAGGAACACATCAAATATGGCAGATAAGGCAGAGGCTCAATTACAAAGACCTTGATGAGTATAGTCACTTGTTGAGGTGCACACACCAATTTCATATTTGGTGTAGGCAGCTTCCCAGCTCCCACCCAAACCCAAATGCATGATCAGGACATGCATTCGGGCTACAGCTGGTTCAAGGGCACAGAGCCAATCACCCACTGGAGAATGCACCCTGGCCACCCCTGCAGGGGCACTGTCCCAGCAGCTGCAAAGGTGGGGCTTGTCTGGGGCAGTCATCACTGCACACCTGAGCCAATGCTATACCTGTGGATTTCCTGCCAGTAGCCCTAGGGGTTGGGTTTCCCTGGAGGCCGTGCTGGGGCTTCTGAGGGGCTACACCACAGGTGGAGCTGGTCACTGCCCCCACTGGAGGCTACACCTGAGCTGCTGCAGCACCATGAGTGCAGAGGCAATAACCACAGAAGCCAGGCTTATCTGGGCACCACACCTAGACCTGGGCTGAACCACAGAAGCAAAGCCACTCAGTGTGAAGCCCTGAGAGAATACCTGAGTCACTGCTGCACTATGGGTGTGGAGTCAATAGTTGAGGAGGTGATGCTTTCCTAGAGACTGTACCTGGGCCCACTGCCTCCCAGCCAGCACAGACCCCATCAGTATCCACTGAGGAGCCCCTCCAATTGAGCCTCTCTGGCCAAGACCTGATAGCCCTAATACCAGGATACCACTGTCTCATGCTCACTGGGCTTCCAGCCAGCCAGTCAGAACCACCAAGCATGCACAGTACACCTAGGGAAACTCCTCTACACAAGGCCAATCCATAAAGACTAGGAGAGGCAGCCTTTCTACTAATTCATAGAATCAAGCACAGAAAGTCAAACAAAATGAGAAGACAGAGCAATATGCTTAAAACAAAAGAAAATGACAAAACTTCAGAAAAAGAACTAAATGAAAAAAGCAATCTACCAAAAAAGACATTCAAATTAGTGATTATAAAGATGTTCACCAGACTTGGGAGAAGAGTGGAGAAACCCAGTGAGAACCTCCATAAAGAGGTGGAAAATATAAAAAAGAACAAATCAGAGATGAAGACTATAATAAGTGAAATTAAAAATACACTAGCAGTAGTCAACAGAAGATTAGAGGAAGCAGAAGAATGGATCAGTGATTTAGAAGACAGAGTAATAGAAAGCACTCAAGCTGAACAAGAGAAAGAAAGAAGAATAAAATAGGTTAAAGGAGCTCTGGGACAGTATGAAACATCCAAACATTCATATTATAGGAGTCTCAGAAGGGGAAAAGAGAGAAACGAGTAGAAACCTTATTTGAAGAAATAATAGCTGAAAACATCCCTAACCTAGGGAAGAAAACAGACATCCAGGTCCAGGAATCACAGAGAGCAAAAAACAAGATAAACCCAAGGGAGGGCCACAGCATGACACACTGTAATTAAAATATAAGATCAAAAACAGACTTTTAAAAACAACAAGAGAAAAGCAATAATAAGGGAAACCAAATAAGGCTGATTTTTCATCAGAAATTCTACAGGCCAGGAGTGGCATGATATATTCAAAGTGCTGAAAGAGAAAACCTCCAACCAAGAATACTCCACCCAGCAAGGTAATCATTCAGAATGGAAGGGGAGATACAGAGCTTCACAGATAAACATAAATAACAAAGAGTTCGCCACAACTAAATTGGCCTTATGAGGAATACTAAAGATGCTTCTTTAAGAAGAAAAGACCCTAACTAAAAGGAAGAAAAATATGAAAGCAAAAATTTCACAGATAAAAGCAAACATATACCAGAGGTAGTACATCAATCACTGAAAAGCTAGTATGAAGGTCAAAAAGACAAAAGTAATATAATCAAATACATGTAAAAATTAAGGAAATTACTAAATAAAATGGTATAAGAGAAGGCATCATATACATAAAATATGGAGGAGGAGAAGTAAAACATTTAGTGCTGTTAAAATGTTTTTGAACTTAAGTGACCATAAATTTATCATAAGAACCCCATGGTAACCACATGCCAAAGCCTATAATGGATACACAAAATACAAAGAGAAAGGAATCCAAATATAACACTAAAAGCAATAATGTATAAGGGGAGAGCAAGAGAGGAACAAAGGATCAGAGAATAACAATGAAGACAACCAGGAAACATTTCACAAACTGTCAATAACGACATATCTATCAGTAATTCCATTAAATGTAAATGGACTAAATATTCCAATGAAAAGATGGCTGAATGGATAAAAAAACAAGCCCCATCTATTTACTGCCTAGAAGAGACTGATGTTAGACCTAAAGACACAAATAGATTGAAACAGAAGAGATGAAAAAAGACATTCCCTGCAAATAGTAATGAGAAAAAAAAAGGTGTAGTAGCAATACTACAATAATTATATCAGACAGAAGAGACATTAAGACAAAGACTTTAGCAAGAGACAAGGACACTATATAATCCAGCAAGAACCTATAACAATAACAAAGAGCTATACATTTGTTAACAGAGGAACAAATATGAACAGACATACAGACAAAGATTAACAATAATACAATAATAGTAGGGGATTTTAACACCCCACTTACATCAATGGATAGATCATCCAGACAGAAAATGAAGAAGGGAACACTGGATTTGAATGGTACATTAGACCAAATGGAATTAATAGATATAACAGAAAATGACATAAAAAATAGTACAGATTAAAGGGATTAGAGATGGTGGCATGAGAGGTCAAACAGAAGCATCCCCCTAAAACCACATATAATATGAAAATATAATTAATACAACTAATCCTGAAAGAGCAAAAGGAAAGAAAGCTGCGTCAGACTGCATACACCTGGAGAAAAGAACAGACCTCATGGAACAAGGTAAATACGAAAGCCATGACCCAGAGGAACCCAAGCCCTTGGCGGACCCTGGCTCACCAGTGGGAAGAAGAGAAACGGAGTGGGGAGGGAGTGGAGGCCTGGGACTGCTGAAAACCTACCCGTGGAGATCTGCTCTGGTAGCACGAACCTACATTGCATGGTGCTCTGTGATTAGTGGGGTTGGAAACCTAAGACAGGTGGAATACCTGGAGAGATGGAGATTCCAGCTGCTTGTGGAAAAAAGAGATCCATATCTGGCTGGTATATGCGGGCAGTCCAAGAGACTTCCTAAAAGGGAGAGGGCTGCTCAAGGATTGCACAGAGCTTACTGCTCAGGAGGAAGGACAGGTAGACAAAATTGGCCGGATGCACTCTGCCCAGCAGGTTGCAAACTTTCATGATCTTCAGGCACTCCATCCCCATGGCTGGCTACGTAGCTCCAAGGCCCCTAACCATGATACGCAGCCTGCTGTGCCTTCCTCCAGGTCCACAACTGGCTTCCAAACCAGCAAACCCTACCTTGTCATCAGGACAGAAAGAGGGAAGCACCACTTACAGCAGCTACAAACGCAAAGCAAAGAGGCTTATACCTGTGTGTTTGGCCCACTAGTTCTAGCAGTGAAGACAGGTATATCAGCCAGGAAGCAGGAAATGCTCTTTCCTCACCCCAGGCACCAACACAATTCCCCTGCAAATCCTGACATTGCTCAGGGGCTGAGCACCTCCAGGGACTAGAGCTCCTGGGCACTGAAGTACACCACATACAAATACGGAATGTCAAAGGAACTTGGTTCAAAGAAAAATCTCAGAAACATCAGAAAAATGAATGAGTGAGAATGAACTAATCAATCTTCCTGAAAGAGATTTCAAAATAAAAATCATAAACATGCTCAAGGAGGTACAAAAAAATATTCAAGAACTCAGAAACGAATTTAGGACGGAGATCTAATAATTACAGAATACACTGGAGGGTTTTAAAAGAAGATGAAATATGGTGGAGGAAACAATAAATGTAATAGAAATTAGAGAAAAGGAATACAAAGAAACTGAGGCACAGAGAGAAAAAAGGATGGCTAAGAATGAAAGAATATTGAGAGAACAGTGTGATCAATCGTAATGGAAAAATATTCGTATTACAGGGGTATCAGAAGAAGAAGAGGGAGAAAAAGGGATAGAAAGTGTTGTTGAGGAGGTAATTGCTGAAAACTTCCCCAATCCGGTGAAGGAGATAGTCTCTCAGGCCGTGGAGGTTCACAGATCGCCCAAAACAAGGGATCCAAGGAAGAAAACATCAAGACATATAATAATTAAAATGGCAAAGATCAAGGATAAGGACAGACTATTAACAGGAGCCAGAGAGAAAAAACATTACATACAAAGGAAAACTCATCAGGCTATCATGAGACTTCTCAGCAGAAACCTTACAGGCCAGAGGGAGGGGCATGACATATTTAATACAATGAAGCAGAAGTGACCTGAACCAAGAATACTCTAACTGGCAAGATTATCATTTAAATTTGAAGGAGGGATTAAACAATTTCCAGATAAGCAAAAGCTGAGAGAATTTACTTAGCAAAAACCATCACTACAGTGTATTTTGGAGGGAATGCTATACATGGAAGTGTTCCTAAGGTTAAACACACAGCTGTTACCAGAGGTAATAAAAAAGAAATAGACAAAGAGTACAGAATGTGATATCTAATATATAAAGAATGGAGGAGGAAGAAAAGGAAGGGAAAGAAAATAACCTTTAGATAGTGTTTGTAATAGCATACTAAGTGAGTGAAGTTAGACTCTTAGATAATAAGAAAGTTACCCTTGAACCTGTGGTAACCACGAATCTAAAGCATACAATGGCAATGAGTACATACCTACTGATAGTCACCCTAAATGTAAATCATCTGAATGTACCAATCAAAAGACATAGAGTCACTGAATGGATAAAAAAACAAGACCCAACTATCTGCTGCCTACAGGAGACTCACTTCAAACCCAAAGACATACAATGGGGTATGTGGTGGGAACTTGATAATGGCGGGAGTCTAGTTACCATAATTTTGCTCATGTAATTGTACATTAATGATACCAAAATTAAAAAATAGTAATAATAATAATATGAAGAACAGGTAGTGTAGGAGCATGAAAAACATCCTTTTGGGACAGAAGATCACTTCCATAAAGCTTCTTTTTAAACTTTAAGTGCTATAAATGTAATCATGTTATTGTTATTTTTACACTTGTGACATGAAGAACGTTTGGGCTGAATGACAGTCCGTAACTTTGAGTTTTAGCACTGGGTATGTTCCTGTTTCAAATGAGATTTCCTTTTTCACACACAAAAAAAGAATTCTCTGGGTGAACGGAAAAAACTGCCAAAGATTTCTTTGTTTCTTTTTTGGTTTTCTTAACAGAAGCTTGAGGGTTTGTATAATGCATGATGCAGCCATTAAGGGTTAAAAGGAGAGGATCCAACTAAAGAGATTTGGCTATGGGCCTGGAAAATTATCAGTGAATGGATGGAAAAAGATATTTCATGCAACTAATAGGGAGAAAAAAGCAGGTGTTGCAGTACTTGTATCAGACAAAATAGACTTCAAAACAAAGAAAGTCACAAGAGACAAAGAAGGACATTACATAAAGATACAGGGGCCAGTCCAACAAGAGGATATAACGATTATAAATATCTAGGCACCCAGCACAGAACCACCTACATATATGAAACGAATACTGACAGACTTAAAAGAGGAAATAGAATGCAATGCATTCATCCTAGGACATTTCAACACTCCACTCTCTCCAAAGGACAGATCAACCAGACAGAAAATAAGTAGGGACACAGAGGCAATGAAAACATTAGAACAGATGGACAAAACAGACATCTACAGAACTCTCCACCCAAAAGCAGATGGATACACATTTTTCTCAAATGCACATGTAAAATTTTCAAGAATAAATCATATACTAGGCCACAAAAAGAACCTCAGTAAATTCAAAAAGATTGATATTGTATCAATCAACTTCTCTGACCATAAAGGTATGAAACTAGAAATAGATTATGCAAAGAAAACAAAAAAGCAAACAAACACATGGAGGCTTAACAACATGCTCCTAAATAACCAATGGATCAATGACCAAATAAAAGCAGAGATCAAGCAATACATGGGGACAAGTGACAACAGTAATTCAACACCGCAAAATATCGGGGACACAACAAAGGCCATGCTAAGAGGGAAGTATATTGCAATACAGGGTTACCTCAGCAAAGAAGAAAAATCCCATATGAACAGTCTAAACTCACAATTAATGCAACCACAAAAAGAAGAACAAATGAGGCCCAAAGTCAGTAGAAGGAGGGATATAATAAAGATTAGAGCAGAAATAAATAAAATTCAGCTGTAAGAAGAAAACAAATCCTACCATTTCCAACAACATGGATGGAGCTACAGGGTATTATGCTCAGTGAAATAAGCCAGGTGGAAATAGACAAGTATCAAATGGAGTATAAGAACAAAGAAAAAACTGAAGGAACAAAACAGCAGAAGACTCACAGAAACCAAGAATGGACTAACAGTTACCAAAGGGGAAGGGACTGGGGAGGATGCGTGGGAAGGGAGGGATAAGGGGGAAAAAGGGGCATTATGATTAGCACATATAATGTAGGGGGGGCATGGGGAAGGCAGTACAACACAGAGAAAACAAGTAGTGATTCGATAGCACCTTACTACGCTGATGGACAGTGACTGTAATGGGGTATGTGGTGGGAACTTGATAATGGCGGGAGTCTAGTTACCATAATTTTGCTCATGTAATTGTACATTAATGATACCAAAATTAAAAAATAGTAATAATAATAATATGAAGAACAGGTAGTGTAGGAGCATGAAAAACATCCTTTTGGGACAGAAGATCACTTCCATAAAGCTTCTTTTTAAACTTTAAGTGCTATAAATGTAATCATGTTATTGTTATTTTTACACTTGTGACATGAAGAACGTTTGGGCTGAATGACAGTCCGTAACTTTGAGTTTTAGCACGGGGTATGTTCCTGTTTCAAATGAGATTTCCTTTTTCACACACAAAAAAAGAATTCTCTGGGTGAACGGAAAAAACTGCCAAAGATTTCTTTGTTTCTTTTTTGGTTTTCTTAACAGAAGCTTGAGGGTTTGTATAATGCATGATGAAGCCATTAAGGGTTAAAAGGAGAGGATCCAACTAAAGAGATTTGGCTATGGGCCTGGAAAATTATCAGAAACTGTTGCCTTTCTTAGTGAGAGTCTACGATTTGAGGACCTCCTGAGGAGAGAAGACAGACTACCCTGGGTGTCTGAAAAAGAGAATTGTTGCATTTAACTAGCATGACTTTGGCACGGTATTTTGAAAAAAGCAGTCATACGTAATTTCACAGACAAATATCTAGAGCATATCAGAGACTGAGAAGCCTCTTGAAAGCCTGAGAATAGGCTCATGTGGGTAAAAGGAGGTGAAACGCTTGGTACACAATAAGCCTTGGCAATATCTGCTGTTTTTATTGGGGTGGGGGGTTTATTTGACGTATCATTGATATACAATTTTCTGTTGGTTTCAAATATACAACACAGTGGTTCAGCAGTTACCCACATTATTAAATTCTCACCCCCCCTACTGCGAGTACTGTCTATCGACGTGGAAAGATGTTGTGGAGTGACTGACTATATTCTCCACGCTGTACTGCCATCCCTGTGACCAACTCCTATTGTGATTGCGAATTATGGTGTCTCTTCATCCCCCTCACTATCCCCACCCACCCATCCCAACCCCTGCTCCTTGGTAGCCACAAGTCACTTCTCAGTGTCTATGACCACTAGTCACTTCTTGGTGTCTGTGAGTTTGCTGCTGTTCTGTTCCTTCTATTTTGCCTTGTTTTTATATCCCAAGGGTGGGTGAAATCATATGGTATTTGTCACTGAGCATAAAATAACACCTTCCTACCTGGAATTGAAAACCTATTTGGTAACAATGGGAACCTAGGCAACGGAACCTTAACAAGCCCTGAGCTAGAGCTGGGTCTCAATCACAGACTCCTCAGAAGCTGTAGGACTGTGGAAGGAGAGGTGGTAAGGATCCGACTGAGGCGCATCCTGACACCCAACTGAAGCAGAGAGGGAAAAAAACTAAATTCCAGTGACACTGTGTTGTAAGAGGCAGGTGGTTTTCCACTTGTTCACAAAGATGGAAAATTCAGGTCCCAACAGTGAAGATGTTTCTGTGGACCAGCAGAAAACTCAGACGGGCCAACTGGTTCAGGAGGAAGATTTCTATGATTTCTATGTAAGTAACCTGAGTGAAGAAGATTACAAACTTCTGAGGGATAACAATTTGCTAGGCACTGCGGGGGAAAGTACAGAAGAAGAACTGCTGAAGGGAATTTGGTTCATAGAAGAAAACCCACCACAGCACTCAGGTGAAAACAAAGACACAGACTCTTCCACTGATGAGAAGAGTGATGACTCTTTAGTAGAATGGCTTATCTCTTCAGAACAAACTCAAAATGTGAGAAGTAGGCACACAGAAAAACAGCCTTGGGGAGGAGCGAGCCAGATTGTTCCCACCAGGAAAAATTTTGTACCTAATTTACAAATAACGGTTACAAATGACATTAATGATGGGAGCCCAAATCTAGAGGATGAATATAGACTACGTGCAAGATTTTCCCAGGAAATTCTGGAAAATAGCCCAAGGCAAATGGAAAAACCACGATCTGAATCATCATTTGCAAGACCATCTAGATCAGAAGGAAGCACAACTGAAGCATTAAGGCACGTCCCACCTACCAGAGGCCAGTGAAGAAGAAGAAGCAGGAGCCCAGACCATCGGAGAACCAGAGCAAGAACCGAAAGTATGTCAACTCCAAATTACTGAGAGAACTTTTTAGAAGACATCATGAGAGTGTTTTATCTGACTTCTGAGCAGCCTTGGGTAAATGAGAGACAGAGTCCTCAAGCTGAAGAAACACCAAGACAACAAGTACCTGATTGTGAGTTTCCAAATAGGGGTCTTTTAGACAGAATAGCTTATAGAGCTCAGTAAACATGTGAGATAGCAAATGTCACCTTAGAAAATGAAGAAGGAAGGCTTAGGCATAGGTTTTCACATTCTGAGCAGGAAGATGCAAGAGCTCATGTCACTACCATCAGAAGTCCTCGTCACAGAATTTTAAATACTGATTTAAATGATACTGCATCTGATGTATATCAGAGCAGATCCATAACAGGGTTTAGTTATTCAAGGACAGTGATATAAAGCCTGGTGTCTCACACTCAATTCCAGTCATGGAAAGGCCTGTGTCACCATATGCAAGACAGAGCTCTGATGATAGTAGTAGTTCTAATATCAGTTCATATCCGAGATGGGATTCCTCTCTGATGTCTATGATAATTTATACTTCAAGCTCTAGCTGTGTGCCAATACGCGATTCCAGCCCTAGGTCCTGTTCCAGCTCCAGTGATGCAAGTTCAGTGGTGTTTGATGACACTGATGAAAGCCGCTTATCACAAGGCCCACCAACAGAGCCCTTCGAACAGAGCAGACAGAAGACCCCAATAATATTTGAAGAAAATAACTCTTGGGCGTCCATTGATCTGGATCAGTTCATTTTAGATTATGTTAACTAAT
Organism: Smutsia gigantea; assembly: GCA_032199065.1. NCBI lineage: Eukaryota > Metazoa > Chordata > Mammalia > Pholidota > Manidae > Smutsia > Smutsia gigantea. Next base: position 210,455 of record JAVSCE010019485.1, read on the forward strand.
CTAGAGGACTAACCAAAGCACAGATTGACAACTTGCCTGTAAGATCTTTCACGAAGAACTGCACAGAGACATCCTGTTGTACTTGCATTACAGATTACGAAGAAGGCACCAAACGTCGCATCTTACCTTGCTTCCAGTTTTCATACCTACTGCAGGGATCGCTGGTTAGCCGAAAAATGCACGTGTCCTATTTGCCGCAGGGAAGTAGCAGATGCTGGTGAGAGATAAAATTCTAATGGGGATCTGAATTCTCAGCTATATGAACTATTACAGTGATGGATAAACAATAATCTGCCTTATGTCCACTTTTGAGAAGATGCTTAAATGTAACATCAGATTTGCATCTAATCTAAATCTGAATCTAAATTTAACACTGGAACTAAATCATAGGTTCCTGAAGGAATTATTGGACTTTCCCCAATTTCTGTTCCAGAATAAAAGGAAGTATGTAAAAGCAAGCAAGTTTCCCCTAACTATAAAAATGAATTTCACGAAAGAAGCCAGGCGGAGAAAGACAGGTACCAGATGATTTCATTCATCTGTTGAGCATAAGAACAAAGCAAAAACTGAAGGAAGAAAACAGCAGCAGACTCACAGAACCCAAGAATGGACTAACAGTTACCAAGGGGAAAGGGACTGGGGATGGTGGGTGTGAAGGGGGAGGTAGAAGGGGAATAAGGGGAATTACGATTAGCACACATAATCAAGTGGGGGGACATGGGGGAGGGTAGTATAGCACAGAGAGGACAAGTAGTGACTCTGTGGCATCTTGCTGCACTGATGGACAGTGACTGTAGTGGGGTATGTGGTGGGGACTTTATAATGGTGGGAATCTAGTAACCACAATGTTGCTTATGTGATTGTTTGATTAGGTTTGGTTATTGTTTGATTAATGATACCAAAATAAAAAATAATTAAAAAATAAGTATAAGAGCATAGCGCTATCCAATAGAGTAGCCACTAGGTACCTGCGGCTATTGAGGACTTGATATGTGGTTAATTCAATGAGACGTACTGTAAGTGTTAAACACACACCTGAATCTTAAAGATGGTACAAAAGAAAAATGATATAAAATATCTAATTATTAATTTTTATATTGATTGAATGTTGAAAAATAATATATGGGATGTACTGAGTAAAATAAAGTATAAAAATCTATTTCAGTGTTTAACTTTTTTAATGGGGCTACTAAAATTTTTTAAATTATTTATGTGACTCACACTACATTTCTGTGGGATGGTGTTGGTAGAGAGGATTTGAGTAACAGAAAATACAAGGTTGACCTGATACACCTAGCTAGTTGTATATCACCTTTGTACCTTCAAAACAGATAAGTAATTCCATTCCAATATCCATGAAAGGCTTACAGAAATATATCAAGACTTTGGCATCAGGCATACTGGGATTTGAAACTTAGCTCTGCCAGTTATACAGCTTGGACAATTTCCTTAATCTCTGTGAGCTTCGGTGTCCTCATCTCTGAAATGAGCCTAATAATAATAGCAAGTCAGCTATAATCCATGTAAAATAGGCAGCACAGGCCTGGCTATAGCAGCAATTAGACAGAAATCATTTGTGAAGGGAATGCTAGTTACTATAGATAACAAAAGACATGAATCAAGAAACAAAAAGTGTTTGGGGGGGAATAGAAGCAATCTGATCTATTGAAAGGCAAGGAGCATCAGGGAAGAATCTTCTGAGAGAGGTAATGGCCATGTCATGGAAAACCTCTGGATGCCATGTCAGAGAGCTCAAATTTTATGAAGTCATGGGTGGTTTTTGAAAGGTTGTCTTGACAAGGAAAACCTTTGAAATCTATAGTAACAAGGACTAGTATTTCAGATAGATGACTCTCTTCATGGGTGGCAAATGGATTGGGGGGTGGTCAAAGCCCCATTCTATCTATCTATCTGTCTATCTATCTATCTATCTATCTATCTATCTATATCTATTGATCTATGTATTTAGAAATAGACCCATCTATCTATCTATCTATCTATATCTATTGATCTATGTATTTAGAAATAGACCCATATCCATACACACGCACACATACATACACACACAAACATGATAAAATATGTGAATGTTTGTGATCAATTACAAGTGGGGAAGGAAAATAAAGTACATCAAAGAAACCAAGTTATCACCAAAATTTTTCCTTGGATAATCAGGAAAATGGTTGTGCCTGTAACAGAGGTGAAGTAAACAGAAGGGAGAGCAAGATCGGAAGGGAAGATGAAGAGCTCAAATTTGGGCATGTAGAGTTTCACAGGTCTGTGGGACAACTAACTATAGAAGTCTAGCAGGTATTTGTTTAGTAAGAATCAAAATCAAGGGAGGGCTGGAGGTATTGTTTGTGAGTCAGCTGTACACATGGGACAGTCAAAAAAAATAATGTCTATTAAGAACACTGGTAAGATAAAAACTGGATAAAACTGGGAGAAGAACAAGATAATCTAATGTAACAGAAAGTACAGGAAAAGGTCATCCAAGAAGCAAAGAGTTGTCTGTAAGGAGGAAGACAACAAAAAAGTCCAATAAGATAAAAGACTGAAGTATCCTCTCCTTTCAGAAAAATTTAAGCCATCAGATTGTAAGTCTGAACAATGAGAAGTTTGGAGAATGAAAGCATGAATGAAATCATAGAGTGTGCCAAAAAAGGTAGGAAAAGTGGTGGCTAAAATAGAAGTTAAAATGAATAGATTTTTTAAAAAATGATTAAACTATAGCCTGCTGTGCATCTCAAGTTAGATGTTGTACAGGCACAATAAGATAAACATGTTCAAACCTGAACTCATCTTCATCCAATTTTTTTGTTATGGAGCATCAATATATGTACAGAGTGAGGGAAAGGACAGAGTAAAGATAATAATGTTGAAAACATAGGAAAAAGAGTGGGTAACTAATAGGGAACTATCCTAGAAGAGATGGGAGAGGCTGGTATCAAGATCTCTTTGAAGAGGATTTGTCCCATGACAGGTAGAGATAAAACTCTTTCTCTGACCAAGGAGGCAGGAAGGTGATATTGGCAATGGATGGGGTCTTGTTACAGGGTGAATTGTGTTTGAACTTTTTCAGGAAAGTCACCCTGTAATCTTTTGAGGATAACAGGTGTTATGTTAGGTGCAGGATTTGAGGAAAGTGTGAAAATTTGAAGTGATTTTTGACAGGGTCAGGGGAATGAGAAAACTAAGGAAAAATGAAAGAAATGTTGAGTGGGGTCTGCCAGGTGTACAATTTTTCAGCAGCCTGAGTGGCATGGTTAAGGTATTTGGCAGTTACCCCCTTATGCATGACTGTGTTTTCTGTGGTTCCAGTGACCCACAGTCAACCAGTGTTAGAAAGCAGATGATCCTCCTTCTGATGTATGGTTAGAAGGTCAATAGTAGCTTAATTCTAGGTCACAGGGCCTGTGGCATTCACCTCACTTCATCTCATCACGTAGTCGTTCTATCATCTCAAATCATCACAAGAAAGGTGAGTACAGTACAATAAGACATTTGAGTGTAGAAAGAGAGACCACATTCATAAAACTTTCATTACAGCATATTGTTTTAATTGTACTATTTTATTATAAACTATGGTCAATCTCTTACTGATTTATAAATCAAATATTGTCATAGTATGCATGTACAGGAAAAAGCAGAGTGTACAAAGGGCTCAGAACCATCGGTGGTCTCCAGTGCCCACTGGGGGTCTGGGAAAGTATGCCCTGCAGGTAAGAGGGAATTAATATATTGCAAAACTGACCTCAAATGGCCCAGTGTTAGACTAAATAGGTGCTGTATTATAAGATGCTACGTACTTGAAGGTGCTGGTGAAGACAGCTGCTGAGGGGAGTAACCATGAAGTTCTGGCAGAGTGAAGAAATGAGTGAAGCCAGATAGGGCCTAGAGAAGTGGGCAAGAAGGAAAATTTAGAATATGTGGAAGTGTCTGTGAGGTCAAAGAACAGAGAATTATGGAAAGGACGCATAAAAGAACTGGATGGATAGGAGATTGTGGTCAGGAAGTCAGTTACTATGAGTGAATTGATTTAGAGCAGTTTTGGGGGCTGATGACAAGGCCCATGGTGAGGCCAACGATGTGGCTGACTGAGGTGGGGTATAGACAAACATCCCTGGGATGAGGGCACCATCGAAAGGAGAGGCCCTGGTTTGGGATTATTCACCAGGTCATTCAATTCCAGAGAATGGTGGTACAACAGGAGGAAGATCTAAGATCTAAGTCAGATGCTGAGAACCTCAAGAAATGTTAAGATGTAATCAGGAAAGCAAGAAGATCAGCTGCCACATGACCTTCGAACATGGATGTGGCAGGCTGAATAATGTTCCTCCAAAGATGCCATGTCCTAATCCTTGGAGCCTGTGAATGTGTCACCTTACGCAGTAAGCAGAACTCTGCTGACCTGTTAGGTGAAAGTTCTCGAGATGCAGAGGTATTCTGGATTATCCACGTGGGCCAGTGTAATTGTAAGAGCCCTTATACAAGGAAGGCAGGAGGGTCAGAGCCAGAGGTAGACAGATGATGGCAGAAGCAGAGGCCAGAGTGATGTGGGTCCTTGCGTCAAGGAATGTGGGTGGCTGCTAGAAGGTAGGAAAGGGAAGGAGACAGATTCTCCACTAGAGCCTCCAGAGGGAATGCAGCCCTGCCCACACCTCGGTTCTACGAATTCTGACTCCAGAACTCTAAGAAAATAAACTGGTGCTATATTAAGCCACTGAGTTTGTAGTAATTTGTTACAGCAGCCGTAAGAAATAAGTATAATGCGTTTTGTCTAAACTCCTATGGGAGCGATAAAAGCCTAAGATGGTTGTCAGCACTACCAGAAATACACAGGACAAAGTGCTGAAGGGAACATCTCATGGGTGAAGAGATCTTTGGGAACTGGCATTGCTCGCTGGCTGAATGTGAGGGATGGGGCTACTTTGAGTGAAGCAAGGTCATTTGCTCCTAACACAACAGAGTAAAGTTCTTAATACCACTCCTGAGAAAAATTTAAATGACATCGACCTCATGACTCTTCCTGAAAGGGAGTTCAAAATAAAAATCATTAACATGCTCATGGAGGTATGGAAAGATATTCAAGAACTCAGGAATGAATTCTGGTCAGAGATCCAATCGTTGAAGAGCACAATGGACGGTATTAAAAGCAGATTGGATACGGTGGAGGAGACAATAAGTGAAATAGAAACTGGAGAAGAGGAATACAAAGAAGCTGAGGCACAGAGAGAAAAAAGGATCTCTAAGAATGAAAGAATATTGAGAGAACTGTGTGACCAATCCAAATGGAATAACATTCTCATTATAGGTGTACCAGAAGAAGAAGAGAGAGAAATAGGGATAGAATTATCTTTGAGGAGGTAATTGCTGAAAACCTCCCCCATCTGGGGAAGGAGACAGTCTCTCAGGTCATGGAGATGCACAGATCTCCCACCCAAGGGACCCAAGAAAGACAACACCAAGACATATAGTAATTAAAATGGCAAAGATCAAGGATAAGGCCAAACTATTAAAAGCAGCCAGAGAGAGAAATAAGATCACATACAAAGGAAAGCCCATCAGGCTATCATCAGACTTCTTAACAGAAACCTTACAAGCCAGAAGGGAGTGGTATGATGTATTTAATGTAATGAAGCAGAAGGGCCTTGAACCAAGAATACATTATCCGGCAATATTATCATTTAAATTTGAAGGAGGGATTAGACAATTTCCAGATAAGCAAAAGCTGAGAGACTTTACCTCCCACAAACAATCTCTATAGTGCATTTTTGAGGGACTGCTATAGATGGAAGTGTTCCTAAGGTTTAATAGCTGTCACCAGAGGTAATAAAACCACAGTAAAGAAAGTAGAACAGCTAATTACAAAGCAAATGGAAAAATTAAAATAACTATCTCCATATCAATCAAGGGATAGACAAAAAGTACAGAATATGATACCTAATATATAAGGAATGGAGGAGGAAGAAAAAAACACCTTTAGATTGTTTGTAATAACATATTAAGTGAGTTAAGTTAGGCTCTTAGATAGTAAGGAAGTTAACCTTGAACCTGTGGTAACCATGAATCTAAAGCCTGCAATGGCAATAAGTACATACCTATCAATAATCACCCTAAATGTAAATGGACTGAATGCAACAATCAAAAGACAAAGAGTCACTGAATGGATAAAAAAACAAGACCCATCTATAGGCTGCCTACAAGAGACTCACTTTAAACCCAAAGACATACACAAAATAAAAGTGAAGGGATGGAAAAAGACATTTCATGCAACTAATAGGTAGAAAAAACCAGAAGTTGCAGTACTTGTATCAGACAAAATAGACTTCAATACAAAGAAAGTCATAAGAGACAAAGAAGGACATTACATAATGATAAAAGGGTCAATCCAACAAGAAGATATAAGGATTATAAATATCTATGTGCCCAACACAGGAGCACCTACATATGTGAAATAAATACTAACAGAATTAAATGGAGAAATAGAACGCAATGCATTCATTGTAGGAGACTTCAACACTCCACTCACTCCAAAGGACAGATCAACCAGACAGAAAATGAGTAAGGAGACAGAGGCACTGAACAACACAATAGAACAGATGGACCTAACAGAAATCTACAGAACTCTACACCCAAAAACTGCAGAATATACATTCTTCTCAAGTGCACCTGTAACATTTTGAGGAATAGATCATATGCTAGGCCACAAAAAGAGCCTCGGTAAATTTAAAAAGGGTGAAACTGTTCCAACACAAAGGTATGAAACTAGAAAAAAATTACGCAAAGAAAATTAAAAATACCACAAACACATGGATGCTTCACAACATGCTCCTAAATAACCAATGGATCAGTGACCAAATAATAACAGAGATCAAGCAATATATGGAGACAAATGACAACAATAATTCAACACCACAACACACCTGGGACGCAGCAAAGGACGTGTTAAGAAGAAAGCATATTGCAATATAGGCCTACCTCAGGAAAGAAGAACAATCCCATATGAGCAGTCTAAACTCACAATTAATGAAACTCAAAGAACAAATGAGGCCCAAAGTCAGTAGAAGGAGGGACATAATAAAGATTAGAGCATAAATAAATAAAATTGAGAAGAATAAAACAATAGAAAGAATTAATGAAAGCAGAAGCAGGTTCTTCGAGAAAATAAACAAAATAGAAAATCCCCTAGCCAGACTTATGAAGAAAAAAAGAGAGTCTACACACATAAACAGAATCAGAAATGAGAAAGGAAAAATTACTACAGAAACCACAGAAATACAAAGAATTATTAGAAGAAACTATGAAAAAATTATATGGTAACAAACTGGATAACCCTGAAGAAATGGACAACTTTCTAGAAAAATACAATCTTCCAAGGCTGACACAGGAAGAAACAGAAAATCTGAATAGACCAACTACCAGCAACAAAATTGAATTGGTAATCCAAACACTAAGAACAAAACACCTTTATCAGATGGCTTCACCGCTGAATTTTATCAAACATTTACTGAAGACCTAATACCCACCCTCCTTAAAGTTTTACAAAGAGTAGAAGAGGTGGGAATACTACCAAACTCATTCTATGAGGCCAGCATCACCCTAATACCAAAACCAGGCAAAGATACCACAAGAAAAGAAAATTACAGACCAATATCCCTGATGAACATAGATGCAAAAATACTCAACAAAATATTAGCAAACCTAATTCAAAAATACATCAAAACAATCATTCATTATGATCAAGTAGGATTTATTCCAGGGATGAAAGGATGGCACAATATTTGAAAATCCATCAACATCATCCACCACATCAACAAAAAGAAGGACAAAAACCATATGATCATCTCCATAGATGCCGAAAAAGCATTCGAGAAAATTCAACATCCATTTATGATAAAAACTCTCAACAAAATGGGTATGGGGAAAGTACTTCAACATAATAAAGGCCATATATGAAAACCCACAGTGAACATCATACTTAGCAGCCAGAAGTTGAAAGCTTATCCTCTAAAACTGGGAACAAGACAAGATGCCCACTCTCTGCACTTTTATTCAACATAGTACTAGAGGTCCTAGCCACGACAATCAGACAACACAAAGAAATAAAAGGCATCCAGATTGGTAAGGAATAAGTTAAAATGCCCCTGTTTGCAGATGACATGTTATTGTACATAAAAAACCCTAAAGAAACCACTCCAAAACTACTAGATCTAATATCAGAATTCAGCAAAGTTGCAGGATACAAAGTTAATATACAGAAATATGTTGCAATCCTGTACACTAATGATGAACTAGCAGAAAGAGAAGTTAGGAAAACAATTACATTCACAATTGCATCAAAAAGAATAAAATACCTAGGAATAAACCGAATGAAGGAAGTGAAAGACCTATACTCTGAGAACTAGAAGACCATCATGAGAAAATTTAAAGAAGATACCAATAAATGGAAACACATCCCATGCTCATGGCTAGGAAGAATTAATATTGTCAAAATGGCCATCCTGCCTAAAGCAATCTACAGATTCAATGCAATCCCTATCAAAATACCAACAGCATTCTTCAATGAACTAGAACAAATAGTTCTAAAATTCATATGGAACCACAAAAGACCCTGAATAGCCAAAGCAATCCTGAGAAGGAAGAATAAAGCTGGGGGAATTATGCTCCCCAACTTCAAGCTCTACTACAAAGCCACAGTAATCAAGACAATTTGGTACTGGCAGAAGAACACACCCATAGACCGATGGAACAGACTACAGAGTCCAGATATAAACCCAAGCATATATTGTCAATTAATATATGATAAAGAAGCCATGGACGTACAATGGGGAAATGACAGCCTCTTCAACAGCTGGTGTTGGCAAAACTGGACAGCTACATGCAAGGAATGAAACTGGATTATTGTCTAACCCCATACACAAAAGTAAACTCAAAACAGATTAAAGACCTGATGCAAGTCATGAAACTATAAAACTCTTAGAAGACAACATAGGGAAAAATCTCCTGAATATAAACATGTGCAACTTTTTCCTGAATGCCTCTCCTCAGGCAATGGAAACAAAAGCAAAAATGAATAAATGGGACTACATCAAGCTACAAAGGTTCTATACAGCAAAGGACCCCATCAGCAGAACAAGAAGGCATCCTACAGTATGGGAGGTATATTTGTAAATGACACATCTGACAAGGGGTTAACATCCAAAATATACAAAGAACTCACACGCCTCAACAACCAAAAACCAAGAAATCCAGTTAAAATATGGGTGGAGGATCTGAACAGACAATTCTCCAAAGAAGAAATTCAGATGGCAACAGGCACATGAAAAGATGCTCCACATCACAATTATCAGGGAAATGCAAGTAAAAACCACAATGAGATATCACCTCACGCCGGTTAGGATGGCCAGCATCAAAAGACTAAGAACAACAAATGCTGCCGAGGATGTGGAGAAAGGGAAAGTACCAAATGATTTCCATCATTTGTGGAGTGTAACAACAAAGCAAAACTGAAGGAACAAAACAGGGGCAGAGTCACAAATTCCAAGAAGGGACTAGGGGTTAGCAAAGGGGAGGGATGGGGGAGCGCAGGTGGGGAGAAAGGGAGAAGGTGATTGAGGGCTATTATGATTAGTATACATGGTGTGGGGGGATCGTGGGGAAGACAGTGTAGCACAGAAAAGACAAGTAGTGACTCTGTGACATCTTACTACACTGATGGGCAGTGACTGCAATGGGGTATTGGTGGGGGGGACTTGATAATATGGGTGAAAGTCATAACCGCACTGTTTTTCATGTGAAACCTTCATAAGAGTGTATAACAATAATACCTTAATTTAAAAAATTGTAATTATAAATAAATAAATAAATAAATAAAGCTCTCCCTTGGCAAAATGTAAAAAAAAATAGTAGAATACACATATTTTTAAGTGCATATGGAATACTATCTACAATAGATCACATGTTAGGCCACAAAGCAAGTGTCAATAAATTTTAAAAGATTGAAATCATATCAAGCACCCTTTCAGATCACAACAGCATAGAGCAGGAAATCAAAAGGAAAAAAAGGGGGAAGCACATGTACATGGAGGCTATAGAGCAGTCTGCTAAACAAGCAATGGGTTACCAAAAAAATCAAAGAAGAAAAGAAAAAATACTTGGAGAATAATGAAAATAGAAATTCAATAGTTCAAAATCTGTGGAATTCAGGAAAAGCATTCCTAAAAGGGAAGTTTATAGCAATTTGGGCTTACCTCAAGAAGAAAGAAACACTGCAAATAAACAATCTAAACTGACACCTAAAAGAACTAGAAAAAGAACAAAAAGCCCAAAGTTAGTAGAAGAAAGCATATAACAAAGATCAGAGTGGAAATAAATGAAATAAAGATTTAAAACACAATACAAAAGATCAATGAAACTAAGAGCCTGTTCTTTCAAAAGACAAACAAAATTGTCTTTTAAATGAATCATTAACTAGATTCATCAACAGAGAGAGAACTCAAATAAATAAAATCAGAAATGAAAGAGGAAATGTGACACCCAAAACCACAGAAACACAAATAATTATGATTATGAAAAATTATATGCCAAAAATTGAAAGAAATAAATAAATTCCAGAAACATACAATCTTCTAAGACTGAACCAGGAAGAAATAGAAAAATTGAACAGACAAATTACTAGTAATGAATTGAATCAGTAATCAAAAAACTTCTGACAAAATTCCAGGTCCAGATGTTTCACATGTAAATTCTACCAAACATTTAAAGAAGAGTTCATACCTCTCCTACTCAAAGTTTCCAAAAAATTGAAGAGGAAGGAGAGCTTCCAAATTCACTCTATGAGGCCAGCAACACCCTGGTACCAAAACCAGACAAGGTCTTTACAAAAAGAAAAAGAAAATTACAGACCAGTATCACTGATGAACATAGATGCAACAATCCTCAACAAAATATTAGCAATCCAAATTTAAAAATACATTAAAAAGATCATTCCCTCTGATCAAGTAGGATTTATTCCCAGAATGCAAGGATGGTTGATATCCTCAAATCAATCAATGTGATCCACCAGATTAACAAAAGGAAGAATAAAAATCATATGATCATCTCAATAGATGCTGAAAAAGCATCTGGCAAAGTTCAACATAAATTCGTGATAAAAACTCAACAAAGTGGGTTTAGAGGGCACATATCTCAAGATAACAAAGACCATATAGAGCAAACCCACAGCCAACATCATATTCAATGGCTAAAAGCCGAATGCTTTCCCTCTAAGATCAAGAACAAGACAAGGATGTCCACTCTCACCATTTTTATTCAGCATAGTCCTAGAAGTCCTAGCCACAACAATCAGATGAGAAAAAGAAATAAAAGACACCCAAATTGGTAAGGAAGAAGCAAAATTATCACTATCTGCAGATGACATACTATATATAGAAGATCCTAAAGACTCCACTAATAAACTATTAGAATTAATAAATGAATTCAGTAAAGTCACAAGATACAAAACCAACATATAGAAATGTTGCATTTATGTATGCAAATAATGAACTAGTAGAAAGGTAAATTAAGAAAACAATCTCATTTACAACTGCATCAAAAAGAATACCTACAAATTAAACCTATCCAGGAGGTGAACGATCTGTACACTGAAAACTATAAAACCCTGATCAAAGAAACTGAAGCCAACACAAATAAATGGAAAGCTATTCCATGCTCATAAATAGGAAGAATTAATATTGTTAAAATGACCATACTGCCCAAAGCAATCTATAGATTCAATGCAATCACTATCAAAATACCAAAGGCATTTTTCACTGAACTGGAGCAAATAGTACTAAAATTTGTATGAAACCATGAAACGATGAAAGACCTCAGATAGCCAAAGGAATGTTGAGAAAGAAGAACAAAACTGGAGGTATTATGCCCCCTGATTTAAAACTCTACTACAAAAGTGCAATAATCAAAATAGTATTGTACTGGTACAACAAGAGATACAAAGGACAATGGAAGAAAAGAGAGTCCAGAAATGCATACCTATGTGGTCAATTAATATATGATAAAGGAGCGATGAATATAAAATGGGGGAAAAACAGTCTCTTTGATAACTGGTTTCAGGAAAACTGGTCAGCTACATGCAAGACAATTAAACTGGATTACTGTCTAACTCTAGTCACAAAAATCAACTTGAAATGGATCAGAGACCTAAATGTAAGACATGAAATCACAAAACTCTTGGAAGAAAACATTGGCAAAGATCTCTTGAACATAAACATGAATGATTTTTTCCTGGACACATCTTCTTGGGCAAGGAAAACAAAACAAAAAACCAACAAGTGGGACTACATCAAACTAAGTAGCTTCTGCACAACAAAGGAAATCATCAACAAATCAAAAAGGCAATGAACTGTATGGGAAAATATATTTGCCAACAATATATTTGACAAGGGGTTAATATCTATACTGTATCAAGAACTCATATAACTCAGCACCAAAGAAACAAATAATCCTACTTAAAAACGGCAGAGGACCTGAATAGACATTTTTTCCAAAGACATACAGATGGCCAACAGACACATGAAAAGATGTTCAACATTACTAATCATCAGGGAAATGCAAATCAAAACCCCAATGAGATATCACTTCATACCCGTCAGAATGGCTAGTATCAACAAGACTAGAAGTAACAAGTGTTGGTGAGGATGTGGAGAAAAAAACAAAACTAAATCATTAATTTGAAAAGACATATGCACCCTTATGTTTATTGCAGCATTTTTTACAATAGCCAAGATACGGAAGTAACCATTGTCCATCAATAGATGAATGGATGAAGATGTGGTCAACATATACACAATGGAATATTATTCAGCCATAAAAAAGAATGGATGGACCCAGAGGGTATTATGCCAAGTGAAGTAAGTTAGACAGAGACAAATAACATATTATTTCACTTATATGTGGAATCTGATGTCTCAGAGCCAGACAGAACCTAGAAGGAAATTCACAGGTGACCTTTGCTAAGGGCAGAACAAAATCACTTGCAGAGTCTCCATTGTCGTGTTAATGTCTCACTCAGCCCTATAGTTCCAAAGCCATCGGAGGACAAAAGAAACTAGAGTGTGGTAGAGCATGAATCAGGACATGTTCCCAGCCTTGTGGTCATTTCTGCCTAAGGAGAACACAGTGTTCGCTGGCTCCAGCGCCTGCTGGTACCGGCTCATCTGCGCTGCTCGCCTCACAGGTTTACAGCAGCCAAGGTGGGTGGGCACTGACTGACCAGGGTTCTCTGGATGCTTCTCTTCTTTCACCCACACTACCCCCATAGGGAGAGAGGCAGGGGATTTCCTTTGGCTGATATGGTGTTTGGGAAGGCATTAGGAGTGAAACTGGTCTGTCCTGGGCAAATAAGACATGCAAATCATCAGATGCACAGAGAGAACAGAAAGCCTAGAAGACAAAGATTCCTGTCCAGATCTATTCCTTGCATACAATGCAAGCTGCAATAAGACGACAAACACAGTGCTAAGTGGGAGGGGCATAGTTTGTCCATTAGTAAAACTCTGACCCCAAAGGGGCTAAGTGCCCAAGAGGCAGCAGGCAGAGGAATGGCGATAAAAGAAGCAACCTCAGATTAAATATTGAGTTGGCACCATAATCAAATTATAAGATTAATTTCAATGGTGATAAAAGTTTGCAAAGCTCTAGGTGAATTTTCTGAAAATATGAACTGATACGTATTCACATACCCTAAATATGTCTACATGATTCCCCAGTTAGATCGCAAGTTAATAGAAGTAGAATCCCTAGAGTGTCTAGCCTAATTTGCTGCATATACTAACATTTCATAAATTAAAGGATAGTAACATTTATATATGTAAATTCATTCAGTTTAGTCCTCACAACAATGCCATTAGCACATCTTATTGTCTGCATTTTGCAGATGTAGAAAGGCACTCAAACTTTTAGTGACATGCTCAAGGACTTATAGATAGCAGGTGGGAAGACTGACATTCAAATACACATAAATATGCATTGATGTGTCCAACCCTAAGACCGACTGTGTTCTCTCAATAACACTGACCAGTCCCCACATATTTATTCATTTTCAGTGGGTGTGAAATGCATATATGTATATGTATATTTTGTATTTCTAAAGTAACCAAAAGTAAATCTTTACTAACCAGCACATATTAAAAGAAGTAAGATACGTTCTGGTTATAATTCTAATGACACAAAAAGTTTCTTAGATGCTTTCTGAATCAAGAAATATTAAGGTTATACTGTACCATTGTAATATTAATTGAAAATAGGCAGTCCAAGTATAGTAACTCTTTATGCGGAAGACAATTTGTCTATTGTGCTTCCCAACATAAAAGAAATGATATTAGTAAGAGAGAGAAAAACAGGAGAGAGGGAGAAACTGAGAGGAGGAAAGAAAGGAAGGTTGATTTTGTGCTGGCTTCAGAAAGGAACTTATCCAGGTTTCAGAGCTCTGTGGGGTTACGGGAAGTCTGAATTACAGCAGTTTCCAATTACAAAAATACCCTGGTGACACTTCACAGTTTGCAAGTAGACTAGGGACTCTGTTGGAGAACAACATAGATCCTTTGCAACAGCAACAGAAATTACAAGTCTTGCGCCATGCAAAATTTTTACTTTCACCCACCAAGCAATCCCAGAGGCATTTTTTTGAAGATGTAACATCAAACAAAATAAAATACCCAATAAGGCTTCTCAAATAGAGCAGAGCATTACAGCCAAAGTCTAATGTAAAATATGGAGTGAAGTGCATTAGCTGAATATACTGTACTTTACTTGAGCTCTGTACACAGGGAGGCTCAAGAAATACCACCACTACCACCACCACCACCCTTTTGTTATTTCACAAAACAGCTACTGTAAAGACCTGAGATAGGAAGGCAGCAGAGCATAACTCCTGCCCAGTTAAAGTACAGTGTGGGCCCTGGAAAAGGACAAAGTCTTACAAAACAGGGTGCTTGAGATTGAAACAATGTAACAATTTATTCCCCATCAGGACCCAGTGGTATAGAACAGCTCATTGCTCATAGTCCTGTAGGCCCATTAGTTTACAATAGGGTATCCGGGAAACCACAGAGATAAGTCAAAATATAACTAGCATTCCGGCTGAAATCTATAGAAAACTCCCGCTGCACCAAGCATAAAACCCTAGACACCGAGACCCCAAAGGGCAACCTTGCCCCTCCCTGAACCTGTGGGGAGTTCCATACTTTGTCTTATCCTGAATAAAGCTCACTTTCTCTCTGAGTAAAAACTCTCTGTAAATCTTCTGCCTTGTCTGTTCACGAAGTTCATTCTTCAACTCCGCAAACAAGAACCCCAGCATCAGAACCATCCTTCCACATATTACTTATACAACCCATGATGACCCATCTGTTTATCTGTGACAAAGGCAGACACAGATCCTCCAAATTCCCATCCTTTGTCTTACAAATGATTATAAGTTGGACTTTTTGTCCTCACTGAACAGTCTGGACAAAATAACCACTAACTTGACCTGACCATACTTTAGTCTGACTTCTCTCCTTCCCCCAGACCTCTGGACTTTGGCCCACCCTTTAGCCTAGGCAAGCAGCAGGGGCTTAAAGAATCATTGGGAGGCAGAACAACCCCCCCTTAACAGCCTCCCCTGAGAATCAGCTGACCACCAAAAAAACTTTTTCTGCTCAGCTGTCCAATCACATCCCCAGCCCACACCACTCACCACAGCCAGTTCCTTCCAGCTTTATTTACTCTCCCCTGTTACGAGGAAAACCCTTTTGGCCAGAGCTGAGACACTATTAGATATTAGAGCCAGAGCATTCTCCTATTGCAATACTCCCCTCCCCCAACTGCAACTGTCCATTAGGATCAAGTGTCTCCTTACCTAAGTCTGGATTTGTTTTTTTATTTGACACTACCTAAAGGTATAGTTCCTAATATTTTTATAAGTATTTTTCTCCACAGTCATATTTGCTTTTGCTTATACCGTTCATGGATTTTAAGTATTCACCCCTGATTCAGGAGCCACACAGGCAGAGAGATCAAACCCCTAAGGGGGTTTTAACAAGCTTCCCTCCTGCCTCTTAAGTTAAAATGGAAATAAACCTGTAGGAGGCCTGCTTCCATATGCCAATACCTCCAGATAACCAATTCTATTCTAATATCTTGCTAAGCTACAGAATCACAGCCTCTGGGACCATGTAATTCACTTTCAGCTAATGCCCGGGGTGCCAGTGCATAACAAAGGAAAAAGAAAAAGTAGATCCAACTAAACTACTCCATTAGATCACAGCAAGTTAAAAGCCTGGCCAACTCCAAGCTTCACAGAGCATCTTTGTCATCTTATCCTTGAACTGGCCCAATTAAAAGGTTTGCCAGTGTTTATAAACTGTCAGTTTTGCACTCGTGAAAGCATCTTTGTTTTCACCTGATAGGAATTTCAAAAACAAAGGTGAAGACATGTAGGATCATTTCTGGCTGGCAAATTTAATAATAGGTAAAGTCATATGTAAGTTTAAAAATTGTAAATTGCATTTAACTATGCATATTTAATGAATTGCTCAATGAAATCATAGCTAACTTTAGACATCCAGGGTACATAGTACCCACAAACATAGGGTGTCATTGCTGGCTTCTTTCTTGGAAGTTTCTGGCACACATCCTCATGGTTACCAGGATCAGTAGTATACTGAGAGATGCTTCACAATGGGCTCTGGGGGAGAGGGTAGGCCTTGATGTGTATCACTGGCCAATTTCCATGGTGTAAATACTATCACATGGCTGATTTCAAGCCATCAATGTGACCGCACTTGGAGTTGAGGAAGAGATGCTCAGCAACACACCATACAGACACAATAGATGTAAATAACCTCAAGAGCATATATTAGTAAAATGTAGTAAAATAATTAGGAAGTCATGTTTTCAGTATACAGAATTTTTTGTTTTAATATAACTTATTTAACTTTAAGTTTACATAATTTTACTTTAATAATGGCTGTGCAAAACAACTGACTTGCAATATTCCTGGAAACTTAACAGTCAGCTTTTGTTACACTGGCACAAGCTGGTACCGATGTACACCAGTGAGTCCATGATCCATCCCCTCACTACAACCAAAATCTCTAGAGGACTAGGTGACATTGTTTAAGACAGAAATATTTGGCTCACAGAAGGGATTCTACTGACCAAAAGGTATATACTATCTATGGTGGGTTGGATGGTGGCTCCCAAAAGATATGTCCAACTGAATCTGTGAATGTGGTCTTATTTGGGAAAAGTCTTTGCTGATGGAATTAAGGATCTTGAGATGAGCTAATCCTGGATTATCTGGGTGGTGTCCCTAAGTCAAATGACTGGGTGACCTTTTGAGAGAAAACATAGACTGAAGGAGGAAACACACAGAAACAAGGGAAGAAGGCCACTGAAAAGACAGGCGAGATTGGCGTGATCCATCTACAAGCCAAGGAGTGCCAGGCACTGCCCCAGCCACCAGAAGCTAGGAGAGAGATGTGGAATAGTTCTCTCTCCCAGTTTCCAGAAGGAACCAACCCTGCTGACATCCTGATTTAGGTGTCTTGCCTCCAAAACTATGAGAGAATAAATTTGTATTGTTTTAAACCACCAAGTTTGTGGTAACTTTTAGGATAGCTTTAGGAAACTAATACACTACCCTGTGACAGTTAGTTCTGGTCAAACCAGACACAAAGAAAGAGGCTTTCAAGATTTTAAAAGCTATGAAATAATAACTTGGAAAATTATGCAACACTATAACCATGTACTGTTATTGTGGAGGAAGCAGATTAAAGTTAAAGTGTAATCTTTGTCCTAAAAAATCTTAATAATCCTCCTAAGTTACACACAGCCAATTCCTTGGTGATCCACATACAACCTCAAAAGTGCCAATAGCCAGAGCTTATTTTCCAGGTTGGGGCAAAAGATATTTCCAAATTTCTCAGCTATAGCCTTCTTTTTATCTTCAGAGTGTCTGCTCCTGATGCCGGGGTTCTCGTTCATGAAGCCGAAGAATGAGCTTCAAAGGTAGGAGAGCAAGGTACAGGCTTTTATTTAGAGATAACATGAGAGGAAAGAGCTCCTGGCTCACACCAGGAGGGGACAAGAGAGCCCAGGGTGGTGCATCATCTAGGGGATTTATAGGCAGTTGAGAATTTTTGGAAATTGAGGGCTTAGGGTGTGGACTTGTACCACCTACCCTGCCCTCAAGGTGGGCTGGGTTGTTCTCTGCTTGCTAGGGCTGTTTACAGTGAAGTCAAGGGTTATGCTGAGATACCCTTCTTTATTTGTGAAACACTCAAGCATTCCAGGCCAAGTTGTTCTTGGCCTTTTGACCTTTAACTGATCTCACTGAAGATGTCTATATTCCTAGTCTGGTATCTTTACCCTAGAGAATTAGTGTGACCTTGACTTTGCATAATGCTGAACATAGGGACTTTACATTGTTTCATTGCTTTGACTGTAAATATCCTGCCTTGTTTTTTCCAGAGGCCCTCACCCTACTCTGACTACACCCAAGGTCCCTGTCTCACTCCTATTATTAGAATGTTCTAATTCTGTTAACTGGGAAAGAAAAAAGGAAAAAAACTGTCAAACATGAACAACCCAAGAGACTGCAAAAGACTGAAGATTTGAAATTTTCCCACTGATTATGATTATTAATCTGACTACGTAATTTATGGGGATCAGAGCAAAATTTCAAGAAAGTTAGAGCAAAGCATTAAAAATGTCCCCTTCTAAGCACAGGTCCCTGTGCAACTGCCTAGGTCACATATCCACGAATCCAGCCTATCAATGGAAACTCAAGACTAGCTACTACAAATTAGGAGTTTTGATTTTTGCACCTAATACAATATTCTCAATTTTTTTTTCAGAATTGTTTTTGATTTTTGCACCTAATATTCTCAAAAATTTTTTCAGATTTGTTTTTTCCATTTAGAAATGACCTTCCATATATTTGCTGCAAACAAATACTGATAAGCATTACAAATTTTTAATGTAAATATTTATTGAAGCTTTATTCACAGTCAACAAAAAATGGAAATAACCTAAGGATCTTTCATTAGGTGAAAGTAGTATTATGTCCATACAATAGAACACCACCAAAAATCAACACTGTAGATGAATCTCGAAGAGAGTAAACCCAAATAATCTCAAAGGAGCCAGCTCCAGAAGTCACATCATTCATGGTTACATTTACATGACACCCTGGAAAGGCAAATCCACAGGGATGGAGAACAGATCTCTGTTTGCCATAGATTGGGATGGTACAAAGGCTTGACTGCAAGGGGGAAGCATGAAAAAATATTTCCAAGTGTCAGGACTGCTGTATTCTGATTGTGGTGATGGATTCATAAAATCATACATGTGTCAAAACCCTTGGAACCGCACATTGAAAAAAAGTTACTTTTATAGTGTGCTAATTTAGGAATTTTTAAGTGAAAATGTATGTCTCCAAACAAATTTCTCTTAAAAACTACTTAAAAAAAAATATGGGTTTCTGCCAGAAAGGTAGTGTTGGGAGACTCTACCACACCAGCCCTGGTATTTAATGGACCTGTTTTCCATCTGAAAAATAAGATCAGTCCACAACAGTAATTTTTTCATTCACTTTTCTCCCCTATTGCATCCCTGGGCACTCTCTTTGTGGAAATGGGGCAGGGGTATGTCTGGAGAGAAAGAATATTCAGCCTCTGCTAGTCTCTAGACCCACAACCCTGCTCAACTGAAGAGTTATGTTTTTCTTTATCTCATGTATTGTTTGTCTGCAGACCTCTCAGAATAGTTGGTCCCAAGCCATCTCCCCAGGAACCTAGAAAATTTGAACAATCCCAGATTCCAGGGCCTAGTGGTGGGGATCACTTGTTTTTTAACTTGAGCAAGTGCCCCCTGTGGATCCCAGTTTTTAGCCAGACTGATGTACTGGTTCCAATGGTCAGTGAGTCTAAACAAGACATTCGAGAGGGAGCTGTTTTATCCTTCAAAGATATATTCCTGCTTCACAATCCTTGGATGCATATGGTTTAAACACAATAGGAATTCTGAAAAGGCTGCTAAGTCTAGGCCTACCATAGGGTGTGAAAGGACCTTTGATTTTTTTTCCCCCTTTAGGATCATTTTTTAGAACAGCATTTTGCAAACAATAAAGGGCAATGCACAGACAGGGTGAAATGCTCTTATGAGGACTGTGTGCTGACCACAGAATAGCAGGGCCAAAGAGCATCATTAATAATAAGAGCCACCCTTTAAGCCAGTGGCATGTGCTAGGCACACTGCTAATGATTGCTAATGATCATTTCATCTGCACAACAACCCTGTGAAAGAAGGGCTGTCATTGCTACAACTGTTGGAGAAACTGAACCTTCAAGGCCCCAGGTCACACGAAGAGGAGGTGACAGGGATGGGCCCCAGCCCACAGCTCCAAACTTTGGAACCAAAGCCCGTAAGAGGAAGCCTTGAGGCCTGACATCAGGCCTGCTCTCAGAGCACGTGCCTCACAGAAAGGGATTCATGCCACCTTTCATCAAAGGCTGGTGGGAGGTTGCCAAAGTTAACATGAAACCCTGCCATCTGGAAGAACACTCAAAAAAAATTTTTTTTATATAATTAAATACTTTCTTCAAAAACTCTCTTCTGTTTAAGTCCACCTTTAAACCCAGAGCTGAGTTGCAATGGTTGAAGGTGGTGGGAAGGGTGGCCTGAGTCTCCCAGGGTTCCCAATGGCCTTGGGCCACTTACCTACTAGGTTGGTCTGACTGTGGAAGGTACAGGACATGAATGATGCCTACAGCTCTGGCTTTTGGGTTCCAAAGAATGAGGGGTCTCTGGCTGACTTGCTCCTGGGTAGTCAGCCTGGGGGAGGCTGCAGACTTCCAGGCCTACCTCATGCATTGGGCACTGAGTGGGTACCCCATGTCTCACCTGCTCACTGGACAAGCCGTAGCAGTTGTACTCTGGCACTCACAAGGTAGGAATGTTATTTTCACCATCTTACATTTAGTAAATTTTATTCTTCAAAGATATGGATTATAAGGTGTATAATCCCCCCCCACCTTTTCTCTTGCCCTTATAAAAGCCATCATCTGATTTTTCTGTATCAATAAAAGTAGAATGTTCAGGTTCAGATCTTGGTGTAGGATCAACGGCAGATGCGCACCTCTGACCTCGAGCGCAGGGGTCAGCCAGGCTGGCTTACCGTTTGGCGGCCCACAACCAACCGCCTTTTCATAGAAAGATGTTAGGAAGCCCACCATCGGGCAGCTGACCATGTGCACAGTGTTCTTGCTAAACAGCTGGGACTCGTAGTAGCTGTTCCCAAAAGCCATTGTTGGTCAGGACAGTGGCCACCTCGGCAGGATCTGGCGTGGGCATCCGACAGGACGGTGGCCACTGCTTCTGCAGGTCCCCGGCAGAGGGCGCCCAGCGGCGGGTTCCTCGGCGGCGCAGCAGGGGGCGGCCCTGCTTGTCTCCACCACAGGTACTCTCGGACAGCTATGGGGCCCAGGCAGTCACAGAGGTGCAGGTAGGTGCTTCAGTCAAGGCACCTGCTCATACTGCGTGACCTCGGATAACGTGTTCTCTGCCTCCACCGAGACGTTGGTGACCGTGGTGATCCGGCCACTGGACAACATGAATTTGCTGCTGACAGCCACATCACTGCTGATGTACAGGCTGGTGATCTCTGAGGCCATTGGCCGAGGGCTGCAGAACCCAACCAGGAGGGGCCCTGGGAGCGTAGGCGCCCAGGCGGGGCGCCAACGGGCAACGAGGAGCAAGAGCTGCACCTTTCCGCTGGGCCGAGTCCACAGCAAGCTCTCAACCGTCAGCGACCGGGTTCATTAGGGCTCTGCTGCGCTGCAAAGTCTTAGCAAAGGATCTGGGGAGAGAAGATGGGTCACGACTTCACAGTACAGTTCCCACTAGCCCTGGGCTCTGGTTTCCGTGGCAGGAACGAGTCGGCGGGGCCTGGTCTTCGGAGAAACCCTGGCCTCTGTCTCCAGCCTCTCTCCCTGGCCTCTGTTCCCAGCCTCTGTCCCCAGGCAGTGCTGCCAGCCCGGCTCACCAGGTTATCCCCATGATGTCCACAGGCACCACTGCCACCCTCAAGGAGAAGTCAGCATTGAATTTTGTTGACCATTTTAAATAAAATTAGGTAATCCTCCAAATGTCTTAAATTTGAAATGCAGCTATTTCTTCTAAGCACAAACAGAAGAAAACCCATTTTGTCTGCCATATTAGATATTCAGTCCAGAAGACAAGCCATTAAGAGTGGGAGTGTTTAGCATTGGAATGGATCTTAAAGAAAATGCCCTCTCTGGAAAACTAAGAACAGATCTCAGTTTCCGAAATCATTTCAGTAAGGTCCTTCCACAGGCTCTATGACAGTTGGGCCCCAAAAGCCAAATGGACTAAAAAAAAAAATCAGAAGTCAGAGGAGATGATGCCCTCAACTATGCAGGATGCTGTACTGATTTTTCAAGAGACATCTGTGTCTCCATAGAAGCAAATACTTACATTGGATAATTGTTTTCAAGTGCATGGACAGTTTCCCACTGGCTATTGGTGTTACTGAAGCTACTTAGGATTCATGACTCACCAGACCGCAGCCTAGAGGCTTCAGAGGGAGCATGGCCCTGCCAACACCTTGATTTTGGACTTCTGGCCTCCTGAACTGTGAGAGAATTAATTTTTGTTGTCTTAAGCCACCCAGTTTGTGATACTTTGTTACCGCAACCCTACAAAACTAACACACCTCTCTAGTCTTTTACTCTTGAAAGCATTCCTTAATGCAAGCAAATGAGAAGGGACCATGTTATAGGAAGAGCCTTGAATTCACTATTTAAAAACAAAATTATTTCCCAAACCTATTTTAAATGAAATCTATAATAAATTATCTGTGACACACTTTGCAATCAATTACAATACACCTAAGCAACCCACACCATGAGCTGGAACTGTTAATCCCACCCAACACTTTCATTTAACTGAGGAAATGGAGTTCCAAAGAGGCCAAATGACTCACCAAAGGTGACAGAGCAACTTACCTATGTGTTCCTCCTCAGACCTGGCTCACTGTGTTCCAGCCAAGATCCTGAAGCACAAGTGGAAGTGGAAAAAGACAACATATAGAAGGCCCCTCATCATTCCCCATCACCACCAGTCCCCAAATTTTGCTCTCTCACTCCTGTTTAAATCATTCTGTGCAGGATGGCTGAACACTGAAATGTCCATAAGCAATTCTGCTCATAACTCTGACTTTGAAAGCTGATAAAGTGATTCATTCAGCCAGCTGTACAAACTGAATAACTGCTCAGTGTGTTGGGATTAGGATGTGACACAATATCCTGTGTCAGGGCATAGATCTTGGGCAAGAGAGGAAGAACATTACCACTTTGATATTGCCATTTAAAGACTCAGATTAATGATTAAACCCTCCTTGTATAGAAAGACCAATGGTGAATTTATTAAGAAGCCCGCAATGTAATTTTGAAGTGAGTGATTTCTCTGTACCTCAAATAAGAATCTAATATAGGCCTCAAAGGTAGCCAAGATAAAATGTCAAAAATCTAAACACAAAGAATTTGTAAGTGCAACTAACTAATATCTTTAGCCTGAAAATATGTCCTCCCAGTTAGGATGCCCTTCCAGCAAGATGACATTGCTGACCTAGATTTCTCACTGTAATAGTCCTATTTGCTTCCTGACTAAGCCTAATTTCGTTTTCTTTCATGTTTCAGAAAATAATATATCTCCTACTCTTGAGACTTAACAAAGTTGTAAGAAACTAACTGCTCTACCAGTAGAAAGTTCCCATTCACTGTTCTTAGAAAGAAATGGGGGAGTCATGTAAGTAAGCTAAACATTCAAACAATACCTCAAAGAGGGTCCAAATACTCTCCAAATAATCTAGTGCTAGAGTTTGGGTCTAAACACCTGAGTTAAAGTGGGAGAACCTCCCTAAGGTGCTGGAAGAGGAAAGAGTCAGGGGGCAGTGCTGGGAGATGTCAAGGGTCCAGAAAAGCCCAAAGACATACTTTCTAGCCAAAGGGGTTGCAGTTGTTTCTTTAGGAGACAAAAGGTGAGGGGCCAGGAGCCAGGCAGAAAGAAAGCCAAGAATAAAATTGGGAGAAAGCAAAGAGGTTTGGTTAATTGCTTTTAATGAAACTGAAAGGTCCTAAAATGTCAGTGAGTCGAAGTAGATTAAGATACCATGAGGCAGTTTTCTTCATACATAGCTGACTTTATAATCTAAACAAGAAGGGTAACTTGGTCTGTAAAAAAATCGGTCTTCTCAAAACTACTTACCTCCTTAATTGGTCACAGTTTCTATTACTTCTAGTCTGTAAATGTGCCTGCCCTGTCCTCAACCCTGAAGCTGAAGTACACAGGGTACCCATTATAGGACTGCTATGAGTGACGGGATCAGTAGAAGACACTAGAGCCAAGACCCAGCAATCAATTGTCCAGTCAGTACCCAATAAAATATTTCCTCAAGAACTTAAGAGATACCCCAACTATACTCGGTGGGGGTAATGGAACTGAACTAAAGAATTAAGTAACTGACTGAGCTCTTCATTTTGGTGCAGACAGATGTGTAAACAAAGGACACTAATCTGCAGAAAAGGAGAATAGAACAACATACAGGAAGAGGCAGACACTTGAGAGCCTGTGGTCCAAGTAATAGTGAAGAGAGATGGGAAGAGTAGCTGCCTTGGTTACTGATGGCATAGCAGTCCTTGATCACAATTTGTATGAAATATCTGTAGGTACTCTGTTATGGTGAGGTTTCTGTATCCTTTTATCAAATATCTCCAGTACCCAAAAGGACTTTGGCTAGAGCAACATGATTAGTTGTTCCCCAAATATATTCCTACTGTTAACAGCTGGTCCCTAGGTGGACAGAACTATCTTCAAGAGAGAAATAAAACTATGGGAAAAAAAGAAAATGCTGAGGAAAAACTACCAAAATTGTACTCTAAAATTCTTTTGCATATAGACATCGGCATGTAATAAAACAGTACAAAATATTACAGAATCACTGGTGTTAGATGGGACAGATTTAACTCTTACCTTTGGGAAGGCTATATAGTCAGTTTCACCCACAGATAACAACTGCTTATAATGATCTCAAATTCTGATTTACATATCCCTTTTTATTTCTCTTCCTTATCCCTCAAAATAACGAAGAATATTCTGAGTGTAAACTAAGGGAAAAACAGTGATACCTATCTGTTTCTACAAGATGAATTCTAGGTGAAAAAAGCTGAATAGGGAAAGTAAAATTTTAAAAAGGCAATTTCATCATTTTTTAAAAAAAGCAAAGACAGAAAAATGGATCACTTTGTCCCTGAACCTTCAATGGAGTGGAAGCAAAATTCAAAAGGAAATATGCTGTGAAAAGAACACATTTTTGTTGCTTTCTAGCTGCAACATGTAGGATTACCAAAAAAAGAGTCTAGAGGCAGAATAACCAGAAGGCCTAGGTTATGAGAGCCTTGACTAGTTTCTACATGAAGACCTAAAGATAACTGTGCTAATAAAGTCACATTTAATTGACATACTCAAAATATAAATGTCAACAGAACAAACAGAAAGGAATCACTTTTTTTATTCAGAGGGGGAAAAACCTCTAGAAGAAAATGATGATTTAAAAAAGCTAGCAACAGAAACAGCAGCAGACTCACAGAACCCAAGAATGGACTAACAGTTGCCAAAGGGAAAGGGACTGTGGAGGATGGGTGGGAAGGGAGGGATAAGTGGGGGAAAGGGGCATTACGATTAGCACGTATAATGTAGGGGCGGGGCACGGGGAAGGCAATATAGTACAGAGAAGACAAGTAGTGACTCTATAGCATCTTACTATGCTGATGGACAGTGACTGTAATGGGGTATGTGGTGGGGACTTGATAATGGGGGGAATCTAGTAAACACAATGTTGCTCATGTAATTGTACATTAATGACACCAAAAAAAAAAAAGCTAGCAACAGCATTCTGCACAGAACAGCAGTCTGGCAGGCTGTCACTGCTGATGCAGCAAGAGCCCTGCTGTTAAAATGGTTTATTTAACAGTTCTTCCCAGAAAACCCCAAACACTGTGATGATGATCCAAAGCAGCTAAAAAAGAAATGATAAAGAGAAAGTGTTGAAGGTTTTCAATGTTTTCTCTCCTTAAAAGACATTTCTATTGCTTCAGAAGAGATGCTTTTGTGCTTGATTTTACATGTTTGTCTTGGTGGTTTCCTTTGTGGATGAAAAGGGATTCAAATCATTGAAATAAGGACTGTAACAGAAGCATGCCCAGAAAGAATTATCTTGTAAGCAGATCATTCTATAAAAGAAACCATTTGTATCAACTCTGGTTACCAGAATTTTTAGCCCAATGACCCGAAAGGGTCAATTCATACATAAATATACTTGGATGGCTTATTTAACTCTGAATAGAAGGTGACAAAAAGACTTGTTGGGAAGGTGAGCCCAAATGGTGAAATGGGAACTGTGTATATAGTATTTAAGGTAGTGTGATGATTAAGGTCTTATGGCAGAACGGTCTAGTTGAGAAAGGACTCCACTACATACGAGCCATGCGATCTTGAGCAAAGCAATAGTAAACTAAACATGTAAATCATTTAGCCCAGAGCCTGAGTCACAGTAAGCACATTGATAAAAATTATGACAATGATGGCAATCAGCTCCAAGTGCCTCCTCATTATGGATCCAGTAATGACCTGTGAGAGTTGTGTTTCTGCTCAGATCCTGTCTGAGCACTTGGTGTGTCCCCTTGTTCTCTTTATTCTACTTATCACCCTCTGTATTCCCCAGGTCTTTCCAATGATACTGGATATGGGGAGGCCATTTTCTTGCTTCAGGTTCCCTGTAATTCTTTGTATATAATTCTTAGTCTTTAAAGCTACAGATAAAGTTCTCTTTAGAGTCCCTACAAATAGTTTTTCTTCCCCTATTATTCCCTATAAATATGACCTGCTTACTTTACTTACTAGTATAGGAACATACTTGATGGTATAGCATAGTGTATGACATATGTTTGTCTGTCTGCAGCGGCAGTTCATGAAACTCACCACCACTCTTTCTGCGTTCCTTGGCAAGTCAGTTCTTTAGTGGACAGTCACATCCCAATTGGAGTCCAAATAAAAACAAATTCCCTAACTGTTAAAAAAAATTCCTATTTAACACCATTAAGCATTATTCCTGATTATTAAATTATGTCATGGCTACTGTTGCTGATCCTACACTAGCCAAATATTGGACTCCAACTGTGGACAAATAGTACTTGTTGAGATGAATTAGATTATAAAGATAGCATGGAACACTGACATTTCAGGAAACCTTTGAGCAATCTGCTTCAGCCTTCTGAGACCACGGCCATTGCTAGGTGACGAAGCTCCCTTCCTCTGGCAACACCTAGTCATGAAAAACATTCAGCAGGAGAGCATGATGCCTCAGACTTTAGGCTGGTCTTTTCCCACACATTAAGGGAATGGAGGAAACAAAAACATGAGCAGTTCTTTAGTCTTACATCTTACTCTGTCTAATATTACATGAATTTTTGCATGTTTGCTACCCTACTCTATTCATGAAAAAGGTAAGCCTGTCTCTCTGCCCAAATGAGAAATTAAATATTTTCATGTAATGTTATCATTTTACATCATCTTGGCTTAAGGAGGCAGTGGGAGGGTGGGGAGCCAGAATGGCAGGTCAACTGGCCACTAAGGGAATAATTTTAAGGTCATTCCCATGGAGCTTACCATTAGCAAACCATGGATGTAGTCCTGCTGCTCTGATATACAAATTATTCAAGGAAAGGGATTTCACCAGCTGAAAGCTGAAAAACTAGTGTGGATAAGATTCAATTATTCCTTAATATTATTCTAGGCAGAAAATAAAACAGAATTTTTCAGTATTTGTGATTTCTGTTTTATGCATAGCTCTGTCATTTGCCTTTGCTCAGAGAGGCTGAAAGATATCCTGATAAAGGGCCTAGAAAACTAAAATGAACACCCTTAACCTGAACTTTGGCCAAAGATGGTAGGAGTCCAGGACCCCTACCAAGACAACAACTCTCATGACATCTTACCTGACTGATCACATAAGGCAGGTCCAGTCAGAGTACCTCATGTCCCCTACCATGAGCAAACTGAGTACATCATTTCTGATTAAGGGTACAACACCCCAGATATTAGACTGTTCAACAGTTGAGAAAGAGAACACTGGCGGTACCCAAGAAAATAGTAGAAGAGTAAAATTCAGTTAGCGAAAAAAAAAATACTACAAATCTATGCTGCAGCCATATTCTGGAGAACTAGGGGCAAAGCTGCTGTGTTCAAACCACTGGCCGAAACACGCTTCCAAGTGCATCAGTAGTTCGGTTATCTCTTACCAGTCTTCACAGGTTACTGGAACTCAGTTTCATTGTCTATAAAATGAAAGGGTTACTTACACAAGATGATATATACTATATATATAATTATGTTTATGTAGCACTACATAAACATAATTATATATAATATTTGATTCATTAACCCACTAAGACAGGGCTGGTCTTAAGACAAAACTGTGAAGAAGCAATATGCCCATTACCCAACACTGCACATCCATCTTCCAATTGGGTTATCTGGTAAATGGACATGTAATACTTGCTGATAATGGCTGAATATATTACTCTTTTCATGGGGTACTTTTATTTTAATAGAAGACTATAGCAAGACAATGCCTTAGCCCAAATGGTAGAATTTCAAACCTACCAGCAATAAACAGGAAAACAATGAGGGAACGGGGTTGCTTACAAAATGCACGGGCTTAGTAGTTGTGCACTACCATGCCTGGAGAAGTTAGTTTTTCAGAATTTACAGAAAGACACCTTTAAGCTGACAGGACACACCTTTTAGCAGTTGGCTATTGCTACAAAATTGTACCAATCAAGCACAAAATCTCAGTGATATATGACCAACATGTAATTTGTACATTCTGAGGGGTTCTACTGATCTAAGCTCAATGTGGATGATCTTAGCTGGACTTCTCACTCATTCATGTGGTTTGGCTAGCTTATTCATGTGTTTTTAGGTTATAGGCTGCTCTGCACCATGTAACTTCATCCTTCTCCTGGGAACAGCAAACTAACCTGGACATGACGTTCTCACTGTGATGGCAGAGATGAAAGACTACAAGTACATAAGTAAAATCTTTAAAAGGCTAGTCTCAGAAGTGATATACTGGCATTTCAACCACATTTATTGTCAAAGAAAGTCACATGACCAAACCTAGCACCACAGTGGAAGGGTACTGCAAATTTACCCAACAAAGGGGAAGGACACAGGGAAGAAAGAAGGACTGGAGCCATTGATACAATCTACTACCAGTCCGTTATTAAGCAAGAATTATTCATGCTCCTGCCATCTGAGAAATATGCTGATCTCCATCCCAGGGCCCTCAAAAGTTTTATAAAACACAACATCCGGTTTGAATCCCATAGGACAGATGTGGATCTGAGCTTTCTTGATCCAAAAACCTATAAATGAAGAAGGCAATGTAGTTGCCTCACAAACATACAGCATACAATTGTGAAGCAGGGACAGGATAATCCCCATAAACATTCCAATTTAAAAAGGGGAAAAATAAGAGGCACATAAGAGACACTGATACAGAGCAAGTCTAAAATCCTGCTAGGGAAATGTTTCCAGGTCCCTCCACTTTAGGAGTTGTAAATGTTCCTTGATTTGACCCTGATTATATTCCCTGAAAGTGGCCCCCTGGTTCAGTTATCCATAGTTTTCAGCTTCCCTCTCCAGGATATTCTTCCTTCCCATCACCCTCCTTGGTCACTTCTAAAGAACTCAAGAATAGGCTCATTGAGAAAAAAATTTAGCCTACTTTCTAGAAACAGAAAGTTAGGGGCCCAGAAATCTTTAAACATTTTGTCCTGCTCAATCCCTGTTAGCCCAGGCAAATGGCACTTCCGCTCATACAATCTTCTCAAGCATTTTGTGGGTTACCAATGTATTTAATTCATTTTACTTCTTGTATCCAAAGCCATTCTTTGAGAACAATTCTAAACGTCTCCCTATCTCTAGACTTTGGAGGGATTGCTATATCAGGCTGCTGTGGACTATGCCCTTAAGACTCCCACAAATGCCTGTGTACAGCACAGAGTATATATTAGCTATAAAACCGTGATTATTTCAGAAGTTAACAGAGGTCACAAACTACTTTTTTGACTTGGACTTTACTCTGAGGCCATCACTTATTGGCAGCATCCCAAGTTTGATCTTTAGACACCCCCACCCCCTGACTACTTTACTCTAAGAATCTATTACTGACTGCAGAAGCTGGAGATTAGAAACAATTATATTTTCCAGTCCATCAAGTCCTGGACTCCCAATTTTTCTTATAAATTCTGCTTGCACACTAACCATTTCTTTTGAATTCTTCCTTTCTTCTACACCTTTTATGCAGCTATAGAAGAAGCTGGTGTTTTTAGAATTTTGATGGGCGATCTCCTTGCTCAAATCCAAAATTTGTTTAAGAACTTTGTCTGTCTTCTAAGAAGTAACCATTTAACCAAGTGGGTCACCATTTTTTCAGTCTTCCATAGCAGTTTCCTCCCCGGGTTTTCCAACCTCCTACCACCAACCAATCTGAAAAATAATGCTACATATTTCAGGTGTTTGTTGAAACAGCATCCCATTTCTTGGTACCAACTTCTGTTTCAGTTCCCTTTGGCTATGAAACAAACCACCCTAAAATTAGTGGCTGAATAAATTATAACAGAACAACTATCTGAACATGTGTTTGAAGAGATCATAGTTTAAAACTTTCCAAAATTAATGAAAGGTATCAATCCACAGACTTTTTAAGATCCATGATCCTCTAGCAGAATAAACACAAATTTTACACCTCTTTAACCACAATATTCAGACTGCTGAAAAAACAAAGATAAGTACTAAATTTTAAAAGTGGATTTTCTGCTTTTAAGCAGAGTGCAAAACAATAAAAAAACACATTATATAGTGGATAAATCCATATAAATAATAGCCAACACGTTACCTGAAACAACAAAGGACATAGGACAATGCAATGTCCTTTGCATCTTTATGATACAGGAAAAGCAAAAACACTCAGCCTAGAATTCTAAATCAGAAAATATCCTTTAAAAAGGAAGATGAAATAAAAACATTTTCAGACTGACAACAGCAGAAAGAATTAGTCTCCAGCATACCTGTACTATAAGAAATTCTAAAAGTTCTTTAGGAGAATGAGATATAGTAGCAGATGTAACCCTAAACCTGCAGGAAAATGTTAAGACTACAGCAAAATGTGTGTGTGCAAGTGGGTATTTTTAATTTTTTAAAGATAAATTGCTTTACTTGATAATAGGGGGAAAGTAGTAACCACAATGTTGCTCATGTGAACCTGAGCATAAGATTGTATATTAATGATACCTTAATAAAAAAAAAAGGTAAATTGCTTTAAAAAATATCAACCAAGTATATGAGAATTATCACATACATGGAAATAAGAAAACAAGAATAAAATGAGGGGAGAGGTGGGAAGACTGTTGTAAGTTTCTTATACTGTTCATGAGGTATTTTCGCTTATTTGAAGATAGACAGCAATAACTTAGATCACACTATCATCTCTGGGACAGAGCACTCCTTAATCAAAAATATTCAAAAAGCTAAAAGGTCAGTACATGAAATAAAGTATAATTTTAAAATGTGAATTCATCCAAACAAGGCAGCAAAGAAGGAACAGAATAAAGAACTTCATAGGTGAACTCTATCAGTTAAAAAATTAATAATAATACCAATCTTACAGAAATCCTTTCAGAAAATAGAGAAGGAACGAATGCATCCAATTTGATTACAAAAGCCTAAAAAGATCACTTACAAGAAAGTTTAAAACCAGTACTCATCATGAACACAAAAGTCCTGAGCAAAATACTAGCAAAATGACTTCAGGGGAACAAATTTAAAAAACAAACAAACAAGTAAATCATGACCAAGAGATTTTTTCTCTCCCCCAGGAATGCAAAGTTGGTTCAACATTCAAAAATCTATGTCCTGGACTTCTGCTTTCAGCTCCAACATATTAAGAGCTTGGAAGTTATCTGTCCAGTTCTCCTACAAGAAAAAATCTGAAGAAATTGAAAATCTACAACTCTTCTTATATCCATCAGTAAATTGAGCTCCCAGGGCAACCACTGCCCTGAAAATGGGAGAGACATGTGAAAACAGAGGATGACAGCTTACCAAAAGCAGAATCCACTGCAACTATAAACTAGTAGGAACACTTAAACAGTAATTGACAAATTGCTGGAGGCTGAGTGTAGACTTGCTTAAGGGTTAAATAAAATACCCCTGAGGGTCCAGTCCTAGGAGGGTTCCTACATTTTATGTTTTATTTCCAGGAGCCCCACCAGGTTTTCCCAATGACGACCAAAGAAAAATAGATTCCTGCTCCCCCAGATAGGTGGGGACAATGGGGGCGGGGGGGAAGAATGGGGCGAGCAACCATTTTGAAATAAGCCTAGAGCATTCTGTTTGCAGTGAAAAAGGGCCGCCCTCAAGGAAAACTACTTTCCCAGATCCTTATCTGACCTATGGGAAGGGCAGTTATATCTGTTTAAGAAAAGAAGAGCACTAGAGAAGGAATAAATGAAGGTAAATAAAAATTTTTATTTTTCATATTTTTAATTGATCTAAAGATAATAGTTTGTTTAAAATGATTATGGCAACAATATATTGGTTGTTATAGCTTATGGATAAGTGAAATGAATGACAGCAATGTTATAAGAGATGGGAGGGAGGAATTACAATACTCTGTTATAAGGTAGCTGCTGCACTACTCATTAAGTGGTATAGTGTTATTTCAAGTGGGCTTAGATAAATTGGAAATGTATACTGCCAATGCAAGTGAAACCATGAAAAAAAATTGCTGGTAGAAATGTAAAATGGTACAGCTACTGTGAAAAAATCTGATGTTTCCTCAAAAACTAAACATATATTACACTATATAATCCAGCAATTCCACTCCTATGTATGTCCCCAAGAAAAATAAAAACACATGTTCACACAAAGCAAAATATGGTCATGCAGTGGAATTCCATTTGGCCATTAAAAGGAATTAAATACTAATACAAGCTAGAACACAAATGAGCCTTTAATATGCTAAGTGAAAGAAACTAGACACAAAAGATCACATATTGTATGATTCCATTTATATGAACTGTCTATAGGCAAATCTATAGCAACAGTAGATTAGTGACTACCAGTGAGTAGAGAAATGAGAAGACACAGCTTAATTGATACAGAGTTTCTACTTCGGATGTTGAAAATGGATGAATATCAAAAATATAATGCTGAGTGAAAGAAGACCTAAAAAAGAGAGCTCATAATTTGTATTTTGAAAATTTTTATAAAATTCTAAAATAGGCAAAACCAATTTATGATGGAAAAAATCAGAACACCAGTTGCCTGTGCAGGCAGAGACAGGAACTAACTAGGAAGTGGCACAGGAAACTTTCTAAGATAATTGAAATATAGACCTTAATAGAGATTTGGGTTACATTAACCTTAATACATGGATCAATTCCCTTAACTATATAACCAATCTCCCAACACTACGTTCACCACTTCCACACTTATACAGTCACACTCCTCCACTTATTCAGGTTCAAACACCCCATGCTGAGCTACCACCCCTTCCACCCCTGTGGACACTTCTACTCAGCTTTGTTTCCAACACCCTGCTCTAGGCCACAGTAACTCACCAACAGATGCCTACCTTGTTCAGAACCACCTAATGACTTTAGTGGGAAGGGCTTTTCTTTAACATTTGAAAAGACCTTTCCATTCTTTTTGAGCTGTCAAAAATACTATGATGTAGGTAGGTATGAAATTTTAATCCATTTTACAGGCTAGGAAATTTAAAAATCTTCTCCAAAGCTACCTTATTAATTGGTGGGCACAGTCCAGCCACCTGATCCAGGTACTAGGGTATAAAGCAACATTCACATGTTCCAAAGATAAGAACCTTGGTGTCTTTGGGGGTCTTTAGTCAGCCTACTACAGGGCCAATGGAAACTTAACATCCTACAGAGGCAAGCACTACACACATTCCTAGTTAGGATCTTGTGTGGGAAAAATTGGAATTAAGTTCATTTATTTTTCCAGTTATGGTTAAGATAATGCCACCACCCAAGGCATTTCAAACCTTTTAGTAAGTCAAGAGTACTGACTTGATCATTCTGTTATTCACAAAGGAACTGTTGAAATTTACCAACTAATGTTCAATAGCCCTTGTCACTCAAGTAGCTGTTCCATCTTCAAACTGACGTACAGAGCTAGGGAATGATCATTAGAAATAGAAGTGTTTAGTGAAAACTAAATATATTTTCCCTTAAAACGTACTTTGAAAGCTCTGCCCACGGAGTTTCACTGAAAGAAACAATTATTTTAAATATGAAACTGAATGTTAACAGTCTGAATATGAATGAACTCTTTCTCTGCCTCCCTTGGTCTTTGTCTTTGGGAAGATGGGGAAGGCACAGAAGCACACATTAATTGTTCTTAATGTTTTTAATTATTTTGTTTTATTTTGTTTAAATATGAGTTAGGTAGAGCAGGGACATGGGATAAGCATCAAGATTAATTTTTCCTGCCTATGAAGAAAAATGCTGAGATATAAATAGTATAGTAAGAATAGAAAGGACTCCATCTTAAGGCTAAAATTCCATTTTAAAAATCAGAGAGTTAGAAGGTAATATTCCTAACATACTTTGTGGTAATTGGCCAACAGCCAGCCCTATTGTAAAGGAAAGCAAGCAGTCCTAAATGGTATGTGTAGACAAAAAGGTAAATTTATGGTCAGGATTCTCCCCTGGCTATAATATGGCCCACTGTGTACATAAAGAGCCTGTTTGCATACCTTTGGGCAGCAAGATGTTTACTGGCAACAGAGCCACTGGTCAGGCAGGGAGTACTGGCCCAGGGCAGAGGTGGAAAGGGAACACACAAGTGCCTGGAGGTAACTGGAAGGGTATCTACCAGTCACAATGGAGACCTGCACTCAGAGGTCCTCCCAGTGCTAGGGGTGGGGAAGAAGACAGTGGTGAGAGGGGAGAGAGCGGTACAAATGGAGGAGCAGAGAGCTTAGGCAGGTGGAGAGAGGGAGCAGGAAAGAGCAGCACTGGAGCCAGGAGGGACTGAGATGTCTTTGCCCCTTGTACATAGCCAGGCAGATGGGTCTCTAACACTCAACCTACTGCCATGAGAATAAACATGGTATGAGCCCCTTTTAACCCCCAACTTTTCCTTGTCTTTATTCAGTCTGATCAATTCATAGTGAACTTGCCCAAAGTGGGGAACTTCCTCCTCCCAGAGCAACAGTATGTTTTCACTGCTGAGGGTAACCACTACCTTGGAGAAGAACAGTATCAGTAAGTCCCTTGTGGATCAATGAATTCCTTGTGTTACAGAACATCTAGAGGACTGACCATAGATGGTGACTTGATGTCTCTCACCAAAGACACCATGAAACCACATGTCAAGCCTGTACACCTGACCCTTTGCCCCATTCTTGAAATCCTTAAAGGACACTAACCCCAAGCCTTTACGTGTGCCTCCTCTCTGAGGCTGTTCATGCTCCCCTTTCTTCAAGTGTGTATTTTGCCTTAAAAAAAAGACTTCTCGCTGCTCAACTTAGTGTGTTTTGTCTCTGCACCCTTCTAGTGGCAAATGTCTTTGTTACTTTGCTATTTAATTCAATTTTCTAGACTTAAGCACATCTTCTCTCTCTCTGTTCTACTTCAGACAGTAGGGAAGGGCTACTAGGATCTCTGATTGGGCTTGCAATTTCCTGTTGCCTGGGTGACCTGGATGAGACTGCAGCTGTACAATCATGCTCTTTAGTAGCCTGCCCAAAAATCTCCTCTCTTTGCCTTTGGTAAGTTCTCAGAACAAAATCACAGTGCTCTGTGGCCCTCCCAAATCCTGGCATTGTAG
Source organism: Smutsia gigantea (assembly GCA_032199065.1). Classification (NCBI taxonomy): domain Eukaryota; kingdom Metazoa; phylum Chordata; class Mammalia; order Pholidota; family Manidae; genus Smutsia; species Smutsia gigantea. Next base: position 246,500 of record JAVSCE010019485.1, read on the forward strand.
GAACTTAATTCCCAAGCCATGCAGATTCAGACGGACACTAGACACCAGGTGACCCTGGCTTCAGGAGTTGGCGAGGGTTTTGCCTTATGCCAAGAAGGAGTTCAATGAACTTTCCTTTCTTTCTCTGCTCTTCCTTGCTCTCTACTTCCTGCATGGCTGCTGCCATTCGCTACTACTCACACTTTAATGAATCTTCCTTACCTATACTCATCTGACCTGGTTGTGAATTCTTTCTCCATCAGAGTCAAGAACCCTCTCCCGTGTGTGCAGGGAGATCTCCCTGAACTGGACTGCCCAACAACATGAGGACTTAAAATATCTATGACCACTACATCAATGACACATTTGGCACAATTAGCAATAATTCATTAATAGTTTTTAACACTAGTTGATCTTCAGTTACCTCCATTTGTTTCAAAAAAAACCTTTTAAAAGGTGGTTTGTTCAAAACAAAATCCAAGGAACATTATTATTATTTTTAGAATCTCTTTTATACCTATAGTTAGTTCCGTTTTTTAATTGTTTCTTTTCTTTTTTATCTTTTCTCCTCTTTCTTGGTCTTGTCAAAGATCTACCAGTTTTGGTTTTGTTAATCTTCTCTATTATTTTCTGTGGCTCTTAAAGTTTACCATCTTAACTATTTTTAAGTGTACAATTCTGTGGCATTAAGTACATTCATAATGTTGGGGAACCATTACCACTATCCATTTCAAGAATTTGGAAATGAATGATCTTATAAGAAGACCCAAAAGAATGACTTCAGCTCTTCAAGACTACTTCTAAACTGAAAAATAGACTGAATGCAGATATCATAAAAGATATTTGCAAACTCATTAGAAGTTCCCAATTTCATGCCAATTTTTAAAGCTCTGACCTAGATCAGTTAGGTAGCTTTAAATGGCATTTAATAAATGTTATAACTGCACTAAATCCTCACCCAAATAAAGTATCAGGGTCCCACCCTGAGGTAGAACCCTATTAGGTACTGATATAATATTAGGTATTTGACATCCCATCAAACAGCATCATATAGTAAATGAAATTGCTGGCTGCATCCCAAGGCTCATAGAATTATAAAGCTGTTTATAAAGAATGACTCACTAATGAATGGCATCTCATTTTATAAGCACTGATTTACTCCTTGAAATGTTGGCACCCAATTAACAGTCAAAACCTCACTAAGCTACTCTCCTTGCTATTCTTATTAATTAGAAGCGATGCAAATATTTCTTAAGAGAGCAACTGGTAGGCTGTTGGCACTCTTCTCTGAAAATGTATTGGGACTAAAGCAACTAGCAGCAGCGCAAACTGATTAAAACAACTTATAAATTGAAGAGAAGCTTAATGCACAGTTTTCCCTTCTGGTTCTATTGGCAATACACTGAAATAAAATGTGATACACATATTTTCTAAACTAAGCATTTATTCAAGGAAATCAAGAGGATAAGAATGCAGACATCCTGAACACTGCATGGAATATTCCACATGAAATTTGGTTTATGGCATCACAACTCACCATCTTAGAAAATGTGAGAGAAACAGTCAATGATGGACAGGCCATTTACTCTAATGTATGGGTGTCCACTAAAACTTTGTTTCTGACTGAAAAAAATTCATATGATTGAAGAGGAGAGGAAAGGGCAAAAAGTAATCCTATTTTTACATCTCATTCAAATATGAAGATAGTGTTGGAAAACCGGCATAGCAAATAAGGTATAAAATTACTTTCACAGTACATGAACGTCATGGCCACTGCTAGTCTGTCATAGTAGTCTTTAAGGGATGTTTTATTCTGATACTTTAGATTTTGGCTCTTGGCTGATAGCATCCTACAAAACATCAGCATGGATTAAACATGGAAGGATCACAAAACTCTGAATGAAACAAGGGGAGGATGATAAAGGTTGGCTTCTTAGCTATGCAATTAAAATATAACATGATAGAAAATCCTTCACAGAGACAAAGGACACAACTTCGTAGAGAAGCAAACAAAGATGCCTCAAATGTAATCACCTTAACTAAATAGGAATAAGAGAAAATAAACATTTAAGCAATTTTACTTCTGCAACTGATTTTCTTGATTCATAGAAGGAACAAGAAAGCCAGCTCCAGGGCAGGGCCAATGCTTTAATCATTCATTCATGGAACATGTGAGCGCCTACCATGTGCTCGGTACTGGGGATACAATGGGGAACAAGACAAACATGTTCCTATCTTCCCATAGTTTGCATCCTGGTAGACGAGATGAGAGATAAGTAGGTACGTTTTTTAAAATAGGGCTCATAACCTAAGCTAGGCAGAAGCACATAAAACAAATAATTCCAACCATGTTAATAGAAACAAAAATAATACCCTATAGGAGATGTAATTGGTGACTCTCTGGTCACTGTTATGTGTATGTCTTCACCTCGGATGGCGCTCTTTCACAATAGTCAGCCAAACCCCCAGAGAGTCACATTTCATTGATGATGCTGGTTATAAATTTACATTAAAATGAGAGCATAACTAGACTCTCAGACCCTGAAAAGTGACTGGCGGTTACCATGGGAGAGGGGAAGGGGAATAAAAGGACACAAAAATTCTCAGTCATAATATAAGTTCTTCACAGGGATGGTAGTACAGCATGGAGAATATAGCTAATGATTCTGTAATATCTGTCTATGTTGACAGATAGTAACCACACTGGTTGGGGTCAGGGTTTAAAAATATGGGGAAGTGTTGAACCACTGTGTTGTATATGTGAAATTAATATAAGATTGTATTATCAATTATACTTTAATTAAAAAACTATTTTAAAAAGTATTCAGTAATGCCTACTGGCCAAATAAAAAAAAAACTGAGAGCATAATGTGTGTACACACATACAGAGAAGACAAGGAAACCACTGTCTATACTACAGCACAAGGCTCTAGAAACGTGTCCCTAACACAGCACCTTTCATCCTTACTTGGCCAGTAGCTGCCCCCTGTGCTCTTCTTCATCTCATTACAGAGAAAAGAAGAGCCAGCAGTGAACACCAGCCTCTCCAACACACTTCTCCCTGATCAAGCCCTGATTGGTGTAGATTAAAGAAGGCTCCATTCTCCACCCAGCCCATTCTCTCCCTTCCCTCCTGCAGACTGAAAGTCCCACCCAAACTCCTCTTTTGGAGTTAGACACTGAGAGCCTCAGTGCACATTCAAATGTGTTATGGGCCCACCTGAGCCATTGCCATAATGGTTCTCAGTCCTGACTGCACATGAGAATCACCTGAGAAGCTTCTAAAATTTTTGGTGTTGAGGCACCAAAGTATTTATAAATTTAGAACACTGAAAAACACAGGCAAATGTTATTGAGTATATTCTTAGTAGCCTAAAATTCAGATCTAGCAAACTTAGAAGCACTACTTGGAATCATGCATCAAACTGGCCAACTGAAGGACTATTTTGCCCACAATACTTGTTATATCTTGGAATACCACTCAGGATTTGTATATGGAATACAATGCATATAAACATTAACATTAATATCTTTTATTTATAAGCACTGTAGGAGGCAGATGAGTACAACCACTAATACCTACTTATAATACCATGACAACAGCTACAAGCAAGACAGAGTAATTATATCATGACCAATTCTCTCCCTGCTGCTCCTGTCCCAGTTCCTAGAAATGTCAAACTTTAAAATTGGACTGCATTTTCCTGTTCTTTCTTTTGACTTGATTTCAATGGATTCCTTCAAACCAATAATATCTCTATGTTGATTGTCAAGCTTTAATTCTTTTATGAGAATTATGATACTTTTTCCTATGTTTCTGATTTCTTAGCTATTTTTTTTCTGATATCCAGAATTTGAAAAAAACATACAATCCCCAAGAGCTACCAGGAAAAATTCTGGTATGGAAATACTAATGCTGACCAGTAACTGATTAGTACATGCAGACCATAACTAAAAAGTAATGTTATTCAAGATTCCCAACTGTGGGCACCATGTTCTAGTAAAGCACTTCAGGTCCACATGTATGAGCTAAAATAAAGTTGTACCATCCCTAGCTTCTGTGACTTACCTCTCGACAGGAGCTGCTCACTGTGGTAAGAGAATCCTGAGGATTCCAAGGAGATAACTCAGGGGGAAACAAAGAAAAGGTAGGGAAAACCTTCGCCCTGATCATCTCCATTTATACCTGTTATCTTAAACATAAGACTTTCTGCTTTGAGGCAGGGAAAGTCTTTGAAAATGTGAAAAATTGATATGGGACACAGTACAGTACCAGTAACACAGAAGACTCTTCAGGTCTGTTTAAATAAAATCCTTTCAAAAGTAATACCCTGACCTTGTCCCCTCACCCTGAAAAACCCATTTAGAGGGTCAATGTCTTTGACTAGATATTAAACTTCTTGATTTGGTCTGCATCTGCCCTTCTTTATCCCCCATGTTACATATCACTGCATTGAATTTCTTCCTTTTGAAAACCCATTCCACTGGTAATAGAGCTTCTGGGTGGTCACCTTGATTTCATCATTACACTGCTGATCATTTTGCAGGACCAAACTAGGCAGCCACAGAATTACAGGGCAATCAAGAGGAAGGGAAAATGGTGCCAATCTGGTTCTAGTACTCCTGATACCTAATTAGGTCATTAAAATTTGGCAAATGACCCAGAATATACTAGTCAGGAATTCACAGGCAAGAATCATGAAAACCCCAAAATGAATCTTCTTTCTAGCAGGCTTCCCCCTACCATTTTTTTGTCATCCTCTAATTTATCTGCTCTTTTCTTCTCTTCTCCATTTATCCCTCTGTTACCTTTATCCCCCCCCAAAAAAAAACTTGGCATAGATAAATAAAAAGAACAAAATCATTGAAGGTAGGTGAAAGAGAATAAATGTTGAAAAGTGGAAAGCACGTAAACATTAAATCATTTCTTTCTGTGTGTCTTTGAGTAACATGTTCAACTTCTCTGAGCTTTATTTCTACCTTTGCAAAAGATAAAAAATATATTTCATGCTATGAAAATAGGAATATATATATATATATGTATATAGTACATCTCATTTATCTGTAACAAAAACTAGTCCATAAATGGTAACTATTATTATTTACTATCAGCAGTGGCATAACTTGCTATCTTTTGTAGGCTCTTTTTCTTCCCATACTGTGCTCCTTTAAACCTTGCCTATTATCTTACATTCTCCAAAAATGATGATGATGATGATGGAGAAGGGGAAAGAGTGATTTACAATTCATTTTATGTTCATGATGTGCCATAACCTGTGTGAGACATTTGATACACATCATCTGATTTAATTCTTACAATAATGCTTCTCGGTAGATATCATATTAATATCATCCCCATTCTACAGATGATAAATACAGTCTTACAGAGCTTTACTAACTGGACCAAAGTTCACACAGCTACTAAGTTGCAGTTACAGAATTTGAAACCAGCATTCAGGTCCTTAACCACTACAAAACTTGCCTACATAAGCTATCACTCCAAAGAGGCAAAAGCATCAATAGTGGCATACCTTACCTTACATTCAGAGTTAAAGGGTTTTGTATAAAGACAGACACAGAAATGTTCATAAAGTTTAAAAATGTGGAGAAACTGTTGGATGGCAGTACAGGGGCCCAAATGAGATTTCCCGTGAATCTCTAAATTTCCAATGATGTATGGGTTCACGATCTATGGTGTGTCTTGAGACAATTAGGGAAAGGTCCTGACTCCTTTATATTCCCTTCAACTACCTTTTTCTCATCTCAAAGACTAAGGGATATTGTTATAGATTTTTCCAGTTACTGGACTATAGTTTCAAGAGGTGGACCTTCCAAAGGCATTAAAGTTCAAGTGTAAGTGATCATGATCTCTTTAAATGCACTTTATTCCTAGAGGCTAAAGAAAGCTGAGATGTGCTTGGCTCGAAGAAGGTCTAATTAAATCCCCCACTTTACTTTGGACTGAAAGATGCTGAGAAAAACCTCAAGCATCTGGTTTTGGTCAATGAATAGGTTGTACATAAAAGGAAAACCAAGCCTATTACTTAAACTGAAGAAAATAGGAGAAGAAAGTAAATTAGTAGGAGTAAGTTATGGAGGCTCCTCCTTCATGAGAAATTCCAGAAAAAAAGAGGTACTGTGGTATAATAACAGTGCAGGACCAAGAGCGCCTTAGAATTGTACTAGAACCAAAAAAAAAACAAAAAACAGAGATCACAAACCATTCTTAGGGAAGTGCCATTTATAAATGTGGAATACCCTGCTGCAAGAGAGAACAAGAACTATATCTTTAGAAAGGACCCACACTGCTATGGCCTGACTGTGCTCCTCCCCAAATTCATACATGGACATGCTAGCCCTCCGTGAGGCTCTATGTAGAGATAGGGCCTTTAAGGAGGTAATAAGGTTAAGCGAGTTCCTAAGGATGGAGGGCCCTAATCTGATAAGACAGGTCCTTATAAGAAGAGGAAGAGACACCAGAGAGCCTTCTCTCTATCTCCATACACACATAGAAGAAAGTCATGTGAGGACATAGCAAGAAGGTGGCTGGTCTACACGCCAGGAAGAGAGCTCCCATCAGAAATTAAATCTGCCAGTCCAGCCTCCAGAACTGTGAGAAAATACATTTGTGTAGTTTAGGACATCCAGTCTGTCCATAGCATCTTGTTATGACAGACTAAGCTGACTAATATACTCACTAACTCAGCAATTGAACCCAAGGAAATAGGAGGTCAAAAGGGAGATGAAGAAAATTCAGGAGTTTTAAACAAGGAGACCTGAGGATGGGCAATGTTGTTATCTTGGGTTGCTAAATTTTACAAAAAGACAGCAGCTTTAGATGCTACCCATGGAGAAAAGACTGTAACGGCAGTGGATTTCCACTCAGAGTACAAATGCTACTATGTCACAATTAACTTCCTGATGGGAGATTCCTCCCAACTGAGCTGTAAATTCACAGGTCCTCCACTATGGAATACTAGCACAGATTAATTACCACCTGTCAAAGCTGAAACCAAGAAATCATTATCTTTTGCTTCCTTTTCTTCACTCTGCCAATCAACTTCTGTCATAAAAAATCTGTCTCAATCTATGGTCCTTACCAACAATGTAGATCTCGAATACAAATATGGTAAATTCTAATTAATACTTTGTCAAGGGACATATTACTGTATTAGGAAACAGCCGCTCAGATTGAGAGTTGCTGAAGTAGGAATTATTGTTGCTGCAATTTTATGTGTTCTGTATTGTTGGAACTTTAGAACCATGAGACATATGTAGAAGCTGGAATTAAATTAATTCAGATTTTGAGATCTTTGGTGATACTGGAGGAGCAACAGCAGTTCCAGAGGAAGGCACATGTTATAGAAGAAATCCAGATTCCAGATAAGCTACCACTGACAGAATTAGTCAATCAAGAAAAAATAGGGGAAATAACCTGGTTTTATACATATTTAGGGACTTCAATCTGCCTATGGCAACAAGAAAGGAGATCAATTTTATTATGACTAATTTCTCTGATGAAACTGAGTGTTGACTTACTAAGGAAATTCATATTGCTCAACTTGAAGTTTATTCTGTTATAGCATTAGAGGGTAGATAAACCTGAGTTAAAATCCTGTATCCATCACTTACTAGCATGTTGTTTTAGCAAATTATTTTTTGTTTCTGAGCCTCAGGTTTCTCACCGATAAAATGAGATGTAAAATGATACTAACCATCTCAGAGTATAAATTTGAGAATTGAATTAAATAATGCCTGAAAAGTGCCTACCACACAATTGCTCATTAAATGTTAGGTAACAGTATTACAATTACTTTTATCTGGACTTTTCTCTGGTGCACAAAGTAAAACACTACCTGGTAAGCTGAGTTGGAGGAGTGAGGGAGGAGGAGGAGGAATATCTAGCACTGACTGAGCTCTGATTATGTGCTAGACATTATACTAAGTGCTAGAACATAGATTATTTTGTTTGTAAAATATATTATTATTCAATTATTATGTATTTATTATTTTTTATTCACCACAACCTTATGGAGTAGGTACAATGACTTTAAAGATGATAAAACTGAGCTCCAGAAAAACTAAGCATTTTACTGAGGTCAGCACAGGTAGCAATTAGTGACCCTAAGATATTAAATACAGGTGATATGACTCCAGGGTCTATAATCTTGACAAGGACCAAATAAAACATATTTTAACAAAATTCAAGTCAAAAATAAAAAGAGGATGACTTCTCAGGTAATATACAGAATGGTGTGGGGCCAACCTCAAAAATGTTCTAGGGGAACACCAGTCACATTCTTAGAGCCATTGAGAGATTAAAGTGCCCACCTCATGGTCACAGGTATAGGGGTAGTAACTGAGCAAGTGGGAACAGGACTCGGTATTTTCATAGCTCATTTTGCTCTTAAGAATGAAAAGTTTGTCTCTGGATTGGCATCTGTCCATGAATGTGCACTTTCAAAGGAGTTAAAGATTATATGCATAAGTGTATATTCTATTTCCTTAATTCTTCAAAGCTGGAGAAAGAAAGACAGGAATAGGGCTTACTCTGCCCTCAGGAAAAATGTGACCATCTCTGTTTCATTTTGGCCCCTTCTCACTTTTTAGACCTATCTCATCCCAACTGATGAGCACAGGAGAGTATGTTGATGACTCTTTTCTGAGGGCTTCTAGAGCTTTGTACTCTTGCATTCATTTCTAGGCATTCTGGCCCTTGCCATTGAAGAAGAAAAACCTATGACTCAAGGGTGCATTTAATGGAAAAGAAAAAGAATACACTTGTGGTTATTATCCTTGACTACACACTAGAACCCACCTTGCTAGATTTTTTAAAATTCTGTTGGCCAAGACACATATTACACCAATTTAGCCAGTATCTCTGGTGGCACAGAAGACAACCCAAGTATTTTTTTTAAATCCCAAATCATTCCAGTGGGCAACTAGTGAAACAGACCACATAACCTGTTTTGATTCTAGACTTCAGAACTTCCATTAGGATTGAAAAAAATTAACTTTACATATGGCTCAGTATAGACCATTAAAGTTCTACAATGGGTTTGGGGGCCAGAACAAGAGCCTTGATTCACGATTTTATTCTGAATAATTTTGAATATTTTCAATGATTAAACTGGAACAGTATTCCAAGGTTTGGGGTCAAATACAAGTCTCATCCTCTAACCTCATATTTCTTATAAATTGCAGAGGCCACATTTCTCTCTAATAACAATAATGCTCTTTCCTCTTCCCATTTCCCACAAGTCTTCAGCAATCCTTGAGCTGGAAATTATCTAATTATGGTATGGTTCCATAAAATACCAGAAATGTCTTTTTAAAGTATCATAAAGATACTACCAAGAAGAGGAAATATTTCTATCTGACAGAAAAATAATAGGTCAGCCAAAACTTCCATTTATGTGTATCATGAAACAAAAATAATGGTTCTATCTTTCCTATAACTATGAAAAAAATCACAGATTATCTTCACAAAGGGTGAAAATTTTCAACAACACTAATAAACCATTCTATTTAATAACTTTAATTTTTAAATAATACTAACAGAGGGAGAAGTTAAACAGTAGTATCAAAATGAGACACACATGGCTATAGACAGTGGCTCACAACTTAATTCACAAATTATAATCTCCTGGTGATCTCAAGATAAACTAAATCAGAATCTGTAGAGTGAGACCCATGCATGAGGTTTTTTCCGGGTTTTCTTTTTCCTTCAAGCCCCCCAGGAGATTCAATATTCAGCCAAGATTGAAAACCAATGCTCTAAGCAATGTTTCAGGACCTTGGACAACTATATATACAGCCTAGACAGTAAGAAAAAAAAAACAGTAATAAATTGAGACATGGTTGCTTTTCACTAAAGAGACAAGTGGAAGAAAGCAAGAAGAGACAAAAAACATAAAACATCAAGAGGAAACCCCACTCCTGTTTAAATTAGTGTTGTCAAACCAAAATGACTTATAGGGTGCAGGAGAAAAATGTTTAAAGAAACAGACAAGGTTTGTTACATGATGGTTTAAGTTTATTCTTTTGCCAAAAACCTCTTTGCACACAGACTACTCTTCAGTTCCACATACACCCAAAAAATGTACTTTGATTTTTCTAGAAAAGCTGTGACCTTCTAGGACTGGACTTTTTACTTTTCCACTTTTGATGGGAAAATATAAGATACAACCGCATATTCTTTCTTATTCTGCTATAAGCAAAGCAAGATGATAACAAATGGAAACTGTAGGACCACAACATAAAAGCTAACCAGAACACATCCACAGGGCAATTCTCGCATATATAACACCAACTTGCAACTAGATGAAATCAACAAAATACTGCAAAAGATAGGAAACTTTCCTCTGGCTTACTTCAAAACTAAGCTCAAATTAATTATCGGGCCATAAAATGCTATGATTTATGGGGTATTTAAAGGCAAGAGATCTCTTCACTATTTATCATCAGCTTTCCTACTTCCCAAATCAAAATCTCACACAATGCAAAGAACTGTTCCAATTACCTGGATAATTCACACTGAGCAGGGCATCAGGACAGCATATCATTTTCATGACAATGCAGGCAAATTATTTATTGGGAAACCAGACAAAGCAGTTCACATTTATCAGGCAAAGCCACAGAGGCCTTATGCAAATACCTCAACCTTTTCTGTCAAATGTGGTATTTCAGTCAGTTAATCATTGAAAGCACCTTTCATTAAGTTAAGGAGCCTAACTGTGAAGGCCTAAGCAAAACTCATTTTATCCAATAAATCTTGAGAGAGCAGACAGTGCCCACATTATCTATTTTTAACTGATAAGTCACTGAAAATCAAAAACAAGGGGGAAGAAATCTGTTTTTTCCATGAATAAAGAAAATCATTTTCATCCCTTTAAGAGGAGGATCTTTCAGGCATCTGATGCATCTTATCTATGATCATTGACCTTCTGATGATATTAAACTCTTAGCTTTAATTTAGAATTCAGCCTGATAGACACAGAAGGTAGTTTTTCAATCCATTGCACTTGTATTCCTGTACCATCCAGCAAGCTTTGGGTATTGCTTTCTCCAAAGAGAATGGTGAGGACTGGGCTGTTCTTCCTGTGACTTTGAAGAGAAACATTAATGCATAATGTCAGAAATATTTACAGTTGCCAATAATTCCATCTCTGAGCTAAAGGTATAATACTTGACTAAATTCTAAAAGAATATTTATGAGATTATTTTCCCTGAGAAAAAACTGCAACCTCCAAAAATGTCTGTTGTAAAAAAAAAATTGAGTTTGGGAAATAGGTCTCTTTCTGGTTTCACACAACTTTGGAATCTGTGGTACAAGAGGCCCTAGGGCTCATCTCTGCAACCCTGACCTCTGTCTGGATGCCAAACGCAAAACTGAGGGGTGCTTGGGGTGCTCTGAGAGCTTGCTTAGCTGCCTTGGCCGACAGCCTCTCTGGTAGATCCTGATTCTCCTTACTGTGGCTAAAATCTTCCCATTAATTATGAACTGGAACAAGATTACAGTAAATATTGGAAGGCTACACAAATCAGTTCCCAAAGCATGTATTTCTGAGATGGATTAAACATGAGGAACCAGAGAATACCAAATGTCACTAGCATAGTGTTCCTTTTATATCCTGGTCCACATTTGCCTTTCTGGAGTATAACAAAAAGGATTTAGTGACTTATAATAAAAACAAATGGGGTAGATGGCTCATTTAGAATTGATAAATAGCAAGACTGCCCCCAAGTGGGAAATTTTGCTTTCTAGTTATTTTGTGTATATGTAATATGAAATTAACCATTTTACAGTGGACAATACACAGTCATCTTCCAGGTATCTTAAAGCGCAGACTGCTAACATGCTGTTCCAATGCTAAAAGTAAAAGCTAGAATCAATCAGAATTTTTTTTGGACTTTATGCTTATGCTATGTGTATGCCCAATGAAAGGTTCAACTGATATTTCACTGAACTAATTTTAGACACAACTGACTCAAACTAATTATTCAGGATATGCTTAAATAATACTAAAATAACAGATTGTGTTACTAAACAGATTGTGTAATACTAAAACCAATTAGATTGTGCTCTCATGCACAGAATTTTTACTTTTTAATCTACCACTGTGGTGTCTTAGAGACATAGCATTGGCAGTAATGCTGTTGAACCCTAAGACTTCCACAGAGAAGCCCTGTGCTCATGAAAAAGACCTGACCTCATCTCCAACACTACTCAGAGATTAGAACATGCCTTTGACACCAATGGAGTCAGCTTCTCCCGTCCTGACCAGGCAAGAATTACACCATTATACTTGACTAACCCATCCTAAGCAGTAAGCTCAGACAGTGCACCACAAAATAGGAAAACATACAAACTCTACTTTGGAGAACCTCAAAATCTGCTCGTCAGAATCCTCCTCCTTTCTTGTTACACTCTGGTAACCACTGAATTTCTGTGCCTCCCCATACTCAGACCTGCCCTTCTGGAAAAAACAACAAAATTCTAAACCTTTCCTAACTCTGATAACCTAGTGCCTTATGCCCAGTGCTTTATTGATTATATAATGAACAACGCAGAACTTCAAAGCTAAAGACTATTGAAGAAAGGCACCCCACATTACCATTGCACTTCTGCCTAAATGACACAAAGGTAGAACCAGTAAGACTCTTAAACCTCCTTCTAGCCTGAAAGGAAGAATGGATTGGGGGTCCCTGGGTCCTTTCCATGCTCCTGAAACCACAGTTGTGGGATGTTACCTTGGTAAGGCTGATCCTGAGAATGTGTTTACTCTATGCTTAAGAAATTACAAATGTTACTCTAGAATCACCTGTGTAGCTTTTCAAATGGTAAAAATGTTACTCCAACAGTGGAGTTTTCCCTCTAGAATCACCTGTGTAGTTTTTTCAGCTGGTCAAATTCCCACACCTGTTTCCCACATCCAGGGATGCTCTTGCTAGCACCTGTACTTTTTGAAAGCACCCACGTGAGTTTCAGCCATAGCCAGGGTTGACTCCCTCTCAGAGAGTCTAGTTAGTAGGTGATCACTGAGAACTAACCTGTCTCTCAAGTTCTATGATGTCCAATGAGACATTTCTCTATTCACAATTGTGAGAGAAAATTACATTCCATCAACTGTCAGCCTCTTCTAGGACCCCAAGATTCTTAGCCAAAAATTTTTAGTACCAAACATGATGTACAGGCTTTAAATTGGATTTCATTTTTCTCCTAATGCTCACCATTGATGAATAAGAGGTGAACGAAAGGTTGAGAGGTACTTGTGACCTCACCCCATTACTGAAATGAATTGAAAGCCCTCAAAACAAAGCATCCCTGGCCAAGCCATCAATAATATAAAAACATGATCCCCATGGATTGCAATAGATGTCTATTTCGATGGGCACATCCTGTGTGGCCTTTGCGTGTGAGAGGGTGACTATTTAGAGAGCACATCATCTCTGTCAGAACAAAGTTGCTTTCCAAAGATGATCATCAAATCATAACAAGAGCACGTCTGCCACCCTGTGTTCAAAGCCAGCATAAATTCTGTCAGCATTCCGAAAAAAGCAACTCCTTTCTCTGGAACCCTTCTTTAGCTAAAGTCAATTCTGGGAAGTTTGGGGGTAATAGGGAGAGGTATTTATTTCTAGGCAAAAACTGTAGAAGCACAAACACTTGTACTCATTACGCATTCACGCACATAACTCACTGAAGACTAAAAAATCAACCCGAAGTCATGCTCCATCTGCCTGACCCTCATCCTCATTAAATCAGGTACACAAAATTGGCAACCAGAACAAAACACATCTGCAGAGCTAGAACCTTGCTGTGGTCAGCAATCTGTGGTTTCTCCCTGCACATCTAAAACCTTGAGAAACTTTGTTCCTCACTGGCTGAAGGTAGTCTGCCCAATTACAGTAATTTAAATTTCAAAAAGAGGCTAACAGTAAAGACTGCCTATTTTGGTGCTGAAATGTACATTTCACAAAATATAATTCACACAAAAATGTTCTGTCTCTAGGAAACACCTGGGCTCATTGCTCAGTGGACTGAACAGTCCTATCTGCCCAGGTTATAATGATAAAGACACTTAATCTCTCAACCTCAGCTGGAAAATAAGCCAGAATTCACTCACAAGGAGATGTTGAGGAACAGCTAATACATGCAAGGGCAAAAGGTCTGACTGAAGCACAATGCAGATGTACTTAGGTGGTATAATGTCCTTTCTCCCAGTAAGAGTAAGAGATATCCTGTCAGTAATGCAACTACCTACTGCACTCAGAGAGAGGAGCCTTTGGGGATAACCAGTCCATTCTTCCTCATGGTTCTACCTCTACACTGCATTCTGTCTTCTTTGTGTCCTTCCAGGTTAAAGATAAAATAGCTGTGACAAACAGGGAACAAATAAAAGATTAATGACCATCATGGGGACTTACCCGATGGAACTCTGGGGGGGGAAATCCGGAGCAAAATACCTTTGAAACAGAAATCACTCAAGGGGAGAAATAAAGTTTAAGAAACCTGTTTACTTCTTTTTTTAATTTTTATTAAGGTATCATTGATATACACTCTTATGAAGGTTTCACAAAAAAAATGTGGTTACTACATTCACCCATATTATCGAGTCCCCCCCCCATATCCCATTGCAGTCACTCTCCATCAATATAGTAAGATGCCACAGAGTCACTACTTGTATTCTCTGTGCTACACTGTCTTCCCTGTGACCTTTCCCACACCATGTGAACTAATCAGAATACCCTTCAATCATTCCCCCTTCTCCCTCCCTCCCCACCGCCCTTCCCCAACCCTTCCCTTTGGTAACCACTAGTCCTTCTTGGAGTCTGTGAGTCTGCTGCTATTTTGTTCCTTCAGTTTTGCTTCACTGTTACACTCCACAAATGAGGGAAATCATTTGGTATTTGTCTTTCTCTGCCTGACTTATTTCACTGAGCATAATACCCTCTAGCTCCATCCATGTTGTTGCAAATGCTAGGATTTGTTTTTTTCTTAAGGCTGAATAATATTCCATTGTGTATATGTACTACATCTCCTTTATCCATTCAACTACTGATGGATACTTAGGTTACTTCCGTTATCTTGGCTATTGTAAATAGTGCTGCAATAAACATAGGGTGTATATGTCTTTTTGAATCTGATAATTTACTTTCTTTGGGTAAATTCCTAGGAATGGAATTCCTGGGTCAAATGCTATTTCTATTTTTAGATTTTCTGAGGAACCTTCATATGGCTTTCCAAAATGGCTGAACAAGTTTACATCCCCACCAGCAGTGTAAGAGGGTTCCGCTTTCTCCACAACCTTGCTAGCATTTATCATTCCTAGTGTTTTCGATGTTGGCCACCCTGACTGGTGTGAAGAGATATCTCATTGCGGTTTTAGCAATGGGGAGCAACTTTTCATGTGCCTGTAGGCCACCTGAATTTCTTCTTTGGAGAAGTGTCTGTTCAGATTCTCCACCCATTTTTTAATCGGATTACTTGCTTTTTGGTTTTTTCGTTGTGGAGGCATGTGAGTTCTTTATATATATTTTGGATGTTAACCCCTTGTTGGATATGTTGTTTACAAATATATTCTCCAATACTGTAGGATGGTTTTTTGTTCTGCTTATGGTGTCCTTTGCTGTACAGAAGCTTTTTAGTATGATGTACTTCCATTTATTCATTTTTACTTTTGTTTTCCTGCTCATGTTTATATTCAAGAGATTTTTGACTATGTGTTCTTCTAAGAGTTTTATGGTTTCATGACTTACATTCAGGTCTTTGATCCACTTCAAGTTTACTTTTGTGTATGGGGTTAGACAATAATCCAGTTTCATTTTCTTGCATGTAGCTGTCCAGTTTTGCCAACACCAGTTGTTGAAGAGGCTGTCATTTCCCCATTGTATATCCATGGCTCCTTTATCATATATTAATTGACCATATATGCTTGGGTTTATATCTGGGCTCTCTGGTCTGTTCCATTGGTCTATGGGTCCGTTCTTGTGCCAGTAGCAAATTGTCTTGATTACTGTGACTTTGTAGTAGAGCTTGAAGTCAGGGAGCATAATTTCCCCCAATTTATTCTTTCTTCTCAGGATTGCTTTGGCTGTTTGGGGTCTTTTGTGTTTCCATGTGAATTTTAAAACTATTTGTTCTAGTTCCTTGAAGACTGATGTTGGTATTTTGATAGGGATTGCACTGAATCTGTAGATTGCCTTAGGCAAGATGGCCATCTTGACAATATTAATTCTTCCTATCCATGAGCATGGGATGTATTTCCATTTATGGGTATCTTCTTTCATTTCTCTCATGAGTGTCTTGTAGTATTTAAGGTTTAGGTCTTTCACCTCCTTGGTTAGGTTTATTCTTAGGTATTTTATTCTTTTTGATGTAATTGTGAATGGATTTGTTTTCCTGATTTCTCTGTCTGCTAGTTAATCATTAGTGTATAGGAATGCAACAGATTTCTGTGTATTAATTTTGTTTCCTGCAACTTTGCTGAATTCTGATATTATATCTAGTAGTTTTGGAGTGGAGTCTTTAGGGTTTTTTATGTACAAAATCATGTCATCTGCAAACAGTGACAGTTTAACTTCTTCTTCACCAATATGGATGCCTTTTATTTCTTTGTGTTGTCTGATTGCCATGGCTATGACCTCCAGAACTATGTTGAAAAAAGTGGAGAGAGTGGGCATCCTTGTCTTGTTCCTGATCTTAAAGGAAAAGCTTTCAGCATCTCGCTGTTAAGTATAATGTTGGCTGCGGTTTGTCATATATGGCCTTTACTATGTTGAGGTACTTGCCCCCTATACCCATTTTCTTGAGAGTTTTTATCATGAATGGGTGTTGAATTTTGTAAAATGCTTTTTCAGCATCTATGGAGATGATCATGTGGGTTTTGTCTTTCTTTTTGTTGATGTGGTGGATGATGTTAAGGGATTTTCAAATGATGTACCATCCTTGCATCCCTAGAATAAAGCCTACTTGATCATGATGGATGATCTTTTTGATGTATTTTTGAGTTGGGTTTGCTAATATTCTGTTGAGTATTTTTGCATCTCTGTTCATCAGGGATATTGGTCTATAATTTTCTTTTTTTGTGGTGTCTTTGCCTGATTTTGGTATTAGGGTGATGCTGGCCTCATAGAATGAGTTTGGAAGTATTCCCTCTTCTTCTGCTTTTTGGAAAACTTTAAGGAGGATGGGTATTAGGTCTTCACTAAATGTTTGATAAAATTTAGCAGTGAAACCTCTGGTCCAGACGTTTTGTTCTTAGGTAGTTTTTTGATTACCAATTCAATTTCCTTGCTGGTAATTGGTCTGTTCAATTTTCTGTTTCTTCCAGTGTCAGCCTTGGAAGGTTGTATCTTTCTACAAAGTTGTCCATTTCTTCTAGGTTATCCAGTTTGTTAGCATATAATTTTTCTTAATATTCACTAATAATTCTTTGTATTTCTGTGGCGTCCGTTGTGATTTTTCCTTTCTCATTTCTGATTGTTTATGTTTGTAGACTCTCCTTTTTTCTTGATAAGTCTGGCTAGGGGTTTATCTATTTTATTTTCTCAAAGAACCAGCTCCTGCTTTCATTGATTCCTTCTATTGTTTTATTCTTCTCGATTTTTTATATTTATGCTCTAACCTTTATTATGTCCCTTCTTCTACTGACTTTGAGCATCATTTGTTCTTCTTTTTCTAGTTTCAATAATTGTGAGTTTAGACTGTTCATTTGATATTGTTCTTTCCTGAGGCAGGCCTGTATTGCAATATGCTTCCCTCTTAGCATGGCCTTTGCTGCGTCCCACAGATTATGTGTTGTTGAGTTATTGTTGTCATTTGTCTCCATATATTGCTCGATCTCTGTTTTATTTGGTCATTGATCCATTGATTATTTAGGAGCATGTTATTAAGCCTTCGTGTGTTTGTGGACTTACTCATTTTCTTTGTACAATTTATTTCTAGTTTCATACCTTTGTGATCTAAGAAGCTGTCGGTACAATTTCAATCTTTTCGAATTTACTGATGCTCTTTTTGTGGCCTAGTATATGATCTATTCTTGAAAATTTTCCATTTGCACTTGAGAAGAGTGGATATATTGCTGCTTTTGGGTGGTGTTCTGTGGATATCTGTTATGTCCAACTGTTCTAATGTGTTGTTCAGTGCCTCTGTTTTCTTACTTATTTTCTGTATGGTTGTTCTGTCCTTTGGAGTGAGTGGAGTGTTGAAATCTCCTAAAATAAATGCATTGCATTCTATTTACCCCTTTAATTCTGTTAGTATTTGTTTCACATATGTAGGTGATCCAGTGTTGGGTGCATAGATATTTATAATGGTTATATCCTCTTGTTGGATTAACTCTTTTATCATTATGTAATGTCCTTCTTTGTCTCTTGTGACTTTCTTTGTTTTGAAGTTGTCTATTTTGTCTGATACAAGTACTGCAACTCCTGCTTTTTTCTCCCCATTAGTTGCCTGAAATATCTTTCTCCATGCCTTTACTTTCAGTCTGTGTATGTCTTTGGGTTTGAAGTGAGTCTCTTGTAGGCAGCATATAGATGGGTCTTGTTTTTTTATCCACTCAGTGACTCTTTGTCTTTTGATTGGTGCATCCAGATCATTTAGGGTGATTATCAATCGGTATGTTCTTATTGCCATTGCAGGCTTTAGATTCGTGGTTACCAAAGGTTCAAGGGTGATTTCCTTACTATCTAACAATCTAATTTAACTCACTTAGTATGCTATTACAAACACAATCTAAAGGTCCTTTTTTTCTTCCTCCTCTTTCTTCCTCCTCCATTCTTTATATATTAAGTGTCATATTCTGTACTCTCTGTCTATCCCTTGATTGATATAGAGATAGTTATTTTAATTTTTGCATTTTCTTAGTAATTAGCTGTTCTACTTTCTTTACTGTGGTTTTATTACCTCTGGTGACAGCTATTCAACCTTAGGAACACTTCCATCTATAGCATTCCCTCCAAAATACACTGTAGAGATGGTTTGTGGGAGGTAAATTCTCTCAGCTTTTGCTTATCTGGAAACTGTTTAATCCCTCCTTCAAATTTAAATGATAAATCTTGCCAGGTTTGAGGCCCTTCTTGGTTTGAGGCTCTTCCGTTTCATTGCATTAAATATATCATGCCACTCCATTCTGGTCTGTAAGGTTTCTTTTGGGAAGTCTGATGATAGCCTGATGGGTTTTTCTTTGTATGTGACCTTTTTTCTCTCTCTGGCTGCTTTTAATAGTCTGTCCTTATCCTTGATCTTTGCCGTTTTAATTATTATATGTCTTGGTGTTGTCCTCCTTGGGTCCCTGGTGTTGGGAAATCTGTGCACCTCCATTGCCTGAGAGACTATCTCCTTCCCCAGAATGGGGAAGTTTTCAGCAATTATCTCCTCAAGGCACTTTCTATCCCTTTTTCTCTCTCTTCTCCTTCTGGTACCCCTATAACGCAAATATGTTCCTTTTGAATTGGTCACACAATTCTCTTAATATTCTTCCATTCCTAGAGATCCCTTATTCTCTCTGTGCCTCAGTTTCCTTGTATTCCTCTTCTCTAATATCTATTCCATTTACTGTCTCCTCTCTACATCTAATCTGCTTTTATATCTCTCCATTGTGTGTTTCATTTTAGATATTGTATTCCTTAATGACTGAATCTCACTCCTAAATTCTTCCATGAGTTCTTGAATATTTTTCTGTACCTCCATGAGAATGTTTATGATTTTTGTTTTGAAATCTCTTTCAGGAAGACTGATGAGTTCAGTTTAACTTGGCCCTTTTTCTGGTGTTTGTAGGATTTTTATTTGAACAGGTTCCTTTGACGTTTCATATTTGTATGTGGCACCCTCTAGTGCCCAGGAGCTCTACTCTCTGGAGCTGCTCAGCCCCTGAGCGATGTCAGGGGTCACAGTAGAGCAGCACTGGTGCCCTGTTTAGTGAGGTCTGTTCTTTTCTCCAGGTGTATGCAGTCTGTGCAGCCTTCTTTCCTATTGCTCTTTTAGGATTAGTTGTATCAACTATATTTTCATATTATATGTGGTTTTAAGAGGAGGCCTCTGTCTCAACTCTCACTCTGCCGCTTTTAATTAAAACCTGTTTATTCCTTACAAGCAGTCATCCCATCTCTCTCTTGACCAGGCTGCAGCAGAAGAGAGCTCCATCCCACCTCTCTGGTCTAGATAAAGCCCTTGTAATTACCTATTGATATGCAGATGGACCACTTCTCTCCACCCCTAGAAACACCTATTGATATGGAGATGCACTAAAGCCAGGTCAGAGATTCTGGAAATATTGCAATTTTACCCACACCCTGCCACCACTGGTCTCATTCTGATCCTTCTTCCAGCTGCTGCATTTGGGCACAAACGGAACTGGCCAGCATCAGTCAACCACTTACCACATACCATGCACTGAGTTTTATATACATTATTAGCCCCACTTACCAGTGAGATAGACTTAAGTGTCTGTCACCAATGCTCATTCTCTTTCCTATCCCTACACTAATCAGACTGGAAGGATCCTGAGGTCCTCCGGACACCCAGGGAATCCTGCATTTCATTTATTCTTGGTACCATAAGCCACCTTGGCTGTAAGCACTAGTAAAAAAAGTTATTGAAAACTCCAAACCAATATGCCTCAAATATTACTTAATCTGTTTACATATTGTGGCACCAATGCTTTCATATAAACTAGAAGTCATCCAGAAGCCTTTCACCTCCTGCCAGGAAATTTAATAGTAGTCTCCTAACTGATATCCATCAGGCCATTAGTGTTTCCTCCCAATCCACTATGCTCTAAAGTAAAATTTCTACATACTTACTTAATTGAAACACATTCAAGTTTTCATATTTTTCCTGTGGTCTAGGATGAAATTTAAACTGCTTAATGTGGCATTTGAGGTTTTCCTCAATCTTACCGCTATCTAGAAGTTCAGCCTTTTCGGCTGCTCCATTTCATAATCTTCCTTTTAATCAGGTGCATGTTATCTACTTATGAGAAAAAGGCCCTTGCTTACATTACTCTCTTCTTCGCCTACTATATTTCTCAAATCCAGAGTCAACTTGCCAATCCCCCGTTCATTTGGATGCTCCCATATTTTTCCCATCTTGGCTTTAGCCCCACCTCCTTTATGAGAAATTCTTCATTGTATCAGCTCTTGATGGTGACCCTGATCACAGAGCTCCTCTACCCTTACTGTTGGCCTCACTTAGCAGTGTGTGTGTGTGTGTTCCCATTGTACTGTAGCACTTCTGGGGCACTATGCTCACACATCCTGTCATTCTTCTTTTAACCCCCAATGTAACAACTGACAGTTGTGCATAAAGTGAGTATTCAAGAAATATTTGCAGAAGAATGAAAGAAAACTAACACTTCTGAAGACCTATCTCTATAGTAGATGTTTTATGTGTGCTATAGCATTTATCCTAAAATTTTATTTCATTTGTCCTAAAAATCACCCTAAAAAGAAGGTATTTTCCCATTTTTACATATGCGAAACCAACATTCTAAGACCTTAAAAATTTGCCAAACGTTACATGTCTCCAAAATATGTTTTTACTACTATGTTATAGAATTACTTTATCTTTAGCACACTTAAATTTCCTCTGACTTTTAACATAAACTTTTAAATAAATTGGTAAGACATCCCATGAAAAAACATCTTTCTTTAGGAGACAACTTAGCCTTCCAAATTAAACACCACCTTGTAGGGAGAATTTGTCATTTTGTTACCAGACTGTCCCCTAAATTAGTTGGTGTGTCTGGCTTAAGTTATAAAGCAGATGATACAACCTTGTTATAATAGAGTATTGTGAATACAAGCACAAATACTATGTTTGAATTTTTTAAATGTGGTGGTATGAAGAATTCTTTCCTAAAAATTAAACTTCTAGTTCTAAGTACCAATTTATGGAAAATATGGGGTCTCGAGACAAGCTGACAAATGCTATGAAGGGTAAAGTGCTAATCAAATCCACCAAATCTAGAAATGTTGAGCATTTTATTGGACAAATTATCCAATTGGGGCAACAGATAATGGCACAGCAGTCAGTGGCTGAGCGAGGTTTGAGAATTAAGACTCTTAAACATTCTACTACACTCCTCTTTACAGCATGTTATGCATTCTCCCTTGACAGCTTATTCTCAGCCCAATAGAAACAAAAAAATAAATACCTCAATGTGATACTATTTAAACCTAAATCAGAAACTGAACAACTTCACTTTTTCTCAAAAACAAAACAAAACAGGAAGACCATTATAGAAATGTCTAATTCTTTCCCAGTGGTATAAATATTCCTGAGAGCTGGGTCCTGAATAAATGGCTCAATGCCATGATAAGGAATGAAACTATAAAACCATTGCTGAGCCACCATCACTGATATCAGTGGGCTGGGGATGGCCGTCATGCTCTAACAATGATCTTCACCATCGTTCATGGACCCAGTCCTCCTGGTTACACATCAAGACCACTGTATAATAATATTGGTCAGACAATATTGATAATAATGCAGTCAAACATATACAGTTTGTCAAGCAATTTAAGACAAAAATCTAAAAGACAACCTAAACTGGTGACTAACCATTTTCTATGGTTTGATTCTTTATCCTGAGTTTTCACTCAGGTAGGACTGCTGTAGTTCCTCCCAGCAGACAAAAATGTATTTCTGACATGTGCAAAACCTTTGGAAGACAGAGAGAGGTCCCAAGGTTTAAGTCAGTGACTCAAGACCTGAGTAATCAGAACTTCTTGGTCAGATTTTCAAAACTATAGGCTCCCAGGTTCTACCTTGGAGTATCTGAATCTAACTCTGGTGAGGCCCAGGAATTCATAATTCTTTTAAATTACTAATGATTCTGTTGGTTGGCCAGGTTTGAGAGCTTCTGCTTAGACAGGAGGAAGAACCCTTCTCTTTCTTTCTCTGTTCCTACAATGGCTCATGAAATAGGAATTTCCACCATGAATTTTACCCTACGTGTTAGGGGAAGAGTTTCTGCCGGCCCTTGTTTCCTCTTCCCCTCACTTGCTCCCTGCCCTGAGGAATGACCTGCTTTGACTTGGGAAGTTGGGAAGATCACCTGGCCTGAGTAGCCTGTCCCCTGTCATCGGGTTGCTGCTCTCTCCTAAGGAGGCCTGAGCAGGAACATCTTCTCTAATTTGCTCCTGCTTCCATGCTGCAAGCAGCCCACAGCCCTGTAGTCTAGGCTCTTCCCTTGGCCCTCCTATCTTTGTCTATTTAAACCAGCAGGGCTTATCTACAATGAAAAATGATCCCATGTGGATAAAGTGAAGGTTCCTGTGATCAGGATTCTCACCTGGCCCTGGTTGGCTAGCTCACTACACACATGTGGGCAATATGTTGTTACTGACTCTATAAAAAGGGCTCTGCGCAGTGCTCTGGGCGACATGGTGGCACGGCTGCAAGACAGGAGAGCAGAGACGAGACTGGAGTGGTGGCAGCACTGAGGACAGAGACTGAGACAGCTGAGATGGCTGTGGGAGTAGAGAGGCCCAGAGGGAGAAACCGGTTTGCTTGCATGCAGACTCCCTGTGAGTGGACAGGATTCTAGTGATTGACCTGCCACCGTGGGAATAAAGTTAGGTACAAACACTTTGACCCAAAGAACATTCTACTGTCATTTCTTTGGTCTCATTGAATCCATAGTGAACTTGTCTGGGACTGAAACCCTTTGGCAAGACACCCCAATACAGAGTAAAATTAACTGACCAACATGGAGGTGGTCCTGGACCAGTGGGAACTGTGCCCTAATTTGGTTGGTATACAGCCCAAGTCAAAACTGAAACATAGTTCTGTTAGGCAGAAAGACAGAAATGAGCGGGATGAAAAGGAGAAAGGGCCCCCCAAAGATGACTTAGGGAGTTGATCAAATAGAACCAGAAAGCCAGAAATGACCGAAAGAGTTAATCAGATGAAGCTACAGGGTCCAAGAGTGACTCAGGAAATGTCCAGGGTCCCCCCAGATAAGAAACATCAGAGGCACAGGCACAGCACAGCCCCTGTCCCCATTTCACCAATCAGAACAAGCCGAGAGAGATGACAGCTGTCAATCAAGGACCTCTCTGTCCTGCCAAAAAACACATAAAAGAAGGCTCAGAATGAGCATCCACACCAGCCTGTCTTAAGGCAGGCTCGCTCTGTTACTCTACACAGAGTATACTAAAACTTACTTTGCTTTCCTGACTTTGGTCTCTCGTCTCACTATATCTGACTTCCCTGCGATGCCAAGCCGAGTCCTTTCCTTCCTAACAGTTCTAACAGACCTCACCATTCATCACCATACAGTGTGTCTGTATGTGTGTGTATATATATAAACAATGCAACTGTAATACACCTAAGTTGGTGGTTTTGTGAACTTATCTCTTCATTAAAATAAGCTTTCCAGGGGGCTCTGAGTGCAAGCAACCCCTTGCAAAAATTAAACTGAATTCATTTACAATTTTTTTCAAATGTATTCAATTTACATAGAAATTTCCACCCAGTTCATCTAAATCAGTGATAGGGAGCTATAGTACTGCGCTCTGAAGAATTCACCTGATGCATGCTCTATAAAGTGCTTTTCACTGAGATAAATTATGACAGGGCTCTTCTGAACTTTCCTTTAACTAAGAGCAATTATATATTGCCCACCCTGCAACTAATATTCATAGAAGTAAGCAACACCAATACCTCATATACACATACATAATATTTATCAAGGACCACTGAGGATTTGATCCTGCCATTTTTTAATATGCCTCGCATCAAAGACATTGATATTCTTATGTTATCTGGCAAGATGACATCCCAAGCAAGATATGATTTAATCAAATGTTTGGAAATCACCCAATTTCACATAAGAGTGAGGGAAAGAAAACACATTAACTGGCAAATAAAATGTATTTTCACCTATAGGAATATTGATTTGCCCATATGAATGAAAAATCACTGATTTACTTTACTAGCACAAGTATCTCATTTGAACGCTTAGGGTACATTTTGCTCTACAATTTCAAACATTTGGAAGTTAAATTCCTTCACCAAGTTCCAAAAATATTCCTCTTGCAATAAAAAATTTATTCCTGTATGATTTTCCCACTTTAGCACAAAAAAAAATGTATTGCTAGATGCCTTTATAACACAGCAGGATATCTGATTATCTCCCTGATATCTTTTTAATCAAAATATGGCTGGAATCCACAATGAACATTGAGAAAGAGGGAAATTTACCTAACTTCCTATTTCTTATAAAAGTGTGGAGAAAGGAATCTTTCTAAATAACCTTCTATTTATTAAATCTCTCTTCCTGGAGAAAAAGTCAATAGTTGGGTGATAGTGACCAGAAAAACTTGCTTTATCTGAATGACTCGTGAAAAAGGATTTTTAAAAAAAGTAGAATTCTTATCCATAATCACAAAATAAAAGAGATTACAACTGTTAGGCAGAAAGACAAAAATGAGCGGGTTGGAAAGGAGAAAGGGCCCCCCAAAGATGACTCAGGGAGTTTATCAGGTGGAACCAGAAAGCCAGAAATGACTCAGAGAGTTAATCAGATGAAGCCACAGGGTCCAGGGGTGACTCAGGAAATGTCCACGGTCCCCCAAATATGAAATATCAGAGGCGCAGGCACAACACAGCCCCTGTCCCCATTTCACCAATCAGAACAAGCCTAGAGAGCTGACCGCTGTCCATCAAGGCCCTCTCTGCCCTAACAAAAAGCACATAAAAGAAGCCTCAGAATGAGCGTCGGGGCCTGTCTTATCTTAGGCAGGCCCGCTCTGCTACTCTAGGCAGAGTGTATTAAAACTTACTTTGCTTTCTTGACCTTGGTCTCTTGTCTCACTATATCTGAAATCCCTGCGACACCGAGCCGAGTCCCTTCCTTCCCAACACAACTATGCCAATACTGTTCTGCGTGAAGGGAACTCCTTGTCATGTTAAATATTGAAGGAAATAAAGTAGCATCCTCATCCACTGCAAGAATATTTTCAATTAGACAATCAGTGGAACATCGTATCACACACAGCAACACTGAAGGAATTTTGCTATTTAAATTACAATGTTATTTTAGGGACTCCGGTTCAAGATGGTGACGCAGTTAGATCTTGAACTCTCTTCCCACGGACATACTTATCTAACAGATACACACTGAAAAATTCCTTTGGAAAAAAAAAAAACCAAAAGCTATCAGGCAAACGAGGTAAGAAGTTATGGCACAGTTTCGCCATAACCCCCCTCCCCGACCTGGCGCGGCCACCCACAATGGGCAAACACCTCAAAACCAGCTTCTGTCTGAGGAGTAAAGGTTTCATACCCCACATCAGGCACCCCAACTTTTAAGACCTGCTCCTGAGAGACAATCCCCCAAAACACCTCGCTATGTGGAAAACGAGCGAGCCCAGGAGAGTGCAGGGTGTGGAGAACTGGAGGCACGCGTGAGGCTCACTCACCCAGGGCCCGACGCCACAGGCAGGCCTTTGAAGAGCTCCAGGCTTTCTGGGACAGCAGCGTCCGGCTGAGAGGCAGAGGCCTGCGGGGTCGCGGCCAGGGAGCGGCGGGCGGCACCTTCCGGCTCTCCCGGTGCCGCCCGAGCGCCGGCCCGCAGGGAGCGTCTCCGCGCCTCCGCACCGGCACGGCTGCACGTCCGCGGGCCGCCCCTGCGTCGCCTGACTCTGGAGGCCGGGGTCTCGCGTCGTGTTTTAATAGTTTTATATTTTAGAGCTGGGCATCGGGGGCTGCGATATAATGAGTTAAGTATCTGTCTGCTCATTCGGATGGCCAAACACGTACTTCCCAGGTGTATTTCGTCTACTTTCACGATTCCTGAAAAGACCTCAGAGCCTTTAAAGGTGAAATGGGTGTCTTGTCATGTTAATGAGAGACGTTTGGACCCCACCCAAGGGCAGGGGCTGGAGGCTGAATCAGTCAAAGATTTAATCAATCAGGACAACGCAATAAAGCCCTCGGAAAAACCCGAGAAGAGCATTGTCTTGCTCAGGCGTCTTGCTTCTTGGTCAGAGGAGCATCCACGCTTGGGGAACCAAAACGCTCTCTGGCGCTATCCAGCTGGGCCCCAAGTTCCACAGGAATAGAAGCTCCTTTATTTGGGACATTGCTTTCCGTCTCTTCATTTGGCTGTTAACTTGTATCCTTTATGGTATCCTTATTAAACTGGTAAATGTGTTTTCCTGAGTTCTGTGAACCATTCTAGCAAAGTAATCGAACCTAAGGGGCAGGTCGTGAGAACCTCCCATCTGTAGCCAGTAAATCAGAAGCACGTGAGAACCTCCCATCTGTAGCCAGTAAACTGCTGGGGGCTTGTCTGGAGTGCCTGCTAACACACACACACACACACACACACACACACACACACACACACACACACACACCACACCACCCCCCACACAGGTAACTGTTGGGGGCTTGTCTGGAGTGCCTGCTAACACACACACACACACACACACACACACACACACACACACACACACACACCACCCCATCCCCCAGTCAGAAAGGAGTTGCGACAAAAGATCAAACCAACATTTATTGAGCACTTACTATGAGCAAACACAGGAAATCCTGGGTACCAGCTATCAATTTACTGCCTCTCAACTTTAAATTCTCCTCCCAATACATGTTCTGCAATAAGGAATTGGTTTTCTTCTGCATTTCTTTTACAGGAAGCATGGTGTTAAGCATTTTTAATAGAAGGTGCTGCAGCAATGTTCCAGAAGGAAGGAGGTCTTCTGCCAGTCTCTGTGACTGCAGGGTAGGTCAGTGGTGTTGGTGAGGGTACTGGGGAGCGCTTGGCCCCAGCCACGTGAAATCGCCTTCCCAGAGCCCTCCCAACACTGACAGCAAGCTGTGTTGATGTTCCCACTCCTGCATATCCACATGCCTTCCCACCTACTGCAGCTCTCCCAGGCTCCACCAATTCCTGAAGAGTTGTTTCCTGCTTGTTCAGAGTCTGCAGACTGGCTCTGGCCCATGCAGAACAGCAAAGTTTTCTGCTATGCAGTTAACTGTAACATATCATCCCACAAAACCTGAGCCCCAGCCTCGAGGGCAAGCACCTATTCCAAGTTTGTCTTTCCTGTGTACTTGCCCTACTCCCAGGGTACCCTGTAAGTTCCTCTTATATCTTACAGTTTCACTTTAATCATCGTTTAATAGTTCTTTATATTATACATCATTTTGTGCATTATGTCTTCTGATGGGACCCAGAATGATATACCCTGCCAGAGGTGGAGTCATACATAGCTCAGTCAAACTAAGAAGCATGGCACCAAAAACAGGGTTAAGCAAAAAACTCCCTTTGCAGGTGGCATGGACTGAACCAGGTCACCCATGTTACCTGATCACTGCACCGTTATACAACAGGGGTTATGTTTTGCTGCGTGGAATGTGCAAGTTGAGTGAGAAATGAACTGTTCAGGATCACAGGGGAATTTGATAACCTGCGTTAAAAGAAATGAAAGAGATATGAAGCATAAGTTTGCCAGAAAGATAAAGAACAGATCAGCAAATGCAGCACTTCGTTATTCTGTTGTGCTCTGTAAGTCCTCACCCACATATGCTCAGTAAAATACTCAATTTTCATGAGCTCAGGAGGAATTTGGATATATCTGGGGCTGCATCGAACTGAGTCCTGCCTCAGGGTAAGCCCATAGCAAGAAGAGAATGTGCCCACAGGAGCCCTGCTACCCCGGGATTACATAAATCAGCACTTCCCAATCCTGTGCAGAGGCCCAATGGTGCCTGCAAATGGGTTATGGGTAAACTGATGATGTATTGACCCCCTCAGTCTTTGGAAGGAGCCTGAAGCAGCCATGGCCTCAGGCCATTGCCTCTGGTTGTAAGGAGCCATCTTCAGATCCTGAGGGATTGTAGAAGGA
This sequence comes from Smutsia gigantea, assembly GCA_032199065.1. NCBI lineage: Eukaryota > Metazoa > Chordata > Mammalia > Pholidota > Manidae > Smutsia > Smutsia gigantea. The sequence continues at coordinate 275,360 of JAVSCE010019485.1, forward strand.
AAGACAAAACAAAAAGCTCTCATAGATCTCACCATCTAAAGTGGAGTTTTGGAAACTTACTGAACAGGGGCATTCCAGGCAGCACAGTTACAGAAAGTACTGAACAAGAGCAAAAGGAATGAGGTTAATGGAAATGGCAGAGAATAAAATGGTGTCAGATTTTTTTTAAGTGATGTTATAGGACAGGAAAAAGGAAAAGAGCACAGGAAGACAGTGGGGTTGGTTTGGGGAAAGCTTCCTAGAAAATGTATTTTCCAAATCTGATTTATGCTGTGGGGGTGAAAAATAAATCAAAAGACTTTCATTTGTGCCTGAGGGGCAAACAGTGCAGACTCCTGAATGCTTCTATGTTGACCCAGAAAGGAGCCATGGAATCTTTAAGGGACTTGCTCCATCACCAGCTAAGCGCTGGTCCTCCCTGCAAAGCACTGGCCTGGCATGTGCTGCTTTGAGTTGCCCAGCCTGGTAAGCTTTCCCTGAAGAAACTGCTTCCCACTCTGCTGTGGGGTCTACAGGCTGAGCGCTCGTAAACATTTTCTGCATCTCAACTTACAGGAAATAGGTGTTAATCTCTATTTCCAAATTTCTAACCATTGTTGTCTATCCGCTGGCCTGAATTCTGAAGACCCTGATGACATTTTCTAGATGATAACAGAAATCTGCCACTTCCCCTCACCTCTGGCTACCCATGACAATTCCAGTTCCTTTTGGGATCAGATACCTCTTCTGGACCAGTTGCTCTACAATCAAATTGATGTTTGAATCTGGGGCCTCACAAAAGACCACAGAAGCCCTGGACCTGAGAGATTCTCTGGCACAAGCTGCCTTTCTGGCAGCCCCTGCCTCCCTTGGGTTCATCCATTTAGTGGCCATGTGCATTTAGCTCCTGCTGTGAACCAGTCACAGAGCTCAGCCTGGGGCACGGTTATGAAAACATTTGCTTTCTCAGAGTCGAAAAATTGATTGGAGAGACCAAAAATACATGTGGAAGTGCTGCAAGGAGAAGCACAGGCTTCTGGGAGAAGGGGGTGTTCACACCTGGTCTGAAGGAACAAAAGGTTCCTCAGAAGCGATGTGTCAACAGTTGAAGCTTGAAGGATGAGCAGGAATTGCCCAGGTGGCTGTCTTCTCACCCCAGATGTCCAGGCCCTTCAATTCCCAGGGTCCTAGGTCACCCATATTTTGGTACCTCACCTTAACTTGCCTTTCCTGGAAAATATTCATTTCTCCTAGTCCCTCCAAGTCCAACCAGGTGAAAAATGAAAAAGCAAGTCCCTGTCTCAGATTGTCTTGGGTCCTTTATAAATAGCACTCATAGTCATATCCTCTGGGATCAACATTCTGACTCTACCACTCATGACCTTTGTAAATAAGGTGACTCGTATTTCTTTTTGGACCCCCAATTTTCCTCACCCTGTGCGATTCATACCTTCCTGCCAACATCACAGACAGAAGAGAAAATAATATTGCTTCGCTCCCATGTTATTATAAAAAGAGATTTTAAAGAGGTAGAGTTATCTAGTAAAGGAATTTCAGTTAGGCCAGATACTTCCAAAACCCCCATCCTCTCCTATAATGCCATTAATAGTTATAATTATTAGCATCATTATCATCACAAAAATTAACATTTTTGTTGCTTACTTTGATGTCTGTGCACAGCATATTCTATACATATCTTGTAATCATTTTATCTTCTTGACAGTTCTGTGAGGTAGATACATTTGAGGAGGTCACTGACAGAACATAAGCTGTGAGCTGGACCCAGGCAACTGGATGCTCCTCACGCCTCTCCCCCATCTTGGGGGATGTACATCCCACCTGCAACTCTGTCACTTGCAGCTGTTTCAGGGACCTAGCGCTGAGGGAGTAAGGTGTTAGTGAGACCACCTGGGTTGAATATGACTGAACCCAGGCAAGGCCTATGAACTTCTAAGATCCTGGAGGGCAGGTGTGCAAATTACATGCCACTTCTTGAGCAGGCAGACACAAAGAGTTATAGAATGTGACAGTGCTCCACACGCTAGTCACCATGGGAAATGCACTGAGTAGTACAGAAGCAGCAGGTAAAATGAAAACCTCCTGCCAAAAGTGTTAGATGTCCCTTTTAAAAATAACAGCAACCTCTATCTACAGACAACAGCATGTGCATCCATCAAGGTGCCTGACTCATTGCCTCTATTCCAGTCTCTGGATTAGGTTTAAAAGAACAGATACTGAAAATATCACTACCAGAGAGCCTTGGACTTTTTTGTTACCCTAGGATGTTATGGATACTGATTATCACCATTGGTGCTCAAGAAAACCATGAGGTACTCACTCCTTTTCTCTGTGGAAGCTCCTGAGAGACTTTCACATGGACGGCGGACTGAGAGTCCTGGATGGGATATGCCCAAGCACTCCCCAGCAGCTCATTTTCAAAAGAGAATTGACTCTGTTACCATTTGGGGCACACCCCAGAGATATGCAATGTGACATAAAGGAATAAAAGAGGATAAGATGAAAATGAATGAGACCAAAAAAAAAAAAGACAAACATTCAAATAAAACAGTCATGTCAAAAAACTTGCTGGAAAGAGACAAACCACTGGCTGGACAGCCCTGGTGTCTCCACCTATACCCAACCTCCTGTCCCCTCACTGTTGCCCGCCCATTGGGTGGTTTAGCTCAGCAGGATGGAGCTGGCTCAGCAGATGCTCTACAAAGTAAGTAGCTCATAGTAGGGCCTGTGTGTGAACTCCCTAAACTGTTACCTCCAGGCTCCAGACATTCCCTTTTTCCAGCAAGGCCACTTCTTGGAACCAGAAAATTCTTGTTGTACATGGTCAGCCAAGAATTTCCTGCTCCCCTCCCATGTTGTCTGTCTTATTCCATTTGGGCTGCTATGACAAAATACCACAGACTGGGTGACTTATAAATAACAAATTTATCTCTCACAGCTCTGGAGGCTGAAGTCCGAGATCAGTGTACCAACACTGTGGGATTCTGGTGAGGGCCCTCTTCTGGGTTGCAGACAGCCGATTTCTTGCTGTTTCCCCACATGATGGAAGGGGTGAGCAGCTGTCTGGAGCTTCATTTATAAGGGCACTAATCCCATTCATGAGGACTCTGCGTTGATGTCCTTCTCCCAAAAATCCCATCTTCTTATACCATCAACTTGGCATTAGGTTTTCAACAGAAGACTTCCTGAGGGCTACAAACAGCATTCCCATATATATATGTGAAGAAGTACCAAGGCAGGATTCTCATGGAATGCTTTCCACAGTGCATCTGGCTATGCTTAAACTAAGCACCCTACACATGACAAGCTGACTTTTTTTTAAGTCTTCCTCAGTAAACCTCACTTTACACTTACCCTTTTTGTCACTAGAGGTGTTTGTCCCTGCTGTACAGCATAACACTTAAATGACAAAACTCAAGTCCCCTTACTTTATAGTAATTTTTATTCCAAATAAAGTCGACCTCAAAGAGGAAGAATGGTGGAAAGAAAAAGCCATAGTCTTTGGAGCTGGAGAGATCTATGATTGAGTACTGGCCCTGGCAACATGTATCTTCAGGCCATTTACACAAATTCTCATAGGTAAACTGAAATATTAACGTTTTGTAGGTATTCGTGAGTTTCAACAAAGCTTAATAAAAGTTCATTTCCTTTCCACTTCCCTTTGTCCATTTCACCCATCAACCTCTTTCTTTCCAGACTTTCCAGACTTAATTTCAAATGAAGTTCAGCTGTTTGCAGAAGTTAAGTCATCTTTATAAGATGAAGATTCATCACTGAGTTACAAAGAAAAAGATGCCAAAGATTTTGGAGACAATGTATAGGACCAGCTCTCAAAATATACTGGGAAATGGCAGTAACATTTATTAAAAGATTTAAAGACCCCAAGGTAACTACTTTGAAAATGATAATAGGCATTCTATGAGCTCTGGTCTGTTGAAATAGTTAGATGTCTGACAGTAGTCAATCATGCCATTGCTAAGCACCTGCTTTCTTGAAGAAACTGCTCTGCCCTGTGAGAAGTACAAAAATGAGTAAGATCCAGTCTTTGTTTTCCTAGGTAACTGGTATGTTTTGAGAATTAAAGTAAGAAAATGGCACATGTGAAATATTTTGTAACTAACTAAATGAAGAGGGGAAGTAATATGAAACTTTTAGTCAAAAATGACAAATTTATTTAGTTTAAACGAACATAAAAAGGAGGGAAGTCATTGGCTTAAGCAATTAAAGTCCAGGAATATTTAGCTTCAGGAATGAATCCATCAGAATGTTCATGATGTCATAATGTTTCTGTGTGTGTGTGTGTGTGTGTACTCTATTTAAACATTTTTCCTGAATTGACTTCTTTTTCAGACAGGTACTCCTTTGTGCTAATAAGAGTCTAAGATTCACGTTCTCGCAGTTGAGCAACAGTGATGGAAAGAGAGCTTCTCTTATTTGTGACAACAGTCCTGGATTGCATCTCATTAGTCTAGTGTGGATCATGTGCCCATCCATGATCCAACCACTGAGGTCCGCTACACGGAATGCTGTGATTGGTGAGGCAAGGCTTATATGCTGTTCCCTGAAATTGGGGGACCTAGGGTCAGCCTCACCTAATCACATGGACAAAAATAGGAAAATTGGGATAGTGTTTCCTGAAGAATGGGAAATGTACGCTGCACCTGCAAAAAACATAGGGTGTATTAGTTAAGATTATATTAGAATGTGAGTGCCAGAATAGCCCCCAAGTCATAGTGGTTTAAAGAAAAATAGAAGTTTACTTTTCTCTCACATCCACAAAGCCCAAAGTTAGTCAGATCAGAACTTTTAAGGCACTCGAAGGTGTCAGAGATCCAGGCTCAATTACCTTGTTGCTCCCCATAGGATTTCTATTCTAACGGTCACCTCCTAGTCCAAGATGGATGCTGCACCTCTAGCTATTATATCCTCATTAGCCCAACAGGCAGGAGGAAATATACAAGAAATGCAGATCTCCCCTGACTTTAAACGTCACTTCTAGTTACATCCATTAAATGGAACATAGTCATATGGCCATATCCAGCTACTAAAGAAGATGGAAGTTACGGTTTTTATTCTGAGTAATCAGGCACCAAACCAAAAAATGGGGGTTAGAAGTTGGGAGTTTTAGACAAGAAAGATGAATACCAGGGTTAAACTAGGATTTTTAAACTGTTTTAAAATGCAGATTTAAATAAATACTTATAGTACAATATAAGCTAGTAAGTGCTAATAAGACAAACTAAGAGAATAATGTGTTTGACTTTAAACTTATGGACCACTAAGCAGCTGTAATTCAAATTGGTCTCCTGACAGCACTGCCAAATCAGGGGATCACTGATCCAGGAGAATACTAAATAATGATAAGAGTAAAATTGTGGCAGCCAGATACTTCAAGCACATCACTTGAATATCTTTACGATAATGCTAAATAATGATGAAACTAAAATTGAGGCAGCCAGAGACTTAAACACATCACTCCTATTGCTTTAGACATCCATCAAAGACATAACTTTGACAAAAATAATGAGATAATTTTTTAGACATTGGGAGTTTATTGTTTCAGATCTTCAAATCATGCCACAAATAGTCTAACAGGTAGCTTACGTGACACTATGGAGAATAATATTAAGTAAACATTTTCCCTGTTCTATTAGTAAGGAATCAAAATCAGAGCCAAGACAACAAAGTATTTAAGAACTCTACAAAACTTACGGAATAAAATGAAGAGCCTTGTTTCAAATATTCTCACCATAATGGATCCCACTGACATTTCTAGACTCCCCTCCCACAGACTCCCAGCACCACCAGAGCTACAGCGCAACTCCACATTCACTGTGCACTGTCCTCACATTTTCAGCTGCATCTTTTGGTGATTCCGGGCACTCTGGGTAAAATGCCCTGAAAATAGTCCTTCTTGTTGAAATTCCACCCTTCTTTTTGCAACTGCAAAACCACCACAGAAGAAGAACAGATGAGTAGAGCAGGAGAAATAACTAAAATAAATCCCCCTCTCCAAGTAAGAATGTACTCCAAATGCCAAAATAATTGAAAAAGTCTAGTCAAGCCAAGATATAAGTGCCATCAATTCCTATAATTGTTTGACCAAAATAAGTCCATGTAAGATGCTCATCAAAATAAATGAAAAAAAGCATTCCTGAAAAGAACAGCTATAAAATTATGTTATAGATTTATGACATAATCCTCTCAGAAATGAGTGTAGCAAGGAGACAATAATAAGTGAAGATATTAAAGACAAGAACAAGTACTATTGCACTAAATCTCTAAATATATTAAATGTATTAAATATATGTTGGAATACACACACACATACATACAGTCAATGAAGAACATATATTTTTTGGATATACACACACCATTTAAAACAATAGCCCATTTTAGGCCTTTGAAATAATCTCAACAAATTCCAAAAGATCAATATATAATTCAGACTCCTTGCTCTAACAATAGTGCAATAAAATTAGAAATTAATGCCAAAATACAGCTATTAAGACATTTCAAGTATTTAGGAACTAAGTAACATATGTATAAGCAGCCCTTGGGGTTAAAAAGAAATCCTAAAGGAAATTAACATCTTAGAACTGAATACAAATGAAACACAGTTCATGTAAAACTCTGACATAGCTTAGGAGTACTTAGACGGAAATTTATTTTTTTACATGTATCATTAGGGATTAAGAAAGGCTTAAAATAGACATCTGTATTGTTTCTTTCCTTCTTATCTCTTTGGATGTGCTTTGTTACTCTTTTTCAATTCATTGTGTTAAATTCTGTGCTTGAATGACTAATAAGTATGTGAAAAGACATGTTCAGCCTCATTACCATTCAGAGATAAGCAAATGCAAACAATGAGATACAGGGCAGGTTTGTTACATGCAACTGCATAGTCCAAGATAGCTCCTTACCATATTTGCATTCTAGCCATCAGGAAAAGAAGTAAGGGAAAGGGGAGGGGAGGAAACACCTCGCTTTCTAAAGGGCATTCCATGGAAGATGCGTGCATTACTGCAGCTCACATCCCGTGGACCAGAACTTGGGCACATGGCTACACATGTGTACACCTCAGAGCCTTCTTACGGCCTGGGAGATGTACACTTTATTGCAAGTCTTCCCTGCACCAAGAGGAAAGCTAGGTTTTCTATTACAGAGAAGGAACAGAGAATGGATCCTGAATGGATGGTTGGCATACTCTGTCACAAGTGACACACCTAAGTTTTTTTTTAACTCCAGCCCAACCTGTGATGTTCTCATGTAATCATTAGGTTGTGAAAAAGTCTATGCTGTTCAGATTTGGAATCTCAAAAATATGTCAAAAGTAGCTTTGGAAAGAAAAAAAGAATTCATGTAAACTTTCCTTTAGGAAACTCTTAACTTTTCCAAACACTGAAAGAATCAGGACACCTGTGATTCATGACTGGAGAAAGCAGGAAAATGAGAATTATCAGGCACAGAAATAAAAGCCAAGAGAGGCAGGGTTGTGATACAAGGCAAATTACTGTTACTCTTCAAGTGCCAGAATTAGAACCCAAGATCATTGTAATCACTTCAAAGTTCAACAGGCCCAAGATCTTCAACCCACTGACTGAACAGGAATAAAATCCTACTTTCTATTACACCTCTTCTCTGCTGTCCCCTACACCACTCAAAGAAATGCAGATATATCTGTAAAATCAGTATAAAATTTACACTTATCAGAAAAATGCTTTAAAAGAGAGAAAGACATAGGAAGTGGCAACATTATTTCTTTACTGTGCCCCTGGTTGCCCACCAGAATCAATCCCTGATGCCAGCTAAGGAATTTATTATACCCTAGAGATGGCTTCCATGGTAGCCGGTGGAAATTAGCTTCTTTCAGATGACAAATACTTTCCTGTTCCCAGAATTCTGGAACATGTGTGTGTGCTCGTGCATTTGTCCTCCCTTGTTCCCTCCTACTTCAGAAGTCTTGGGAGAGGTCTGGCAGGAATGGACAAATACAAGGCGGGGAAAAATGCAAAATGATCAAGAGGAGCGATAAACACCATCGGTGGGCAAAGACAGTGTGGTGGGTTGAACTGCGTCCCACAAGAAGGAATGTTCATTAGGACTCAGGCAGAACAGGGCAAGACGTCAGAAGGAGTTGAAATACAGGTAGTAGTGCTCAGGAAATGAAAACTAAAATAAGAGAGAAGCTATTTTCTGTGATCAAAGTGTTTTCTGTGAGAAAAAAAAATGGGATGGAAGGTATAAAAGGACTCTGAGAAAAGTTAAGACTTCCAGTATGATTTAGCACTTTTATCTATGTGAACGTATAATTCGATTTAAAAGTAAACATTAAACTATTAAAAAGCTAACAGAAAAGAAGGAAGAGAGATTCAGGTCCTAATCCCAAGTACCTGAATATGTGACCTTATCTGGAAACAGGGTCAAGAGGTAATCAAGTTAAAATAAAGTCATATTAGGATGGGCCCTAAATCCAATGACTGGTGTCCCTGTGAGATGAGGGAGATCTGGAGACACAGACACACAGGCATGCAGACACACATGGGTAGAATAGGCCATTTGGAGATGGGCAGAGACTGGAGTCACACAGCAACTAGCCAAAAGACATGAGAGATGGTCGTGAGCTACCAGAATTTGGAAAGAAACAGGGAAGCCTTCTTCCCCGAGCCTCTGAAGGATCACAGCTCTGCTCAGCAGCTTGATTTTGGATTTATAGACTCCAGAACTGTGACTGAGTAGATTTGTGTTGTTTTAATCCACCAGTTCATGGTAATTTGTTACAGCACCCCTGGGAAACTAATACAGATGAAAATTATATTTCTGGGACAAATTTTTATATTACATCATCAGGAGTTGGTTCTAGGAAGTTGAGGCTAGGGAAATGGGAAAACCTTGCTTTGCTTATTTGACCTGAGTGCTCAGAAATGACACTCCAGCAGCCCACAGCATGCTGTGGTGAATCCCCTAATTAAACAATTCCAGAATCATCTGGAATAAATAGACTTTTGAAGGAGATTTAGGGGACTTATGCTGCTTTCTGGCCATAGAATAGCATGAGGAGCATGAGGAATTCAAAATTATGCTATGAATGCTTCTAACAAAACCAGAAAGTTGAAACAGAAGTTCAAACCCTTGATTTGTCTGGACTACGATGATCTAAGATTATTACTTATCACCAAAGCTGAGGTAACTGGGGACCAAACTCCTTCACGTTGTTGACAGTCTAATGATTTCTTACCTGGCAAGTACAGCATTGGTCAAAAGGGGTGTATCCAGGAATTTGAAAATACATGGCAGGATTTAGAGGATTTGAACTCCCCCAAACCTCCCACACTAACCCCCCAACCTCCTCAGTCAAAGGAATCAGCCTCTGATGAGGCTTCTTAAAGACACTGTAATTCCCTTGATTCCCTTTGCCAAGGGAAGTTGCTTCTTCATGCCTATCCCCAAACTTTCCCTCTGCCATCCCTCAAAGTCTTTGGATATTAACTAGAGGAAGCTACGGTATATGCTAGGGGACTAAGCCCAAGAAGAAAAGATTTAATTGCAGTATGTAGCTTAAATTTCAGGAAAAACACTGTATCACAGTGGTTAAGGGCACAGGGAATAGCACCAGACTGCCTGGATTCAACCTCCCCTGTGACCTGCACTGTGTGACCTTAGCCAAGGTCCTTTACATATTTTTGCCTGTTTCCTCACCTGTAAAATTACAATAATACTAGTTTTACACCTAAGGATTTTTGAATAATTAAAATGAGTCAACATATATAATGTGCTTAGAAGAGCTGGCGCATGATGTGCTATGTAAATCTCAGCTATTCTTTTTTCCAGGAGAGTGAACGGAGCAAGCTACTTACTATTCTACCTCCTTGATCCAAAAATCCATTTACTATATTGTCCTCAAATAGAGGATGTATTATATTAAACTGATAAGAACAGGCACTACACTTGATCTTAGCCAAAAGGCCAAGAAGGGTAATATTAGCTATTCTTGAATGCCACGTTAAGCTGCTTTAGCAATCAGTCCCCAGAAGCTCCAGCCAACAATCATCCCTCGGGGTAGTTAGACTCAGGCCTTTTCTAGCACTCAGGCTCCATCCTGCGGTGCTTCACACCTTGGGATCACCACCACGCCCAGCAGAGTCAATCTACACCTCTATGATGAACAGGTACATGTGGCTGAGGAAACAAAGACAACAGCAAAACTGTATACTGCTGCCATATCCATCTTACAAGGTGTCTTGCAAATGAGTTTCAGCTCCAGGCAAGTTCGCTATAGATTCACTGTGACCAAAGAAATTTACAGCAAAGGGTTCTTGGGGTGAAAAGGTTATACCCAACTTTATTTCCAGGTGGCAGGTCAGTCACTAAAATCCCGTTTCACTCAGAGTGAGTCTGTTTTATCACTGCTGCTTCGGATGCAGCAAGCCGGTCTCTACCTCTGGGCCTCTCTGCGCAGCCGTCCCACATAGCCGTCCTCTGGGCCTCTCTGCACAGCCGTCCCGCACAGCCATCCTCTGGGCCTCTGTCCCCGGCGCTGCCACCACTCCAGCCCTCCGCTCCGCTCTCCTACAGCCTTGCCACCCCGCCACCCAGTTTCCAGCAGAGCACTGGGCGGAACTCCTTATATTAACACAATAATGGCTTATTGCCTAAAGGTGTGGAAGCGGTAGCATAGCAACAGGCCAGTTACATTTAAGTTCAGTGAGGATCCTGGCCATAGGAACCCCACTTTATCCACACAAGGTCTGCAACATGGAAAAGAAGTGCAATTATGCAGTCAGATTACATGTCCCTCTTTATATATAAGTACCATTTATTGAGGCCTTTGCTGTGAGCGATGCTATGTGCTTCCCATTTTACAAGCTGCTATCGGCTCAATGTTATTGTTTCTCCCACATTCATTATGTTAAAGCCCTAACCCCCAAGGTGATGGTATTTGGAGATGGGGCCTTTGGGAGGTTATTAGCAAATGAGGTCATGAGGGTGGTGCGTTCATGATAGGATTAGTGTCCATATTAGAAAAAATACCAGAAAAACACTGTTATTTCCTCTCTCTCTCTTTCTCTCTTTCACAGCAAGAAGGCCAAATGTGCTGGCACCCTGATCTTACACTTACAACCTTCAGAATCGTGAGAAATAAATTCCTGTTCTTTAAGCCACTCAATCTGTGGTATTGGGTTATGGTAGCCTGAGTTGACTAAGACACGGGCATTATCCATAGTCCTCAGGAGAGTGCAAGACACCTGCCCTTAGGGAATTTGCAGTCTAGTGGGTACAAATCTCAGGGTGATTAGATACTGCCTTAGGAAAGGACACCAAGGATAGCTTGAGAGAAGAAATATATAAACTACACCGTAGACACATACAACTCTCTGCTAAATGCAAGGGGCTGTTTCTTTCTTTATGACAACAAGCAATGTTATTTGAAAACAATGTCAAGCACTGTTTCTTCCCACCCCGCACCCAGGCAACTGCCTCTGTCCCTCCCTCCCTCTCTCTCTCTCTCTGTGTACGTTTCCTTTCATTTCTACTCTCACCTACTTCAAAATTTTTGAAAGAGTTTGGACTGGGAATCCCCAGTATACCAGAGTTTCAGAACAATCTTGCTCTGCTGAGCGATGGTGGTTTCAGAACCAAGGACAGCACCTCGCACCACCTTTCCTGTACTTTTTCTACCAGCACCTACAGGAGTAGTGTGATCAGATCTCCCGGACAGTCACAGCTTAACTCAGATCTCTCACACACCACCCTAAGAAAATAATACTAATAGCAAAGTAATAGTAGCAACATCTAATGTTTGTTGAGCGCCTAATATATGGTATACATGTATTATTTAACTTAATTCCCATAAAATCTCTGTAAGTTAGGTATTTTTATTATCCCAATTTACAGGTGATAAACAAATTCAGAAGGAGGTCAAGTAGCCTGCCCAAGGTCACATAGATAGTAAGAAAGAGTCATAATTGGAATTTAAATTTGACATTTATTATTATTATCCAATTTGACATCTCTAATTACATAATTGTTTGCCAAAATTGTTCCTCTGAGTAATTTTTCTGCAGTAAAGCACTGTTTTCTGATAACGCTATCAAAATTATGAGTATTTCACTATAATAACGCTGTTGATTGCTGATTTAATTAATCTTGAGATATTGAGCTCCCATAAAACCAGGTAATAGGTGGCGTCCACAGCAAGGAGTCATACTGGGAGCCACCCAGTTAATTACCACTTTCAGTCTTACCCTGTGAATGATGCAGTTATTATCACCAATAGGGAGAATCCAAAAGGAAAACCATAATGGAAAATTGCTATCTTTCAAGGGCTTTGATAGGTATTTTCTCAATAGTTTGAAATTTGACGTTCACTTCTGAAAATAACGTTTGTTGCATTTTTTTTCAATTATAAATGCTACTCAAGAGAAAAATAAAACCAAAAGGAAAAATTCACTCCTTTTCCAATACCCAGTAACCATTCTTTCTATTTTTGTGTATTTCTTGGCAGTCTTTTCTTTATAAAGTTAATTTCATCAAGTCATAGGAACAAGTGGGCTAGGATCCTGTTCCCCCATCCCTGCCTCAAACGAAATTATTAAGCATTTATCAGATCACCATAGTGGGGCTCCAAGTAAATTCTCATTTGAAGAAAGGATATCACTAGTTTTTAAAATTAAAGTTTAAAAAAATTATCTAGTAATGACTGTAGCTTATGAATATTTCCAAGTCGAATTCCAGTTATAAACCGTAAATACTTGTAGCTGACTCAGTGATCCTGTAGAAGGAAATCTCAAATCTGAGGATTCCTGAACTCCAGTGACAGCATGCTATCCACTTAAACACCACTAGGTGGTACTAGGTGATTTTTCTTTCCAGTAAAATGTGTGTGGGTGTGTTTCCTTGAGGAAAAATGTGTAAATGGGCTTGAGGGACATTTTGGGGGCAATGGAAATTTCTAAAATTGTATTATGGTGATAGCCACAAACTTAAATCGCAAATTTACTAAAAAGTCTTGACTTATACCTCAATAAAACTGTAAAAAGAAAAAAGGCTTAAATTTTCCCACACATGGTAAATCTTGAAAGCATTCATATACCTTGTCCATATATTTGTAAGAAAGCTCCCTGCTTAGCTACAAGTTAAAAAATTAAATTTATTTATATAATCGGATCATGCTTTCCACCACTGTACTTTTACTCCTTTAATCTGCATCCTTTCAAACTGTTTTACATAATGCTGCAAGTATTTAATCTGTATAATTAAGTATGTGTTTAAAATCTCTATTCCTAGGTTATGTAGTACATTCAAATAGTAACAATCTCATGTTTAGTTCTGGCCTTTTAATATCTTCTTTAACGTGCAAAGTATCTCCATGACTGTAGGAGCCTATAAACCCCCATTTTTAATTTGGGCAATAATTTTAGCATTTAGTTTGTAGATTTTTTATACAGTGACAGTACATGATACATAATCCAGACAGATTAAAGGGCAGGGTATGCAATAAGCCTGCCTTTACTTCAGATGCCAGGCACAAGCTGGGGGGACTCCAGGCCACCTGTATTTCTGACCAACTGGTTACAAATTTGTGGGTTCAATGAGAGATAAACTATGTACTCACCATCACAATCAGGGTCAACAATATCACCATCATCTCCTTCCCAGTAACTCTTTCCCCCACTCTTCTGGTGATCACTTCTATTTACTACTGAAGATAAATAACTCTGAGTCACCATCTCTGTCCAGCCAGGGAAAACCAAGTTTATGGGAAGAGTCAAGCAGTTTTTCTTCCTTTCGGGAGAAAGAAGGACTTCTACTCCAAAGAGACATTACCTGGTGTTTGTGGGGTAGGGGGAGAGAGGGGTATTAGTGAAGTTTTTCAGAATTGTATCTAATATTATTCTTTCCACATGTGCTTCTAGAGGGATTAAAAACTATGTCTCTGTGTCTGTCCATGGGTGGGCTTTTTCTAATTTTGTGTTACTTAAAGATGAACGAATGATGTGCTCTGAATTGTGGAGAAGGGAGAAGACTGGTGCAAGGTCACAAGAACAGGCCTCCACTAGCCCTGAACCCCAAATCTTGGCTTGAATATTGACTGCATGACACTAGACCGTGTTAGTTAACAAGACTGAGCACACCTATGAGATGGACAGTAGTGGCCTCGTACTGACTTTATCTGTCTGTACATCTGCTTCCCTGATAACCAGTGCACACAGAGGACAGGACCATGCCTGCTTCGGCAGCACCTCCCAGGCCTGGCCCACTGGAGGGAGCTGACTCGGGTTGTAGAACCATAGTGTAGCTCTGAGTGTCTCATGAATCTCTGGCCTCACTGCAAATTCATTTCCCTCAGAAAGATTCTTCCTAAAGATGCTGTTTTCCTTCTGCTATTCTCTTTTCCCTCCAATACTCCTTTGTGGCCCGTTTTCACAAAATGGACATACCAAAGAGAGGAAAAGAATTGCAAGAGGGAAAAAGGCTAAAAATGGCAGCAAAAAATGCTGAGATTGCAAATTTTTATGGAAAAGAAACATTTCTTCATTCTAAGCTAGAACTTCTACAGATATGGAAATACAACTTAATTTTTTTCTATTTTTGTTCAATTTCTATTTAAGATTTTTTTTTATGATGGTAGTTGTTTGATGAGACTGCATTGGAGCCTTAATTATACAAGGTCAACATATTTTTACCAGAGGAGAGGCCACTGAACTGCAGAAATTCCACTTAAACTTTTCTCAGACTGTAATTAATAGTCTCTCCTAGTTTAGAAAAAACAATTAGAATGCCTTAATATATGTCCAAATAATTTAAAATTCTTAACTTGTGACTACAACTCAACTCACTTTGAATTATGTATTTGTGTCTTTGGGTTTGTACCCAAGTCCCTAATGCCTCAAGAAAACTGTTGAACTATTTGGGGCTGAAGCTCTCTGATCTACCAATGAGGATCATAATGGAAACAAATTTTCGCATGACAATGCTTTACAAAAGAAAAAAAGCACTGCAATATGAAGCTGTGTGGTTCAAAAGGTGAAGAATGTAATTCTATGAATCTGTTCAATACATATTTATTAAGAATTATTCATAAAATGGGGTTCTGCGTCTGTGGACTAGGGTGGATTTATCCATGATATAAAAATCTTTGTGACCTTGGCTTATGCAGTTAGAGAATGAATCTGAAAATCATTATGCTGAGTGAAACCCAGATCAAAAAAATATAGCATATACATGATGGAAGTGCAAACTAAAGTATAGTGATGTGAAAGCAGATCAGTGTTCACCTGGAGGGGGGATGTGGGGATGGTGAGGAAGGGATGGAAGAATGAATTCCAAGAGGCAAAAGGAACCTTTTAAATTTGGTAGATAAGTTCATTACCTTGATTATGGTGATAGTTCCATATTGATACTAGTCACTATGGAACTAGTGATTATGGTGATATATATTTATATATACATATAAACTTATCAAATTGTACAGTTTAAATATGTGCAGTCTATTGTATGACAATTAGGCAAGGAAGCTGTTAAAAAACCAATTGATCATATATGTTTGGGTCTACTTCTGAGCTTTCTACTCTGTTCCATTTATCTGTGTGTCTAACCCATTCTCCAACATCAAAGTGTCTTTTGTTTTCTGTAGCTTTAGAGTCTTGAAATCTGGTGGTGTTAATCCTACAACTTTATTCTTTTTCAAAAGAGTTTGGCTATTCTATTTCCTTTGCTTTTCCATACAGATTTTAGAACGAGATTGTGGATTTCTAGGGGGAAAAAGTCCTGCTAGGAATGTGCTGAAGGGATGGTTTGGCAAGAACTAACATCTTAAAAATATTGAGTATCCCAATCCATAAACATGATATTATCATCCATTTATTTAGATCTCCTATTCTTTTGATATTTATAGTTATATGTGTGAGTAAATTATATTATCTGTAAGTTTTAGTTTAGGACAGAAAATGTGGCTTTATAAAGCATTTCTTATTAAAAGTTATTAAGTCTAATAAGTTTGAGAATCTGACCTAAAGAATTATTATACAAAAGAGAGGGCTGATCATCAGAGTACACCAAAATGCAATGGTTGGCGAGGAGAATGAGTCAGCAAAATGGGCTGAGAAGGTAGGAGGTTAAAGAAAAACAGAGAGGAGATATCAAGGCCAAATGAAGAAAGGGGACATTTATAAAGGGCAGCATGATCAATTGTATCAAATGCTATTGTGTTGTATAAGATGAGGACTGAGAATTGAACTTGAGATTTAATAATATACAGGTCGGATGACCTTGTCAAGAATTGTTTCTATTAAAGGGTGTGTGTGTGTTAGAGATTGGAGTGGGTTAACAGAGACGAGGAGAAGAATTAGAGATAAATTGAGGAATTTTGCTGAAAAGGAACAAAGGGAATAGAGTGGTATGGAGGAAGTCAGTAAATGTTTAAGTGGGGTAATTACATGTAGGAAAGATCTTACATGTATGCTGATGTGAATAATATAGTAGAGAGTGACAAATTAAATTCCAGGAGGAGGCACAATTGCACCAGTGATGTTAATATGTAAGAGCATACCAGATCTAAGGACAGCAGTAAAGGAGTTGACTTCACAGAGCAACTGGCAATATTCATCCACTGTAACAATAGAGAAGAAAAAATGTGTGGGTCTAGAAGCAGGTAGAATGGGAGATAGGAGAGGAGGTGATAAGAAGTTCTTTGGATTGGCACCATTTTCTTACTGAAAAAGAAATATTATGGACTAAGATAAGATGAGGAAGGAGGCATAGTGATCCATTGTTTGGAAGAATGGTGGAATGAATTGGGAAGTGTAGGACTGCCTTCACAGTATTGAGAGACCACTTGGGAGTCTGATGTCATAAACCTCAAAGTGATACCAGTTAGCTGTATTTTTTCCCTACCATTTTCAGCTCTAAGGTATAGGTACTGATTGGTTGAAAAGCTGAAGGTAATCAGGGCTGCGAGTTTGTGGCTGTGTGTAGGAGAGTGGCTATAATGAAGGGTGCTGAAATCCAGTTTGTGGAAGGATGAAAATGAGGCATGAAGATGATGGACGATGCAAAGTTAGGATCAATGTAGCAGAGGTCCTGGGGAGGCAAAATAATAATAATAATTTTTTTTAAGTCGACCTAAGGGCAGTAGAGGGAGGGAATTCAAAATATAGGAGGTAGTCAAGAGTGGGATAATAATTAGCAATGTGTAGGGTATGCCCGTAAGAATGAGTGGCTTAAGTGAGGGTGGAAAACAAAATCACAAGCACTAAAGTAGTCAGGAACTGAGAAGGCTGGTTGTTAGGAAGCTCATCTATACATAAATGGAAATCACCAAAATAACTTCAGAAACGTGGGTGGAGCGTATGAGTATAAGTCCAGTGTTGTATTTGACATCACTGGAGGGGCTGGGAATAGATGACTGCAGTAAGGTGGGAGAGTACTTCATAGGAGTTTGCTTTTGCTTTATTTTGTTTAAGGAAGGACACAGGAATAACAATGACTTTGGAAGTGGCTTACAGTACACATATCACCTCCTGGTCTCAAATTATTTAGGTAGAGGTAAAAAAAGTCACTACTTACCTTCGATATCTTCTGAATATACAAGGACTTGTGCAATGCCTTTTGGAAGAATTACTATAAACTGTTTAAGAACATGGTGATACTTGAAGTTATTTGTAGATTTGTTATATAGTACCTTCTAAGATATGTTATCTGCTATTTATGGCTTAACTCAGAAGTATATGAATATCATATTCCAGAGAGTCAAATACATGAGTCCTTTTGTAAAAGCAAGGTCTCTATGAAAAGTATAAAGAAAAAAAAATTAAACAGCTGGGAAAAGCTACATAGCATATATTTGCATAGTGACTGAGCACAAGTTTGACTAATCATCCTCTTGGAGGTTACACAGAGTTACCATAGCCCTAGAAACTACAAATTAGGGATAAACCGAACACAACTTTGGATAAATTAAGTCCAGAGTGCTAGATGTTATCATCCTTAAAAGGAGACTTTATTAATTTTCTCTAAGAAACATATTCAGAACAAATTAAAAGGATAGAAACTCTAATAGTATACCCTCTGGGAAAAATGAATGGGAAATACATAAGAAAGGGAAATTAGGAAGTAAATATTCTTCCTAAGAACTTTTACCCTCATTGGTATACTATATACTAATATTAGAAAAAAGAAAATGACAATATATTAATGAGAAATTCTGATTTAGAAAACTAAAATCCAACTAAATTGACAATAAAACAGCACGTTCAAAATAAAATATTTTAGAATTAAGTAGCCCCTGAACCCAAAAACTGAACCAAAGCTACTAGTTCAATGAAAAAAATAATTTTACCATCAACTGGTGTCTATATTATGTAACAGAAAGTACTTTTTTTTTACATAACTTGTTTTAAAAACATAAGTTCGTACACACTTGGGAGAAATCAACTGACATTCAAGTTTTCACCCAGGAAGCTCAAGAACTAAACAAGATCGCTTGCCTAGGATACTAGGCCACTCCCCAGACTAGGAAACTTAACACCGTTGTAACATAAATTGAAGGTGGCAACACTGAGACTGATCACTGGTTCCATGTAGGGAGGTAATGGGTGGAAACCTGGATGAAATCAAATAAAGGAACAAGCAAAGATTTTAAAATTTGCATTATGATGCTTGTTCTGATAAGCAGAATTAAGTTATCCACACTGCCTCACATGATCTGACATTGCTGCCTGATGAAATGATGGACCATAACAAGCCAAGACAGTCTCCTGGTGCCCTTTGTGAGTTGGTCTGAGATTGGAGCATGTTGTTGATGGCACTGTGGCCTCCCTGCATCATGCCCTTCTTCAGTGTTCTCCCAGTGACTTTGGGTTTGGCAACACTAGCAAACTTTACACAAACGAGCTAGAGACCTGTTCGCATGTTTCAGCATCTTCTCTTAGGTACCCCTTCTGCCATAAGAGAAAATGCCCTGGCTTAGCCTGCTGGAATAATGTGAGAGACACATCATCCCAGCCATCCTAGACTGGCTCACAACTACTTCCACCCTGACCCCCAACTCAAATGATCTGCCAGTTCATTTTAGAAAAATAAGTGAGTCTAGCCTAGATCAGCAGAACCACCCAACTGATTTGCAGATCCATACAAATAATAAAGGGCAATTGTTTAAGCCACTTACATTTTAGACTGTTATGTGGCAATAACTGCAGAGTGGTCAGGCTAGCCCATTACTTAGATTGTCCTCTCTTACCTGTGGCATAACCTCAGTGGGTTAGGGCCAACCATAACAAGGAGTAAAAAATGGAAGTTAAGACCGATGAGAGCTAAACGTTATGGTATTAGTTTCTTTACAATTTACAAATATATTCTTTGAACAGGATCCAAGCCCTATAAGCTTAAATTAAGCCTATTTACCTTAACCTTACAATCTTCAAAATATATGAGATCATACTGTTTCTTCTTCCGTAGACTAACAAATGTCCACGTGATGCTTCCATGTTCATCTTCTTTGCGTCCATCCCAAGGCACCTTGTCAAATTATACTAACTTAATAAATGAAGGTTTTTTAAGACTTTCCTAACTTCTCTCAGAAACACAGATTTGACTTAACACATTTCAGAGTACCCAAACCAATTGGACCATGTCACTTATGCCTAAAGCATCTCTAGAATTTTGTTAGATGTGAAGTACAGCAAAATGAGCAAGCATATGCAAGAGTTGGCAAAGTAGTCATCATTCACACATTAAAAAAGGCCAATGGTACAAATAATAGAAAAGGACACATCTATTTTTACAGGACTCATAAAGGACCTGTTGCAGGAAGGAAGGTTTAGTGGCCTGACATAGGCGACCTTCTCTTCCAACTGATAATGGCCAGTATTACCTTGAGCTGTTACTGGCTGTATTTTCTCACATTCTCAACCCATTTGTTTCTTAGCACCCTCTCCTAACTTTCAAACAGCTCTGGTCATTTGGATCAAAGTTCTACTGCACACTCCATCCCCAAAGAACTTTTTGAGAATCTTGCTACTCAGTGTGTGGTTCGTAGACCAGGTGCGTCAGACCCCATCCAGGTCTGAATTGGAGCCTGCATTTTTTACAAAACCTGTAAATGATTACTTTCATTTTTAATTTTATTATTTCATTCCAACTTTTATTTAGTTCTTACACTTAGCTGTAACTTGCAGACTATGGCAGTGGGATTCTATTATTTTCAGCAGTTAGGTAGCCCATCTTAACAAAAGAAACTACTTCACAGTACTGCTCTTACCTACAGTGCACAGTAGCAGGCATAAAAGAAGAATGCCATACAACCTTGTAGAGCCTTGACTCTCGATTACAATGAGGTTATGAATCAATGGCACACCTTCTTCTTCCTCTTGCATGCTATCAGAACTGACTCTCCTCTTCCACAGTACTGCTGGATATTGGTAAGCACCAGTCATAGCCCCAATGACATTTTAGCCCACATTTACATGTTTTTTTTCTTTCTACCAGACAGTACATACTTGAGGATAGGTCCTGAATCTCCTCTTCAACTTTTTTAAATCTCCAAAGTCAAATACAGTGCCTGATAAAGGGTAGGTATTTGACAGTGCCTTCTTTTTTTAATTAATGAATGAAGTTATAGATTCATAAAATTTCAAATACATGCAAAAATCTTACATATTTCTGAAGCTTTAAAATTGTAATGTTTTCACAGCCATGTCAGTTTGCTTCTCCTATAGGTCACTTCTCCTCCTATTAGGTTGATTAGAGTTTAGTCCATATGATAGAAAAATAAATATTCACACTGAATAGTTTACATAATTTTTCATTTCCAGTGCATATGGTTCTTTTAACATCCTGTCTTACTCATATTTGAATCCCTCATGATTCCTATGGTTTCTAGTACACAATGTGTATTCAAATATTTGTTGAATGTCATTTTAAAACTGTCATGAGTTTGTTAGCATATTGCAATTAATGAAGAAAAGCTCCAATGCAAAACATTTTAATAGTTTGTCAAATATACAGTTATTAGAATTATCTAAATATCACTTATAAAAATCAGTATGTCACATTAGATGATTCTATGAAAACACAAATCACATGTTGACAATAACCCCTGCAGTCCAAGAATACCCCCATCATAGTACAAATTACAAACACATTAAAAAGAGACATTGTTTAGACATTTAAACCAAAGCAATTCTGACTAAATACATTCATTCAAGTACAATAGATTTAGCATAGTCACTAATAACACAATTTCAGGTACAATTTCACATGCTGTCATAAATCTTCCAGTACAGCTCCCCAGAGTAAAGTGTCTTTGTGCACACCATTTCTACTTATATGCAGGTGCATTATACATTATACTTAAGACTATTTCACTTCATAATTAAATCTGTTAACATATATTGTAAGTGAACAACAGGCCCAATAATAGCAAAATTTAACAATTAAAAAAATTCTTATTAGTATATTCAAATTTGTTTGGTTGCATGAATACTATTTCCTCTTATTAGACACTATCAAAATAAGAATTTTAACTCCAAAGAAAATGGAGACTCCATCCTTCCTAGAACTTTAACAAGCATTTTAAGTAACAACACAATCATTTTGTAAGTCAATAAGTAATTTCATATTCATTGCCAATTTGCTTGTGAATATGTAATGGAATGTTTTTCACAATAATGTTATGTTAAAATACTATTTTAAATGGACAGTCTAAATAAATGTACCTTTGCCAGCCAGAAAAGTGAAAAATTAAGGCCTTTTTTGCTATTCATAATTACTTTCTGAACTCTAAGTCAAATAGAGATTATAATGCTGCAAAGTATTATTTTAAACATAACATATTGTTAGTTGCTTCATCTCAAATCAATAATTACCTTATCTTTATATAAAGTCAAATATTAACTATCTCAAATGCATCTTCTTCATTTCCATTTTCATTAAGCCTCCAACCCAACCCCAAACCCATTCCAACAGAAGCTGGAAATGGTTAAGGCTTTGTCTGATTGGTTCAGGATGTATATTCAGGAGTTAAAAAATGCTTAGCACATGGTAGACATACCGTAAATATTTCTGAATCAACTAAGAAGACTGGCCTCCACAGGCAACTCTATATGTTTTCTCAAAGCATTAACAGACAACTACTACCTCTTTACGTAAACGACCAATTGACCACTTTTTAAAAAAGAAAACAATGGCTAGGCTATGAAAATATTATAGGATGTAACGGAAGGGTAACTGAGGCTACAAATATATCAAATCAAGGTTAAAGGCAGTGGATAAGGTAGATTATTACAAAGCATTGTAAGCAATTCTTAAAGCAAATCAAGTTTTAAGATACCAAATGCCAAACGGCTAAGAGTACTAAAATGATGCTGCTTTAAAAATAGTGGACAAAATTTCTGTAATTCCACAAATAAAATTCTCCCACTGTTTTTTTTCTTTCTACATCTTCTACAATATTCCAAATCCTAGAAACAAACATTTTCAGTTGAGTTAAACAAGAAAACTGCAACTGAAATATCTCTGAAAATTAATTTTTTAAGTTGTTATATAGATATAATGAGCATCTTGAAAATCATAAAATTGTAAATTATACTAAAAAAGTTACTCAGATGAACACAATCTAAAGCCCCAGAATAGAAAACTGTAGTGTAAAGAGGCCTAGTAACAATCTTTCCAGGAACATAATAAGAATAATGAATACTGAGGTGAAAATACCACAAGCTCCATGTTAGAGCCATTTAATATACACATTTGCACAACTGCTTCTTGAAAAACTATTTAGATAAAATATTTAGCATTTATCAATTTTTATTTTAATCTGTGCAACTTCATCCATATTAAAATATTAATGTAAATACATTATAAAACTATTATACAATTTAAGTTTTTATTAGAGAAATGTATTATTCACTATTCACTATTTCTTAAAGTCCTTTTTTGAGTGCATTCCATAAGAAACACCAAGATCATTATTTATGTTTCCTAGGGGAAGAAACCTATGATGATCCTATTAACCCAAATTATATCCTTATTATGCTTATTTCTTAAACATTTACATGTTTAAATATGCTTGGTGAATAGTGATTATCCATCCCCACAGTGGTAAGTTTCAGCGTAATGTTAAGTGACTGAACTAGAAAGAAAAAAGTCAAAAAAACGGGTAAGATAAAATGGGAATTGTATAACAGTGATAAAAAGATGTAAACAAACAGAATTAAACGTTAATCCCTTCCCTGAAAAACAAAAGATAAAAAGCGCTTCTTGTTTTATTAAAACAAAAAACACGATGTTGTGTCAAAAAGGTAAGACACTGATTTCACGAGAACTTTATGTCCAAATATGGATAAAGAAAATCTACAACAGTTGATTCATACTTTATTGAGCTAAAATATGCAAAAAGTCTGATAACACTTAAATTTATTAAATCCATTGTACATAGGTTGATACCATCCCATACAAAAAAAAGCTTCTTAAGTTTCAAAATAGTGTTTAATTACCTGAACTTAAGATCAACTGAACCACTATCCAAATAACAACAACAACAAAAATCTATATTGCAGGAGAAAAAAAGTAAAACTAAAAAATTTCTGACTACTAATTATGACTTGAAATTCACCCTCTCAAGAAAAGCTTTTTTGGGCAGTACAGAAAAATATGAAGTCCTTATGGAAAATACATGACTCTAAATTCAAAATTTTAAACAAATTTTGGTGTAACAAAATACATATGAATTTTAAAGTTATTTAGGTTTAATAGACATACTAAGCATAGAATTCACAGAGCATTTGGTACTTCTGTGTGCTCAGATATATGCAAAGTGCACTGGGAGAGGTTTGGGAAGGTGAAATAAACATAAAATTGTGATACTTTTCTCCACAACAAAAAAAGGTACTTGGATTTACAAGTTTTAATTTGTATTTCTAGGGGAAAAAGGGAGGGAAGTCTACTAATTCACAACTCTAAAACATTTACCAGCAAAACTGTTACTACTTAGACATGTTATTAGTGAATCAAAGTGCAAGTAATGAAAACATAAACATCTAACATATTTACAAATTTAATTTCAAAGTTTTAAATGTTTTCAACAACAAATAATTATTTTTTTTAAAGGTAGTGGATGTGAAACACAGATAATACTTAAGAATCTATTTTTTTCAGGAAAAATGCATTCCCCCCCTACCACCCTGGCAAAATAAAACTATAGTTTCTGTTTCTTCTATTGACTATGATATAAAACTGTTTTGAAAGAGTGAAATAAAAGCATGGATTTAGATATGCACCAAACTCTATGTGATGCACTAATTTATACATATTACTTTTAATAATACACTACTGAATGTTATCCTTTGCTTATTAGAATTCTGAAAAACATTTCAGCAACATTTATTTCATACTACTGCTTAACTAAATGGGGATATATAATTTCATGAATTTTAGAAGATAAAACTCTCAAAAGTTATTGAAGGGAGGAGAATAAAAGAAAAGCTTCAATCTATCCACCTTTTGAAAGCTGCAGTTAGAGGAAAAGGTATTATGTGGTTCGTAACACTTTTCACAATGTTGTAAGTATATATTCTAATTTTTCCATAAATGAAAAGATTTTAAAAGAAAAATATTTTGTTCCCTGCAAAGAAAGTTCTCTTTTCTCCTGACCTTGGAAATAATAATCAGTGCCCTGAATTTCAAGATCTTTGTTGTTGTTGTTAGCCATTTCAATGATCTTTTCATGAAATATTTTGAAATATGCATAAAAATGGAAATTAAAGAGAAAACCTGCTTTTGGAATGAAGTAATTCTAAATAATTTTACTAAGAAGCACCTTTTGATAAGCTGGTCTGAACTTCCATATAATACCTAACAGTCCTTATTTCTGAAGTAGAATTTTCTCCAGTTCTAATAACTTCATATATGGCAATACGAAGGACATCAACCTGTGCTTTCTAGATTTTTTTAAGTATTGTAATAATGTAATGAGTTTAGGTATGGCTCATTGGCAAGGTTGGGTGGACAGATATTTCATGGTAAATTGGCTACAGAAAGCTAACTAAACTTTTAATGACTGAATAAATGGTTTATATTTTGCTTGAGCCAAATAGATGTTTGAATCATGTACCACCACATTCCCTGCTTAACATTCCTAAGTTTCTTTATTCTTCATAGTTTTCTAATGAACAAATAGTTTTCCTGAGTAAGATTATAAAAAAGTTAACCCTTCTACCAAAAGTATAAAGACGAATAGAATGTTGACTTGCACAAATTTTTTACATAGCGTTACAAGTGCAGAGACACTGACTGCTGCTCTTCTTTATGGATGCCCCACCCCTTAAAGAGACTGCAGCAAAGGATTTAATTGTCTAAAATACTTTGCAGTACAGTAATTAAATGCTTCAGCCCATAAACATATCCCTCATCTATTGTGTTGCTAGGGAACACATGGGCAAAATCAATCATTCGCACTTCTACTTCTGCAATCTCTTGGCAACCAGTGGGAAGATGGTAGAAAACTTTTTCCAGTTGGGAAAGTACATTTCCGTTTAAATGTTCCTGTGACATGCTTTTCCACCCATTGTCTTGCTCTATATTTTCAACTTTCAATGAAGTCTGACTGTGATGTTTTTTTGAATACATTTTTCTGTGGCGAGCATACATTTTGGACAAGCTTTTGCCTACTGAAGTCTCTATTTTTCCATTCACTGTGGAACTTAACACATGAAAGTTATTATTATACTCCAGTATGTCTGTGTCTGAGATTTGTCCTTTGGACAAAAACTTTTCTGCCAAAGTTCTGTCATTTGATATTGTAGTAGTTGGCTGAGATGAACCTTCATAAACAAACAGTAATGAGCTTGCATAAAAGTTAAGCTGCTTCTGGCTTTCAAACCACTGCAGAATATTCTCTATCTTCCGAATACTGGCAGCAACAGCATCTTTTCTTAAGAAGAATCCATTATGAAAAAACCTGGACATGCCTATTATAAAAAGCAAAATATTAGGATTATAATGAAATTGTGAAACAGCTATCACATGGGAAATAAACTCTTCTAAGGTACAATTCTTAAATTTTTTCCCATTACCCTTTAGAACTAATTGAACAGGTAAGAATTCTAGTTAGAAACCTGGACCTCAATTTAATATCTGGTGAAGATACTTTTGGTAGAAAAATTTAAATGACAATTATGTAAAGTGAAATATATTTAGACAAAAAAAAATTATAAGTAGACCAGTAGTTAATTTTTCTCTACATATATTCTCTTAAGCTATGTGATTCTAAAACTGCCTCATTTGTTGCTGTTAGATATTTTACAGTAAGATTACTTGTTAGGATCACATTCAAGAGCTAATCTAAAACCTAGAGTCAAATCATTTTTCATGGTGTCAACAGCCCATACCAAAATACCAAATCATAACTACTAAATTTTTTCTGTTCTCAATCTTTTTATAAAAGTTAAGCTCACCTGAAGATTAGTACTACTCCAGATTGGGTATGTTTTTCAAAACTGAGACTGTTTTAACCAAACAAATTAGGCCTCTTTTAAAATTATTTAAAACATTGACTATTTTACCATATTTGGGAGTTTTTAAGTATATATATAATTTGATTTCTGCTTTTAAATAACTTGTTCCACTACTTTGGGACAAAAACTGATAAAAAGAAAAATGTATTCAAATCAGCCTGAGAAGTGTTTTAATAAAGGGTCAATATGACTATTTACTTGTTATGGTTAAGTATATCAAGGTAAATATTAACTGTTAAGATCACACTGTGGATGTTTATTTTTCCATACATAAAAATTCCTCTTCAAACTATTTATACTACACATAAGCTCTTTCCCATCTTAGGCAGAGCTAAGAATTAACTTTTTATTTATTAAAAGTATTCATGTAGTTCTAGAAGCTTAAAATATACAGCTCACCTATACATAGTTTTAATATACTATATATACTAAGATTTAAAGATTTAATATACTATATATACTAGTTCCAGGAGTTGAACCAGACAGTTGGTTCATAGATATATGTTATTTTTTAAAGTATATTAACAAGAAATGAATTAAAATGTAAAAGGGGGCCATTCATAGGCCCATGGTTTTGGCATATCATGATTAATCCAATTCTGTGAATCTAAGGTTCATTTCTTTTCAAAAGTTTATTTATTCTGAATTGAATCAGTATACCAAAAGAGAATTAAAACTGAAATCACTTTAGAATTATGATAAATGTATGCTAATGAAAGCAATGAAATAATGGTTTTTCAATCCTTACCATCCTTTAGAGTTTCTTTTGTTAAGCCTCTTCCATAGTGCTGGTTTTGCGTCTCATAGCTATCAGAATGAACATGATAAACCTGTCATAAAAAGCACTGAATATTAAAAACTAGTATTCCTTGACCACGTGGGGTTTATCCCAGCAATGCAAGGATGGTTAAAGATGGGAAGATCTACTCACATAATTCAATCTAAAGGATTTAAGAAGAAAAAAATCGTATTATCATACCAATGGATGCTAAAAAGGCATCCACTATTGATGACAACTCTTTAAGAGGATAAATGAATATTTCCAATATGAAAAAAACTATGTATCATAATCCAAAGTTAGGCTCAAATATAATGTGGGAAAAGGGAAGCATCTGTCCTAAAATGCAAGAAGCTTCCACATAAAGTATTCTACAGCAATGTCTTTTATCATCATGGCTGTCTAATATTGTTCTGGAGTTTCTAGCAAATGCAAATAGACAAGAGAAAGAAATTAGAGGTATAGTAATTTGGAAAGGAGGTGATAAAAATATTACTCTTTGTAGATAATGATTATATCTTGAAAAATCAACTTAAAAACTAATAAAATAAAAACTTGAAATGGTGACTGAGTACAAAGTAGTAAACAGAAAATAAGCTTTCATATATACAAGTAACTAATTAGAAAATGTAATGGAGGATTCGTTTTACAAATGCAACAAAGGAAAAATAAAACATGGAAGTAAACTAAGTAAGCATAAAGACATCTTTAAAACATTCCTCACACACACACACGCCATGCTCTCAGACAGCAAGACTCAACATCATAAAAAATATCAATTCTACTTAAGCAACAACTAAAATGAGGTTATAATAAAACACTGTTTTAACTGTATTAGCTAATTTTAAAGTTCATATAGAAAAACAATATCCAATTAATAACAAGGGACTAACCTTGCCATCCTACTAGATCTTAAAACATATTTTATCTATATTTTTCTAACTTTACTGAAGAATAAATTACAAATATAACTGTATGTAGTTGGCATATACAACATGATTATTTGGTATACATATACATCGTGGAATGATTGCCAAGATCAAGATAATTAACACATGAATTACTTTACATAGTTAACTAGTTTACTCTGTGTATGGTGAGAACACCTAAGATCTATTTTCAGCCAATTCTGTTATGTTATGACTTCAGGTTTTTAATTCCACATATAAATGGTGCCATAAGTTATTTGTCTGTATTTGTTATTTGTGTGGCTTACTGCACTTAACAAAATGCCCTCTGGGTTTGCTTATGCTCTTTCCTTCTCATGGCTGAATAATATTCTGTTTTATAGGTGTATACACCACATCTTCTCCATTCATTCATCGCAGATGGACACTATGGTTGTTTCCTTATCTTGGCTATTATGACTGATGCTGCAGTGAGCATGGGAGTGCAGATACTCCAAGATATTGATTCCATTAAAACTTTTCTTAGAATTAAATATGTATGAGAAACTTGTATGTGATAACAGAATTTAAATCAGTAGAAAAACATGATTAGTTATTCAATGGTGCCATTATGATTAGGCAATAATCTAGAAAAAAGTAAGTTGTATTTATAACTTATACCAGGATAAATTCCAAACATATCAAAGATAGAAATGTACAAAAGGAAATAACAGTGGCCCTGCCCCAAAAATGGAAGAATCCTTGACTAACTGATAACTAAGGAAGGCATTTCCAACCAAAGCTCAGAAATTCCCACTACATACAATATGTTTTAATAAATATTCAGTGTTTTTTGCCATGCAGAAATTAAAAGATAAGCAGGGAAAAGGTATTGGAAATTTACATGATGAACAAGGGAATGTTTACTCTTAAGGGGAACAAAGGATCTGAACAGTTAACACAAATCAAACAGTTCTCAATCATACCAGGGGCAGAACCTTCCCCAAGATTATGACAACTAAAATGTGTTCAGACATTGCCAAATCTCTCCCTGGGGAGAAAAACTGCCTCTGGTTCAAAACCACTGCTCCATGTTAGGCACATTGCCAATTATCTATCAAAATTACAAATGCATGTAGAGCCAAGCAATTCCCCTCTAAAAACTTATTTATTATAGCAAAAGACTGGTAACAAAGGCTCATCAAAGGGAACTAGTTAAGTTATGATATATTAACGTTGTGCCAGTATAGTAAGATCTCCATGATATGTTAAATGGAGAAAAAGGCAAGATATGGAAGAGTGTTCAAAGTGGTTTTATGATAAAAGAACACATATATGCAATATTTGTATATGTTTACAATATCTCTGGAATGCTACACTGGGAGTAAAAATAACTACAGTTATGATATCCTGTGTGAAGGGAAATTTCTCACTGTGTACCTTTCTCTATTTTTTGGAGTTTGAACCATACAACTATCTATCTTTTCAAATTTTAATTAAATATTTTTGAAGAAGAACTAAGATTATATTGATTTAAAAATAAGTATTTCTTTTAGTCTAATATAACTAACATTTATTTCAAATGCTTTACTTCATTGAAAAAAATTAAAATATAACCATGTTCTTACACACACACATACAGCCTATTAAAGATAGGATCTTGAGTAGTGTTTAGTATGAAATGGAAGAAAGCACTTTATAAACACCAAAAATTACTTTGACTACAGGAAATATTATTTTTATAAAGATAGTTAAACATATCCAAAATGTATTAAGAAAAAAACAACACTTCTCTATACACATCAAGTATTTTTAAAAGTGGATTCTCAACATGATATATGTGTTAGCTAATGCTAAGGTGGTAATCATACTGCAGTATATAAATATATCAAATCAACACTTAAACCTTAAACTTACACAGTGTTGTATGTCAATCATATTGCAATAAAAAAAGATGAAATTAAGAAAATCTGAAATATAAATACAAAAAATTCAATGAGAAAAATTTTCAAATACGGAATCATGTTAACTACAAACTCGGAAATTACAAAAAAAAGAGGTTTCTCAAAATAAAAGTTCCCATATCAGGAGTGTATTATCTGAGATAAATTAAATTTCAGATGAGAATCTGAATTTCACATATAGACTAAAGCTAAACAGTTTTAGTGGAACTCCTTTATTGATATTTTCTTTTCCTCTATTTCTACTTTACTAGTTAAAGCTAGAATGGAAAGAGATCTGAGAGTTTCTCCAATCTCTTGGTTAGTAGCAAAGATACTTATAAATCAAGTTATACTCCCCTCTTGAAAACATTTAAATATGTAACAAAAAAAAGCATCTATTTTTTTTTAATGAAAAGGAAAGCTGTGAAATAAGTAGGAGGACAGAAAGCCAAGTAAAAGCAAGCTCCAATACTTCCTGGATCATATTTCACTACATGAATTTCTTATTTTATGTACACTTATGTCAGGAGCAAACAAATTCAAGTATCTTTAGCAAGGCACATTTCCTATTAAATCAGTTCAAGGGAATGTGAGATTTGAAGGGTTACTGTCATCCACTACTATAAAGAAAAAAAGACATACAAAAAGTCTGATTTTTAGAAAATGGGATCAATAAAGATCAAAAGAGAAGCACCTTTTCCCCAAGTAATTAGGAATCAGTAATTAAGAATGGTTATTTCTCTCCAATGGGTATTTCTTTGTAAAAAATTTAAGTTGTTGCCAAAATATACTGGAACATCTAAAAATTGAATCATCTACAATCTTGAATTACATGTTTTAAAGAAATTTCAGGTGATTCTCTACAAATTATATTTCAATTACTTTTAGTTAAAAATATATTAAATCCATATAATTACACTGCAAATGTTTTCAGAGTCAATGCAAAACTGAAAATTAAACAACCATGTACACAATAATTAACCCATAAGGGCACAATTTCAAAAATCCAGTAAGTCCCAAAGCAAGTTGCTGATATACTAACTTCTCTCGTGTCTGATACTTTGATATACATCCAACTTACCTGTATAAGGTATGTCGCAGTCACTTTATGTAAATTTGTTTCATAATATGCTCTGCTTCTTCTTGGGTTTTCTATTATTTCCCCTTGTTGCCAGTTCAAAATACAGATATTCCTGGCTTTTTCAAAGTTCTCATTATGCCACTTCACTTTTCCCTTTTACAAAAGACTTTGTTAGTATGTTTTTGCTAACCAAAAGAAACCCAAAGAGGATTTTCACTTTTATGAAAGAAGTGAAAATATTGTTCAGCATTTGTATTGCAGCAAGCTGTTGAGGCAGTGCACACGCTGAGCAGCAAGAGCAGCCTCACCAAGCTCCTTCCCTGGGAATACACTCAGCATCTTAGCATCAAAGTGCCATAGCCTTCAACTGTCAACAACTGTGCTTTATTTTGTGCATCCATTAGCTTAAAAGAGTCTGCTTAATCTTACAAAGTCTAACAAGATTATTCCTCATTATACACTACACATCAGACACAGTAACTATCTCTTCATCAAACATGTTTCTTAAGGTATCAGAAAAGTGGTATTTTTTAGGTTTGGGAAAGCTAAAAAATTTCCACATAAATTAATGGTAACTACTTCTTCACTTTACACCATAATGGCTTAGTT
Source organism: Smutsia gigantea (assembly GCA_032199065.1). Lineage (NCBI taxonomy): Eukaryota > Metazoa > Chordata > Mammalia > Pholidota > Manidae > Smutsia > Smutsia gigantea. The sequence continues at coordinate 307,165 of JAVSCE010019485.1, forward strand.
TATAGGAATGTTCTACTTTCTAATACTGGGGTAAATCTGGGTCACCTTTTCCAATATACCACTCCTGTCTTGATCTTGACCTCCTTGCTTTTATAGGCCCTATTCTGTTTACATCTCTTTTGTAAAACATACCTCTATAAATCTTGTTATTAAATCAATGGTGAGTCTTAACATTTACAGCATCTTGGAATCAAGGAAATACAGTGTAATTGCTGAAAGTAATTTAAAAATTTAAATGTAAACCAGCTCATAAAATTGGCAAGTTATTTACTAAACTTCTTCTACTATTGGTGAAACAGAAATATATTTAAAGACTGATATATGTGGTAAACTTCAGTCTACTTGACGATATTAACGGATTTTTTATGTAAAGACATGACTGTTCTGAGGGAGATTTTTTAAATTTGGAGTCTGTCTTTAATTATTACTCTATAAATCCATTGTAATTTTAAAAATTCAATGAATTTACCACCTACTGAAGAAATACACTATTTGAAAAAAATAATCGTAACATTACAACTATTAAAATTCAAGGTTTATCTCCTAATTTTCATATTCTAGGATTGTATAGTTAAATCAATATTCACATTACCTTTTTTTATTACTTCATACTTCAACTGTCTCCTTTCTCAGATAAATAAAAGATATAATTATAAACTGTTAACTTCTATATAAGGAAGTTATGAGAACAAAAATAAGGGGACACCATATTGATCTACAGATCCAACACAATCCCTAGCAAAATCTCAGCCATCATTTCTTTACAGAAACTGAGAAGTTGATCCTTAAATTCATGTGGAAATTTAAAGGATTCAGAATAGTCAAATCAATCTTGAAAAAGACCAACATCAGAGGTCTCACAATTTCTGATTTCAAAACTCACTCCAAACCTACATTAATCAAGATAGTGTGTTCTGAGAAAATACATGCCAATCATATATCTGATAAGGGGTTGATACCCAAAATATGTAAAGAACTCACAAATTTAACAGGGAAAAAAATCTGATTAAAAAATAAGCAGAGAAACTAAACAGACATTTTTCCAAAGAAGATATCCAAATTACCAACAGGAACATCAAAAGGTGCTCAACATCACTAATAATCAGGGAAATGCATATAAAACAACAGTGAAATACCACCTCACACCTGTTAGAATGACTAGTATAAAAAAAACAAGTGATAACAACTGTTGGCAAAAAAGTAGGAGAACCCTAGTGCACTGTTACCAGGACTGTAAATTAGTGCAGCCACTATGGAAAACAGTATGGAGGTTCTCAAAAATTAAAAATAGAGCTATCCTGATTCAAGGGCGGCGTGAGAGGTGACATGGAGAACTCCTCCCCAAACCACAAATAATACAAAAATATAGTTAATACAACTAACCCTAAAACAGCAAGAACAAAGAAGGCTGAACCAGACTGCACACAGACCTCATGAACAGAGCAGACCTCACAAAACAGGGTAACTACGAAAGCCTTAATCCGGCAGGACCCAACCCCTTCCCCCACCCCAGCTCACCAGCGGGAGGAAGAGAAACGGAGCGGGGAGGGGGAGGAAGTTTGGGACCTAGCCCTGGAGATCCGCTTTGCAAGAAGAAACCTACACTGTGTGGTGTTCTGGACGTTGGGGAGCTCAGATGGGCAGAGTGCCTGGGAGAATGACACTCTGGCCGTTGTGGAGAATGGGAACCACACCCGGTCGCTCTGTGTCAGAGGAAGGGTGGGCAGTCTGAGAGTCTTCCTAGCAGCAAGAGGGCTACTGAAGGGGCGGGATTTGCACGGAGCTTGCTGTGCGGGAGAAGGGAGAGCTGGAGAAGGTTGTCTGGGCACGCTCTGCCCAGCTGATTGGGAACTTTGAGGAGCTTCAGGTGCTCCATCCCCCTGGCTGCCTACTCAGCTCTGAGACCCCCCACTGTGACACACAGCCTGCTGAGCCTTCCTTCTGGCCTGCCGGCACCTGCTTGCACACCAGCAGTCACTGCGCTGATGTCAGGCCTGTCAGAGGAAGGACCCACCTACAACAGCTAGAGATGCAGAGCACAGAGGCTTACATGTGTGTGCTTGGCCCACTGGCTCTGACACTGGAGACAGGCACCACAGATGGGAATCAGGAAACAGATCTTTCTTCCCCCCAGGCACCAGCTCCCCTCCCCTACAACCCCCAGCCTCACTCTAAGGGATGAGCAGGTCCAGTTTCTGTGCACTAGTGGGCACCACACAGAAATATGAAATGTCAAAAGAACATGGTTCAGACCAAAATATCACAAACCCCAGAAAAAGGGCCAAATGAAACTGAACTCACCTATCTTCCTGCGAGTTCAAAATAAAGGTTATAAACATGCTTATGGAGTTACAGAAAAATATTTAAGAACTCAGGAACAAATTTAAGTCAGACATTCAATTATTAAGAAATTCCATTTCTGAAATGAAACATACAATGGAGGGATTTAAAAGCAGATCAGATGTAGTAGCACAGATGGTAAATGGAATAGAAATTAGAGAAGAGGAATACAAAGAAGCTGAGGCACAGAGAGAAAAACGAATCGCTAAGAATGAAAGAATATTGAGAGAACTGTGTGACCAATCCAAATGGAACAACATTTGCATTATAGGGGTACCAGAAGAAGAAGAGAGAGAAAAAGGGATAGAAAGTGTCATTGAGGAGGTAATCGCTGAAAACTTCCCCAATCTGGGGAAGGAGATAGTTTCTCAAGCCATGGAGATGCACAGATCTCCCAACACAAGGGACCCAAGGAAGATAACATCAAGACATATAATAATTAAAATGGCAAAGATCAAGGATAAAGACAGACTTTTAAAAGCAGCTAGAGACAGAAAAAAGATCACATACAAAGGAAAACCCACCAGGCTATCATCAGACTTCTCAACAGAAACCTTACAGGCCAGAAGGGAGTGGCCTGATATATTTAATGCAATGAAGCAGAAGGGCCTTGAACCAAGAATACCTTACCTGGCAAGGTTATCATTTAAATTTGAAGGAGGGATTAAACAATTTTCAGATAAGCAAAAGCTGAGAGAATTTACCTCCCACAAACCACCTCTACAGTGCATTATGGAGGGACTCCTATAGATGGAAGTATTCCTAAGGCTAAATAGATGCCACCCAAGGGATAGACAAAGAGTTCAGAATATGATTCATAACATACAAAGAGTGGAGGAGGAAGAAAAAGGAGGAAAAAAAAAGCGCTTTAGGTTGTGTTTGTAATAGCATACGAAGTGAGTTAAATTAGACTGTTAGATAGTAAGGGAATTAGACTTGAACTTTTGGTAACCTGCAAAGGCAATAAGTACATACCTATTGATAATCACCGTAAATGTAAATGGACTGAATGTACCAATCAAAAGACATAGAGTCGGACTTCTGGGAAGATGGTGGCATGAGCAGGACAGCGGAAATCTCCTCCCAAAACCAACAAATACAACTATTCCTAAAAGAGAGACCAGAAGATACAGGACAACAACCAGGCTACAGCTACACCTGCGAGAACTCAGTGCCTCACGAAGTGGGTAAGACACAGAGCCGCAACCCGGCAGGACACATGCACTTCCCTACCCCAGCGCACTGGCGGGAAAAAAAGATTCAGAGCGGGGAGGGAGTGGAAGCACAGGCCCGCTAAATAACCAGCCTGGTGATCTGCGCCAGGAGCACAGACACACACCGCGTGGTGTATCGGAGATTAGAGAAACAGAAGGGCAGTATCCTACATGGAGACCAGCAGGTCCCCTCAGCCGGCAACCTGGGACAAAAGAAAAGCAGGCGCTTGTTTTTAAAGTCTTAAAGAGACAAGGGCCCAACAGCAGAACAAAATCATCCCAGCACGCTCAGCCCCGCAGGCTGGGAGTCTTGGGGAATTTCAGATGCCTTGGCCAGCAGCCAGGCAAAGCAGCTGCGCGGAGGCTTCCCATAGAGATCAGCAGCCTGCCATTCATTCCCTCCCCGGCGGGTGCCACTAAGGGTCCGGGAGCCGCTGCCACTGTGGAACAGCAGAGGAGAGGCCCCGCCCACAGCATCCTCACAGAATCTACACCCAGCGGGTGTGCAGCTAAGTGGGAAGTGCCCCAGAACCACGTCCAGAAGGCACCAAGGGGACCAGAATGCACCCAGCATGACTGCAAACACCCACATTACTACAGGCTAGGCTGAGGGCGATCCCGCACACAAGCAGTTCAGGAAAACAGCTCAGGCCTGGGAGAAGGGTAAGGAGAACAACAAGCAGGAAGGGACTTTGTTCTCCCAGCTGACACACGTGGCGCCTACTATGACCACCTTTATCGCCATGAAAAGACAGAGGAATATGGTCCAGACTATGATCACCCAGACAACCCCAGAGAGGGAGCCTGATTCGATGGACATGCACAATCTTCCTGAAAAAGAATTCAGAAAAAAGACATAACCATACTGATGGATCTACAGAGAAATATGTAAGAGCTAAGAGAGGAAGTGAGGGAAGTGAGGAAAGACAATGCAGAAATGAGACAAGCGATCGACGGGCTTAGCAGCAGACTGGATGACATACAAGAGACTGTTACTGGAATAGTAATCAGAGAACAGGAATACAGAGAAACGGAGGCAGAGAGAGATAAAAGGATCTATAGGAATGAAAGAATATTAAGAGAACTGTGTGACCAATCCAAACGGAACAATATTCGCATTATAGGTGTACCAGAAGAAGAAGGGAGAGAAAAAAGGGATAGAAAGTGTCTTTGAAGAAATAATTGCTGAAAATTTCCCCAAGCTGGCAAAGGAAATAGTCTCCCAGTCCACAGAAGCCCACAGATCTCCGAACACAAGGGACCAAAGGAAGACAACACCAAGACACATAATAATTAAAATGGCAAAGATCAAAGATAAAGACAGAGTATTAAAGGCAGCTAGAGAGAGGAAAAAGATCACCTACAAAGGAAAATCCATCAGACTATCATCAGACTTCTCAACAGAAACCTTAAAGGCCAGAACAGAATTGCATGATATATTTAAAGTAATGAAACAGAAGCGCCTCAAACCAAGAATACTGTATCCAGAACGATTATCATTTAAATATGACGGAGGGATTAAACAATTACCAGACAAGCGAAAGTTGAGGGAGTTTGCCTCCCATAAACCACCTCTACAGGATATCTTAAAGGGACTGTTCTAAATGGAAGCACTCCTAAGGCTAAAAAGATGTCACCAGAGAAAATAAAATCATAGCAAAGAGAGCAGATGACCCAAATACTAACTAAAGGGAAAGAATAAAACACCTAGTATAAAGAATGGAGGAGGAAGAATAAGAAGGGAGAGAAATAAAGAATCATCAGACTGTTTTACAATAACTTAACAAGAAAATTAAGTTAGACTCTTAGATAGTAAAGAAGCTACCCTTGAATCCTTTGGTAACCATGAATCTAAAGCCAGCAATGGCAATAAGTACATATCTATCGATAATCACCCTAAATGTAAATGGACTGAATGCACCAATCAAAAGACACAGAGTAATAGAATGGATAAAAAAGCAAGACCCATCTATATGCTGCTTACAAGAGACTCACCTCTAACCCAAAGATAAACACAGACTAAAGATGAAGGGATGGAAAAAGATATTTCATGCAAACAACAAGGAGAAAAAAGCAGGTGTTGCAGTACTTGTATCAGACAAAGTAACCTTCAAAACGAAGAAAGTAGCAAGAGATAAAGAAGGACATTACATAATGATAAAGGGGTCAGTCCAACAGAGGATATAACCATTTTAAATACATATGCACCCAACACAGGAGCGCCGACATACGTGAAACAAATAGTAACAGAATTAAAGGAGGAAATAGACAGCAATGCATTCATTTTAGGAGACTTCAACACACCACTCACTCCAAAGGACAGCTCAAACAGACAGAAAATAAAGACACAGAGGCACTGAACAACACACTAGAACAGATGGACCTAACAGACATCTACAGAACACTGCACCCAAAAGCAGCAGGATACACATTCTTCTTAAGTGCACATGGAACATTTTCCAGAATAGACCACATACTAGGCCACAAAAAGAACCTCAGTAAATTAAAAAATACTTAAATTCTACCAGCCAACTTCTCAGATCACAAAACTATAAAACTAGAAATAAATTGTACAAAGAAAACAAAAAGGCTCACAAACACATGGAGACTTATTAACATGCTCTTAAATAATCAATGGATAAATGACGAAATTAAAATAGAGATCAAACAATATATGGACACTAATGACAGCAATAACACAAAGCCCCAACTTCTATGGGACGCAGCAAAGGCAGTTCTAAGAGGAAAGTATATTGCAATCCAGGCCTATTTAAAGAAGGGAGAACATTCCCAAATGAATAGTCTAAAGACACAATTACTGAAATTGGAAAAAGAAGAACAAATGAGGCCCAAAGTCACCAAAAGGAGGGGCATAATAAAGATCAGAGAAGAAATAAATAAAATTGAGAAGAATAAAAGAATAGAAAAAAATCAATGAAACCAAGAGCTGGATCTTTGAAAAAATAAACAAAATAGATAACCCCTAGCCAGACTTTTTAAGAGAAAAAGAGAATCTACACACATAGAATCAGAAATGAGAAAGGAAAAATCACGACAGACCCCACAGAAATACAAAGAATTATAAGAGAATACTATGAGAATCTATATGCTAACAAGCTGGAAAACATAGAAGAAATGGACAACTTCTTAGAAAAATACAACCTTCCAAGACTGACCAAGCAAGAAACAGAAATCCTAAACAGACCAATCACCAGCAAAGAAACTGAATCGGTAATTAAAAAAACTACCCAAAAACAAAACCCCCGGGCTAGATGGATTCACCTCTGAATTCTACCAGACATATAGAGAAGAAATAATACCCATTCTCCTTAAAGTTTTCCAAAAAATAGAAGAGGGGGGAATGCTTCCAAACTCATTCTATGAAGCCAGCATCACTCTAATACCAAAACCGGGCAAAGACCTCACCAAAAAAGAAAATTACAGACCAATATCCCTGATGAACATAGATGCAAAAATACTCAACAAAATATTAGCAAACCGAATTCAAAAATACATCAAGAGGATCATACACCATGATCAAGTGGGATTCATCCCAGGGATGCAAGAATGGTACAACACTTGAAAATACATCAACATCATCCAACAGATCAACAAAAAGAAGAACAAAAACCACACTGTCATCTCCATAGATGCTGAAAAAGCATTTGACAAAATTCAACATCCATTTATAATAAAAACTCTCAACAAAATGGGTATAGAGGGCAAGTACCTCAACATTATAATGGCCATACATGACAAACCCACAGCTAACATCATACTTAACAGTGAGAAGCTGAAAGCATTTCAACTAAGATTGGCAACAAGACAGGGATGCCCACTCTCTCCTTTGTTATTTAACATAGTACTGGAGGTCCTTCCCATGGCAATCAGACAAAACAAAGAAATAAAAGGCATCCAGATTGGTAAAGAAGAAGTCAAATTGTCACTATTTGCAGATGACATGATATTGTACATAAAAAACTAAAGACTCCACTCCAAAACTACTAGAACTAATACCTGAATTGAGCAAACTTGCAGGATACAAAATTAACACATGGAACTCTATTGCTTTCTTATACACTAATGATGAGCTAACAGAAAGAGAAATCAGAAAAACAATTCCATTCATAATTGCATCAAAAAGAATAAAATACCTAGGAATAAACCTAACGAAGGAAGAGAAAGACCTATACCCTGAAAACTACAAGACACTCCTAAGAGAAATTAAAGGGGACACTAACAAATGGAAATGCATCCCATGCTCTTGGCTAGGAAGAATAAATATTGTCAAAATGGCTATACTACCTAAAGCAATGTACAGATTCAATGCAATCCCTATCAAAATACCAACACCATTCTTCAATGAACTGGAACAAATAGTTCTAAAATTCATATGAGACTATAAAAAACCCCTAATAGCCAAAGCAATCCTGAGGAAGAAGAATAAAACAGGGGAGATTATGGTCCCAGACTTCAAGCTCTACTACAAAGCTTCAGTAATCAAGACAATTTGGTATTAGCACAAGAACAGACCCACAGACCAGTGGAACAGAATAGAAAATCCAAACATTAACCCAAACATATATGGTCAATTAATATATGATAAAGGAGCCTTGGATATACAATGGGGAGATGACAGCCTCTTCAACAGCTGGTGTTGGCAAAACTGGAAAGCTACATGTGAGAGAATGAAACTGGACTACTGTCTAACCCCATACACAAAAGTCAACTCAAAATGGATCAAAGACCTGAATTTAAGTCATGAAACCATAAACCTCTTGAAAAAAACATAGGCAAAAATCTCTTGGACATAAACATGAGCAACTTCTTCATAAATATATCTCCCTGGGCAAGGGAAACAAAAGCAAAAATGAACATGTGGGACTGTAACAAGCTAAAAACCTTCCGTACAGCAAAGGACTCCATCAGTAGAACAAAAAGACATCCTAAAATATGGGAGAATATATTCATAAATGACATATCCGATAAGGGGTTGACATCCAAAATACATAAAGAGCTCATGCACCTCAACAAACGAAAAACAAATAAGCCAATTAAAAAATGGGCAGAGGTTCTGAACAGACACTTCTCCAGAGAAGAAATTCAGATGGACAACAGGCACATGAAAAGGTGTTCCACATCCCTAATCATCAGAGAATTGCAGATTAAAACCACAATGAGCTATCACCTCACACCAGTAAGGATGACCAACATCCAAAACACAAACAACAAGAAATGTTGGCGAGGATGTGGAGAAAGGGGAATCCTCCTACACTGCTGGTGGGAATGTAAACTAGTTCAACCATTGTGGAAAGCAGTATGGAGGTTCCTCTAAAAACTCAATACAGAAATACCATTTGACCCAGGAATTCCACTCCTAGGAATTTACCCTAAGAATGCAGGAGCCCCATTTCAAAAAGACAGATGCACCCCTATGTTTATTGCAGCACTATTTACAATAGCCAAGAAATGGAAGCAACCTAAGTGTCCATCAGTAGATGAATGGATAAAGAAGATGTGGTACATGTACACAATGGAATATTATTCAGCCATAAGAAGAAAATAGATCCTACCATTTGCAACAACATGGATGGAGCTAGAGGGCATTATGGTCAGTGAAATAAGCCAGGCAGAGAAAGACAAGTATCAAATGATTTCACTCGTTTGTGGAGTATAAGAACAAAGAAAAAACTGAAGGAACAACACAGCAGCAGACTCACAGTATCCAAGAATGGACTAACAGTTACGAAAGGGAAAGGGACTGGGGAGGATGGGTGGGAAGGGAGGGATAAGGGGGTAAAAGGGACATTACGATTAGCACACATAATGCAGCAGTGGGGGACACGGGATAGGCAGTGTTTATAGAGAAGAAAAGTTATTATTTTATAGCATCTTACTACGCTGGACAGTGACTTCAGTGGGGGGGACCTAATAATAGGGGTTCTAGTAACCATAATGTTGTTCAAGTGATTGTACATTAACAATACCAAATAAATAAATAAATAAATAAAATAGAGCTATCCTACGGTCCAGCAATTCTACTTGGGGGTATACAACCAAAGAAATGAAAACAGGAAATATCAGAGATATCTCCCATGCTCACTGCAGCATTATGCACAATAGCCAGATATGGACACAACCTAAGTGTACATCAATAGATAAAAAAGATGTGGTATGTGTGTATGTATACTTATGTGTGTATATATCTATCTACACATACATACACTTGTATATTATTATACATACACATATACAATGGAATTATTATTCAGCCATGAGATAGAAGGAAATCCTGCCATTTCAAATAATATGGATGGAGCTTAAGGGCATTAGGTTAACTGAAATTAGCATGGCATCACTTATATGTGGAATCTTAAAAAAAAAAACTTGTACAAACAATAAAATTGGTTTGCCAAGGGCTGGGAAGTGGGGAAATCAGGGGTGAAAACAGGACACAAATTTTCAGCTACAAGATGAACAAGGTCTGAGAATCTAATGTAAAGCACAATGATTACAGTTGATAACACTCTAAAATACAACTGAAATTTGCTAACAGCAGAATTTAAATGTTCTTTCTCACACACACCCCCCCACACACACAAAAGTTAAGTATGTTAGGTGATAGATATGTTAATTAATTAGATGAGGGGATTCCTTTCACAAGGTATACATATGTCAAACTGTCACAATGTCACTTTTAGTATCTTACAATTCATATTAATTATACCTCAACAAAGCTGAAACTAAAAAAAAAAGTGTGGTACTGACTTTAAAATAGGCTATAGGGACCAACAGAACAGATTTTAAGTCCAGAAATAAACTCATATTTATGGTCAATTTTCAACAAGGGTACAAATACCATTCAGTGGGGTAAAGAATAGTCTTCTCCACAAATGGAGCTGGGACAACTGAGTATCTGTATGCAAGGAATGAAGTTTGACCCCTTCATCAAACCATACCCCCAAAATTAACTTAAAAAACATTATATATCTTAATGTAAGAGCTAACACTATAAATTTTTTAGAAGAAAACTGGGAGTAAATCTTCCTCACTTTTGGTTGGGCAGTATTTTCAGCCATGACACCAAAAGCACAAGTAACAAAAGAAAACATTTGTGCTTCAAAGAACTATCAAGAAAATGAAAAACAACCCACAAAATGGGAGAAAATAATTGCAAATCATTTATCTGATAAGAGATTTGTATACAACTCAAGAATAAAAGACAAATAACCCAACTTAAAAGATGGGCAAAAGACTGGAATAGAGATCTTTCTAAAGAAGATATACAAATCATCAATACACACAGGAAAAGATGCTCAACATCATTAGCTGTTAGGGAAATGCAAATCAGAACCACAATGAGATAGCACTTCACACCTACAAGGTTGGCTTATAGTTTAAAAAAAAGACAGTAACAAGGGTTGGGTGAGGATGGGGAGAAATTGGAAATCTCATACATCACTAGTAGGAATATAAAATGGTGCAGAAACTTTGGAATAACACTTTGGCAGTTTCTTAAAAAGTTAAACTTAACCACAGGACCCACCAATTTATTTTTATTTTATTTATTTATTTATTTTTATATTATATAATTTATTTTGGTATCATTAATCTACAATTACATGTGCAATACTATAGTTATTAAACTACCCCCCCACCAACCCCATTACAGTCACTGTCCATCAGCATAGTGAGATGCTATAGAATCACTACTTGTCTTCTCTGAGTTGTACAGCCCTCCCCGTACCCCCCAACATTACGTCTGCTAATTGTAATGCCCCTTTTTACCTCTTATCCCTCCTTTCCCACCCATCTTCCCCAGTCCCTTTCCCTTTGGTAACTATTAGTCCGTTCTTGGGTTCTGTGAGTCTCCTGCTGTTTTGTTCCTTCAGTATTTTTTCTGTTCTTATACTCCACATATGAGTGAAATCATTTGATACTTGTCTTTTTCGGCTTGGCTGATTTCACTGAGCATAATACCCTCTAGCTCCATCCATGTTGTTGTAAATGGTAGGATTTGTTTTCTTCTTATGGCTGAATAATATTCCATTGTGTATATGTACCATATCTTCTTTATCCATTCATCTACTGGTGGACACTTAGGTTGCTTCCATTTCTTGGCTATTGTAAATAGTGCTGCGATAAACATAGGGGTCACAGGACCCACCAATTTCAAACTTAGGAATCTATCCAAAAGAAATAAAAACATATATCCACACAAAAACTTGTATATGAATGTTCATAGTAGTCAAAAAGTAGAAACCCAAAGCCCATCAACGAATGAAAGGATTATAAAATGTGGTATACCCATACAATGGAATATCTATCAATCAGCAATAAAAAAGAATAAAATATAATTATATGTTAAAATGTGGGTGAACTTTGAAAACATTAAGTGAAAGATGCCAGTCACAAAAAACCACCTACTGTATTATATGATTCCATTTATATGAAATAGAAGCAAACTGACGAAGACAGAAAGTAGATTAGGGTTGCCTATGGCTTGCAAGGTTGGAAAGTAGGAAGGAAATGGGGAATGACTGCTAACAGATAAGGCATTTCTTTTAGGGGTGATGAAAATGTTCTAAAGTTGAATGTGGTGATTGTTGCCCAACTGTATGAATATACTAAAACCAATGAATTGTATTCTTTAAATGAGTGAACTGAATGGTATATAAACTATATCTCAGTAAAATTTTTAATTAAAAAATACAAATAAAGGAAACTATTTGAGGTAAAACAGTATCAGGAGAGCCAAATCATGTGACGCCATATTTTCTTATCCTGTACATGTACCCTAAATGGAATGGAAACTCACTGAAGTGTTTTTAAACAGGGAAATACCATGATTACACATTTTGCAATGTTTGGAGAACAGACTGGAAGAGAACAAAACTGAACTTGAGAGTTCAATTAAAAGACTAAAGTCTGGAGAGGGATAATGGTGATAATGGGACTCTGAGATGAACAGTATTGATGGATGGATATGAAAGGTCATTGTATGAGAAGGTTTCTCCTTTGTAAATCTGAATGTGCGGTAATGCCATTTACTGAGATAAGGAATAACATAAATTTGTTGTTAATGTTGTGGTTGTTAGTTTATGAGAGGCTGTGCGTCAGTTTTTTATGTATTAGTTCTAGATACCTTTAAGGTATCTAAGTAAAATATCAGTAGGCTGATAGGTATACATATCTGACAATCAAAGAAAAACCAGAAGCTGAAGATACATGTTTGACAGTTCTAAGAGAAACTTAATCAATGAGAGAACAAAGAATACTGTTTAGGAAGAAACAGAAAGGAAAGAGAGGGAAGCAGTAAAATGTAACCGAGAAAAATACTTCAACATTTAAAGAATAAACAACAGCAACAAGAGCTGGCTTAAAAAGGACTGCAACGTAGCTTTAGAAAAAAGGCAGGAAAGAGTATAGTGTCATGACACAAAGAGGAACGTTTCAAGAAGGACCTAGTCAGCATTGAAGGCTGGTTTTCAAAGTGAAATACAGTGAGTAATGAAAAATCCCACTTGGAGTTAGTGACATGGAGGTATCATTAGGGACTTCGGTGAGGAGCCAATCTGGTGGAACGACAGAGAAGAAGCCAGATTGAAATAGGCCTGAAGAACACTGACTAGGAAGTAAGGCAACAGAAATAACTAGTTTGGCTGTGAAAGGGAGGCAAGTTAATCTATTGTTGGAGAGCAGAGCAGAGGAAAGGTGAGTTTTGATTTTTTTTTAAAAATCGAGATTTAAACACATTTAAAGCAAAAGGAAAAGAGTTGGTGAAGCTATAAGAAAAACAAGAGAGAATCAATAGTATTAGGTTTCTGAAGAGGTGGGAGGGAATGACACCCAAAGGACAGAGGGAAGGGCTGTCCCTAGATAGAAGCATGGAAAATTCTTCAACATGACAGGAAGGATATAATAAGGGAATAAAAGCACTTGTAGGTTAGGTATATACACCTCTTAGGGGAAGTTCAAAAAATCCTGTCTGATGGCTTTCATTTTTTTCTGTAGCAGGAAGCAAAGTCATCTGCTAAGAGTGAGAAGAAAAGTGGGAGGATGAGAGATTTGAAAACAGTGAAGGTTTAAATAGTTGCCTGTCAGATTCCTATGGGATGTTTATTCCTTGTTAGTTTCAACATATTCCATTACCCTTTTTCGCTTTATTATATACCCACATTTAACTATAGTTTTTTATATGAAATAACTGTATCAACAATTTCTTTGATTTTATTTTCAATCAGAATACAAAATTCAACTGTGCTATTACAACCATCACATTAATAATTCATCTATAATGCATCCTGTTAACTCTCTTATTTAAAACTCAAAGATGTGTATATCATCTTACCTAAATGAATTTCAGAACTACCCATTATGCTTATAAGGTAAGCAATCATTTATCATATATACAAATTTTACCTCCACACTGTAGAAGACATACTACTTGTTTAGAGGACTTTTTTCCACATTACTTAACTGTGGTGTATCGCTTACAAGGATGGCCTCAATAATCCTTCCTTGTGCACACTGCCATTGTAGTACTGTGACTTCCCTACTCCTACCATCAATAGTAAAGTCTTTCTACTTCGTATCAACATAGGCTGGCCCTGTGATATTCTTTGACCTATAAAATTCTACAGAAGTGGACCAAGTGAATTCCCAACCTAGATTTTAAGAGCCCTTGTAGCTGCTACTATTGCCTTCCTGGAATGTGGTACATGAAGAAGCTCCAGCTAGCCTTCTGGAAGATGAGAGACCACGTGGAAAAAGGCCCAGCCAACAGTACCAACTCCCAGACATGAGAGTGATGTCATTTTAGACCATCTAGGCCCCACCATATGAGAGACCCTAGGTGATTCAGCAGAACTGTCCACCAAAACCCAGACTGAATTGCCAACTCACAGAATCATGAGCAAATAAAACTTTTACAACAGTCTGAAACAATGACCTAATTTTTAATTTCCATTTCTATTAAAAAATATAGAAAAAATACTGAATATATAATCTTAGCACTTTTCTCATGGAAACATCATGAATAATATCACGTTTATTTGTCACACTATTTATTTTGCACCTAAACTTAAAGCTTCTTTAAAACAAAGTGACCAGTCAGAGTCTTGAGGTACAGCCATTCACTCATTTATTTATTAGTCATACTATGTGTCAGAATCATTCCAGAATCACAGACCATTTATCAGTGAACAAAGATATCAAAATGTCTGCCTTGCACTGGGAGTTACAGACAACCCAATTCCAAAATATATTATCTTCTGATATATTAGTATTATAATGACATCAACAATTTTCAAGGGAAGAACATGTAAAGAGAAATGTATACTAATAATTACTCTTACCCTCATGCCAAGCACCAAGAACCCAATCTCTTCCATTAACGGGTACTTGCTGACCTGTTGCTGAATCTTCTCAGATGAGGCAAAAGGATCATAGCTTTTTCGCCCTATCTTTACATCCATTATACAGGGCTTATTAAACTTATGGGTCACATCTTCCAGTTTTAGGTATAAATCTGTTATTAAAGAAAAACCTTAATTAGTAATGGGTAAACACTGCTACTCAAGTAACTGCCAGAGGAAAACAAAATGAGTAAATCTTAAAACTGAGAAAAATGTGAAAACAAACCCAGAGTCAACAATTGTTATGACTCTACCTGAAAAAAAAAGACTAACAAATTTACAAGTATAAATATCACAGAGAAGAAACTCTTGTAGTGAATTCAATCATAAGAAAAAGATATAAAGTAGAAAAAGGTTTCCAAGGACATTGGAAAGGCAGTGAGTTTACTTCAAAAAATGTTCCAGAATGCATTCCCTTTTTGAATACAGTTTATGCCATCTATGCCTCAGCAGATCTCTTAGTATTTTAATCACTTTTTACTTAAAATTACTAACAGGAATAAATCCTTCCCACAGAGTATATCAGAAGTATAGATTAAGAAAGATAAATCAATCCAAATGATGGTCACTACCAAATACACATTCCAGTCTTACTAGTCTCAAAGGAAAAACAAGCATCTTGCTTTTTAGAACACAAGCAGTCCTCAGAAGTTCATCCTGCATACATCTTCCCACCTAAAACTATTAAAAATGGAGATTCAAATTAAAAATTATAGATGTCCCCATTGTAGCTGAACTACTTGCAGCTTTAGTTTGAAAGTAAGGGTCTAGATGCACTGAGAGATGCATAAGGAAAGAAATTCTTCCTTCCTTTCCTCAGTGAAACAATCTTCCCAAAGTCCTGAATGAGATCATAAGTTTCAGTTATGAATGTAATAAGAAGCATTTCTCCTCAAAACTTACCTCAAAGACAGGAGAGATTACATCTGCTTTTTATCAAAGTAACAAAGTTAGAGGAGGTATTTTCTATGAGTTAAATAAAAGGCTACCAGGGGAAAAAAGAAAACCTACCTCTAATGTCTTCTTTCTCCCTGTCCCACCAAGACTAGCATAGTTATTAAATTACAACAAAGAAGTCTCTGCTGAACCAAAAATAAAAACAGCACTGGTAGGGCTTGAGAAAGTTTTAAGCCCCTTAGATTTAAGGGGCTCAAGTCTTCCTTAAAAAGCTAAGAACTAAAGAGGTAAATTTTACCCCTTAGTCAAAGGAAGATGGGGGGCAGGGTATGACTGTATAGAACTAGGTGAAGGCAAGCCCAAATATGACAAAAAAGGAATGAACTGCAGCCTAAGAGAACAACAATGACATACAAGAAGGAATATGTCACATTTTAAAGAAAGGATTGCACAAAAAAGACATACTCAACAAGATAAAAGAAAACAAAAGGTCTGGACACAGACATGAAACTGCTGACAGTGAAAGGCAATGGAACAAGTGGGAATATCCTGATCAAGGAACTGGAACCCACCCAAGCTTCTGTGCTTTAACAAAGAACCACAGGATGGATGAGAAGATGGGGAAGGAACAGCACAGGACAGTGCCCTTCAGACTGTCCTCCCATCTCCAACTCCATTGAGCAGAAAAGAAGGAAACAGATCCATCTTCTCTAAGCTATATAAAAATTTCAGTAACAGGCTTGTACTTCAAATATCAGAAAAGTGTAATTAGATCAATACAGTAAATCACTGACATTCACAAATTCATTATTAATTTCCCTAACTTCTGAGACCCCCAAACTCTTATTGAGGTGAGGCTTTGTAATGGGAGTACAAAAATAGTGAATATAGCTACCACAACATCCAAATCTCAGTGCAGGGTTATTATTGTCTAATTGCCAATTTGGTAGTAACTTTAAAAAAAACAATAAACTGTTTTTTGTAATAAGGGATGACAGAAGCTAGAATAGAGACTTTGCAAATGAATATGAAATCCCTATTTCTTCCTTCTCTCTTGGGAAGAAGAAAATAAAAAGGCAAATACTCTGTATAGCAGGAATACAAAAAAGTTTTGCTGAATATATCAATGTTAGCCCTTTTAATTCCTACTGCCCAGTGTGACTTGGATTTGGCCTTCCTCATACTACAATAAATTCAGTCATTCCTTAAGTAAACATACCTGAGTACCATGTTTTATTTGACATTTATTTCAACTAGTATTTTAACTTTACTTTTTCTTTACCTTACTTTCAGGTTCTTGCTGTTTTAGATGATTGGAATTACCAAATAACTGATAGATCATTGATTATTACCCTTAAATTAATAATCCTTAAAGCCTACTGATGGTTGCTCTACTGTTTTTAGTTCTCTGGCCTTGATTTTTTTTTTAGTTAAAAGAATTTGAGATTCTCATTCCTAATTTTTCAAATTATAAAAGTAAACATCAAAGCCTGCTTTAGAGATACAGAATTTTAAAGAAAGAACATGATGTTATGTATCTAGCAGCTTGTCACAAGTGCTTTTGGAGGAAATAGGTAAATAGGAAAATGGAGTATGATCTGAGTATTGTGTCTTCACTGATTTTTTAATAGACTGTCATCACTAGGAAAAAAATCTGAATACTGACTCTCAGAAAAATGCTATTAGCAAATTATTTCACTAGAGTAGAGCTTAATTCAAAGCAGGACAATCATGACATTCTGTAAATTAAGTGATTAAAGGAATTTTATTACAGGGGAGCCTCACTTGTAAGGCAATGCCACAGGCTAGATGACAAAGGACGGTTTTTTTCAGCAAGACTAGTCTGGGTATGGAGTACAGCAGTATTTTTTCAATTTTTCGGTAAACAAAATATGCTCTAAAACTCATCCAGAAAAATCAGATGATCTAAAGAATGAGATAAAGGTTCTACCTGGAATAGTTTAAGTTTATTCTGACCAAGGTCAAGGAAATTAATTTAAAGTTTAATAAGATGTTTGGAAAATATCTTGAAAAGAATTATATGATTATTTTATATGACATATCTTGCAAGTGAAGACAGAATTTTGAATATTAAAAAAGATTTTTACATATATATACACGTATGTGCATGTGTATATAAATCACAAAGATTGACAGAATAATAACTAGGTTTATCTTTTTAAATTCTCAAAAGCACTATTTAGGACAACAGATTCTGATAAAGCCAGTTAGTTGATCAGAGGTCCAAAGATGGGCATTTGTGAACTTCACATCTAAGAGAAATGTTCTATAAAACTTAATCTTGGTATTTATAATAAATGAAAGGACATCTGCTTTTCATAAATACACAGAGCTCATTACAGGAGGTCACAATGACTAAAAATAAAGTATAAGAGGCTGTGGGTGTAAGAGATAATTGTATTATTTATCTATTAGTTTATGGAAAATGTATATAGAATTTCTACAGTTCCTCAATTTTTTTAAGTTAAATATCATGAAAATAACTAGTAGGTCTTCCAAAATATACCACTTCGTGCTTTTATAAGCAGACTATTAGGTAAGATTTCTCAGTGGGTTTACCAATAATATGGTTAGCATGTACAAAATATTTATCTACTTCATGTTATTGACATTAGTGTAAGATTACACAAGGTTACTATGAATGAAGAAACTATTTGAAATACATTTTCTACTTAAAATACATATTATATGTACTTATTTTAAATGTAAATTTAGTATAATACTTACATTGTTTCATAATACATTAAGCATAAAAATTCCTATAGCAAATTTTCGACTGCTAGTATGTAGTGCTGACATTCTAAGAAAGGTGAAATATTGTGGAAAAATCAAAGACCTACAAATAAATGAACAATAAAGATGAGATAACTAGTTCCTTTAAAGGAAAGACAAAGGAGCAGACATTTAGGGAATTGAAGGAAGACTTATTTAGATCCCATTAATAAATATTTTATTGTTTAAATTATGAAAATGTGGGTTCCAAGTTTCATCAAGCTTTTCCCCACTGTATCTAGAAAGTCTACTAGGCATTAGCTATCATCTTCATTTCTGAACCTCCCAAAAAGAAGAAAAAGCCAGGTGGGTACCTGTGCCCAACTACGAGGTCAAATGGAAACACAGAGAAGGCCTTGCTTTTGCTTTCCACATCCACCAATAGCCATTTCTGAGAGGAAGAGATGCTGAAAGTAGAGGGAATTCTAAGTAGAAAGCTTGAACCTCCAAATTTACAGTAAAGGGGGAAGAAGAGAACAGACATGTATAGCAGGGTATTTCAGTATATGCTTCCTGAAACTGGACTAGCAGGCGATCCAGAAACATACGAATCAGTCAGGCTGGAGATTACATTTGAACTCTCAATATGTTCAAGCCTACTTAAAGACGTACTTTGCTATCCCTCCAAATAATTATCACTAAAAAGCTTTTAATGGAACAGGTACTAGGCATCTAAGTGTTTATACACAGGTAAAATAAAAAAGTCTATACATGTATACCTTTTAATATATAACCAGGCCAAAATCTCAAAGAGAATTGCCAATAACCTAATGGTAATGATTGTATAATTCTATGAATATACAAAAAACTACTGAATTGTACACTTCATTTATTTTTTTATTTCATTGGAACATTTTATTTTCTCCTTGAAGGTTGGAGACTCCAGCAGAGAGAGCAGATTGATTTCTTGAGCTTGCTTGTCTCAACAAGGTAAACTTCTACTATGATTTATAGAGATCCTCAGCTGGAAGGTAGTTTGGATAGCCGCCTTGTCCAGATCCTATCAAACACCTCTGGATGTGTTCCCACCTCACAACCTTTCTGTAGCTCACAGCAACTTCTCGTCTTTGAAGACCAAGTTGTCTGGCTTTTTTGGGCCATCTATTCCAAAGGCCAGAAGAGGCTGTAGGTAAGAGCAGGTGTGGGGGATCAGCAGGGACCTCCTAGAACAATCAATTCAGGTAGAAAGTAGAAGTAAGAGCAAAGTCAAACTGCAGATGTTTGGCCTTTAGACCCAGCCCTAGAGGTAAATCTCCAATCCCTGGGAAAAAAGGGGAGGATTCCCAAGGGTTTCTTGAAGCATTTTTTTTGTGTGTGTGTGGAATGACTATCAGAGTAAGTTTATTTAACATCCTTCAACATACATAGCTACAAATTATTTTTTCTTGCGGTGTGAACTTTTGAGGTTTTTTCTCTTAACAACTTTTCAATACACAAGACATTATTGCTCACCATGCAACGAACAAGTTCCAATACAGTGAACAAGCTCCCACAAGGTGAACCATGCAAGGAACATAGTGAACAAGTTCTCACAAGGTGAACAATGCAAAGGCAGTCATATCAGAGAAACGAATTCAGTTACCATAATCAATCAAGTCAACTATGATTATTCATATGATTTTCATACTTAAATTATAAGTGAATCCCACATTTCCCCCTTTTTTGTATTAATTGACGCAAATGCATATGCATATATTTGTGGAAGGTACCAGAAAAATGATTAGCTGGGCTCGGCCTGTGACATAGCTTGTCACAGGCAATGTCTCTCTCGTCTGGAGGGGTGAGGTTCTATGCCTCACCTCAGTTGGCCCCCACGTTGCTCACCTGAGGTCCCTTGCAACTGTGCCTGTCTTAGGTTGTTCCTCCCATGAGGAATCTTACCCGTCTCTGGCTAACCAGCCATCTCCTGGGACCAAAGAGGGAGATAAAATACAAAAGAGAGGACAGCCAGCAGCTATAATTCTGGATAAAATCACAATAAACATGCTTATTTTCTTGCAGCAAATGCAGGTGGGGAATCAGTATATGATTTCATAAAGTTGTTTAAAAGGAATCACTTCTTTCTTGAAGTTAATTCTTGAAAAGTAGCATACGCTTGTATTGGCTTTAAAAGACCAACAACTGCCTTCTGCACACACACTAGGAGAACAAGAATACAAATGCATAACAGTATTAGACCTACAATTATAGGCCATATCCAATGAAACAAAGAAAACCAATTTAACAATCCAGGCATTTGTGAAAACTTATCAATACCGTGATGAATGTTGTCTATTTGACCTTGAATAGTAGCGAAAAATCAGACAAATTAAAACAACACATCCCTGGAAATTGTTCACATCCCATATGTTCATTTTTTTTTAATCATTTCTTTTTTTATTAGCTTCTCCTAAGTATTCTTTTTTTTAATAATTTATTTTGGATCATTAATCTACAATTACATGTGCAATATTATGATTATTAAACAACCCCCTTCATCAGGTCCCCTGCACCAACCCTATTACAGTCACTGTCCATCAGCGTAGTGAGATGCTATAGAGTCACTACTTGTCTTCTCTGAGTTGTACTGCCCTCCCCATGCCCCCCCAACATTACATCTGCAATCATACTGCCCCTTTTTCCCTCTTATCCCTCCCTTCGCACCCATCTTCCCGAGTCCCTTTCCCTTTGGTAACTATTAGTCCGTACTTGGGCTCTGTGAGTCTGCTGCTGTTTTGTTCCTTCAGTTTTTTTCTTTGTTCTTATACTCCACATATGAGTGAAATCATTTGATACTTGTCTTTTTCGGCTTGGCTTATTTCACTGAGCCTAATACCCTCTAGCTCCATCCATGTTGTTGCAAATGGTAGGATTTGTTTTCTTCTTATGGCTGAATAATATTCCATTATGTATATGTACCACCTCTTCTTTATCCATTCATCTACTGATGGACACTTAGGTTGCTTTCATTTCTTGGCTATTGCAAATAATGCTGCAATAAACATAGGGGTGCATCTATCTTTTTGAAACTGGGCTGCTGTATTCTTAGGGTAAATTCCTAGGAGTGGAATTCCTGGGTCAAATGGTATTTCTATTTTGAGTTTCTTGAGGAACCTCCATACTGCTTTCCACAGTGACTGAACTAATTTGCATTCCTACCAGCAGTATAGGAGGGTTCCCTTTTTTCCACATCCTCGCCAACATTTGTTGTTGTTTGTGTTTTGGATGTTGGCCATCCTCACTGGTGTGAGGTGATATCTCATTGTGGTTTTAATCTGCATTTCTCTGATGATTAGCGATGTGGAGCATCTTTTCATGTGCCTGTTGGCCATTTGAATTTCTTCTTTAGAGAAGTGTCTATTCATGTCCTCTGCCCATTTCTTAATTGGATTATTTGCTTTTTGTTTGTTAAGGTGCATGAGTTCTGTATATATTTTGGATGTCAACCCCTTATCGGATACATCATTTATGAATATATTCTCCCATACTGTAGGATGTCTTTTTGTTCTACTGATGGTATCCTTTGCTGTACAGAAGCTTTTCAGCTTGATATAGTCCCACTTGTTCATTTTTGCTTTTGTTTCCCTTGCCCGGGAGACATGTTCATGAAGAAGTCGTTCATGTTTATGTCCAAGAGATTTTTGCCTATGTTTTTTTCTAAGAGTTTTATGGTTTCATGACTTACATTCAGGTCTTTGATCCACCTTCAGTTTACCTTTATGCATGGGGTTAGACTGTAATCCAGTTTCATTCTCTTACATGTAGCTGTCCAGTTTTTCCAACACTAGATGCTGAAGAGGCTGTCATCTCCCCATTGTATATCCAAGGCTCCTTTATCAAATATTAATTGACTGTATATGTTTCGGTTAATGTTTGGATTTTCTATTCTGTTCTACTGGTCTGTGGGTCTGTTTTTGTGCCAATACCAAATAGTCTTGATTACTGTGACTTTGAAGTAGAGCTTGAAGTCAAGGAGCGTAATTCCCTGTTTTATTCCTCCTTCTCAGGATTGCTTTGGCTATTCGGGGTCTTTTGTGGTTCCATATGAATTTTAGAATTATTTGTTCTAGTTCATTGAAGAAAGCTGTTGGTAGTTTGATAGGGATTGCATTGAATCTGTACATTGCTTTAGGTAGTATAGCCATTTTGACAATATCTATTCTTCCTGGCCAAGAGCATGGGATGCATTTCCATTTGTTAGTGTCCTCTTTAATTTCTCTTAGGAGTGTCTTGTAGTTTTCAGAGTACAGGTCTTTCACTTCCTTGGTTAGGTTTATTCCTAGGTATTTTATTTTTTTGATGCAATTGTGAATGGAATTGTTTTTCTGATTTCTCTTTCTGTTAGTTCATCATTAGTGTATAGGAAAGCAACAGATTTCTGTGTGTAATTTTGTATCCTGCAACTTTGCTGAATTCAGATATTAGTTCTAGTAGTTTTGGAGTGGAGTCTTTAGGGTTTTTTATGTACAATATCATGTCATCTGCAAATAGTGAAAATTTGACTTCTTCTTTACCAATCTGGATGCCTTGTATGTCTATGTTTTGTCTGATTGCTGTGGCTAGGACCTCCAGTACTATGCTGAATAACAGTGGAGAGAGTGGGCATCCCTGTCTTGTTCCCGATCTTAGATGAAAAGCTTTCAGCTTCTCGCCGTTAAGTATGATGTTAGCTGTGGGTTTGTCATATATGGCCTCTATGATATTGAGGTACTTGCCGTCTATACCCATTTTGTTGAGAGTTTTAATCATGAATGGATGCTGAATTTTGTCAAATGGTTTTTCAGCATCTGTGGAGATGATCATGTGGTTTTTGTTCTTCTTTTTGTTGATGTGGTGGATGATGTTGATGGATTTTCGAATGTTGAACCATCCTTGCATCCCTGCGATGAATCCCACTTGATCATAGTGTATGATCCTCTTGATGTATTTTTGAATTCGGTTTGCTAATATTTTGTTGAGTATTTTTGCATCTACGTTCATCAGGGATATTGGTCTGTAATTTTCTTTTTTGGTGAGGTCTTTGCCAGGTTTTGGTATTAGAGTGATGCTGGCTTCATAGAATGAGTTTGGGAAGTATTCCTTGATCCTCTATTTTTTGAAAAACTAAGGAGAATGGGTGTTATTTCTTCTCTATATGTCTGGTAGAATTCAGAGGTGAATACATCTGGTCCGGGAGTTTTGTTCTTGGGTAGTTTTTTGATTACTGATTCAATTCCATTGCTGGTGATTGGTCTGTTTAGTTTTTCTGTTTCTTGCTTGGTCAGTCTTGGAAGGTTGTATTTTTCTAAGAGGCAGTCCATTTCTTCTGTGTTTTCCAGCTTGTTAGCATATAGATTCTCATAGTATTCTCTGATAATTCTTTGTATTTCTGTGGGGTCCATCGTTATTTTTCCTTTCTCATTTCTGATTCTGTTTATGTGTGTAGATTCTCTTTTTTCTCTTAATGAGTCTTGCTAGGGGTTTATCTATTTTGTTTATTTTTTCAAAGAACCAGCTCTTGGTTTCATTTATTTTTTCTACTGTTTTATTCTACTCAATTTTATTTATTTTTTCTCTGATCTTTATTATGTCCCTCCTTCTGGTGACTTTGGGCCTCATTTGTTCTTCTTTTTCCAATTTTAGTAATTGTGTCTTTAGACTATTCATTTGGAAATGTTCTTCCTTCTTTAAATAGGCCTGGATTGCAATATACTTTTCTCTTAGAACTGCCTTTGCTGCGTCCTACGGAAGTTGTGGCTTTGTCTTGTTGTTGTCATTAGTCTCTATACATTCTTTGATTTCTGTTTTGATTTGGTCGTTAACCCATTGATTAGTTAGGAGAATGTTGTTAAGTCTCCATGTATTTGTGAGCTTTTTTGATTTCTTTCTAAAATTTATTTCTAGTTTTATACCTTTCTGATCTGAGAAGTTGGTTGGTAGGATTTCAATATTTTTGAATTTACTGAGGTTCTTTTTGTGGCCTAGTATGTGGTCTATTCTGGAAAATGTTCCTTGTGCACCTGAGAAAAATGTGTGTCCTGCTGCTTTTGGGTGAAGAGTTCTGTAGATATCTGTTAGGTCCATCTGTTCTAGTGTCCTATTCAGTGCCTCTGTGTCTTTACTTATTCTCTGTCTGGTTGATCTGTCCTCTGGAGTGAGTGGTGTGTTGAAGTCTCCTAAAATGAATGCATTGCTGTCTATTTCCTCCTTTAATTCTGTTAGTATTTGTTTCACATATGCTGGCACTCCTGTGTTGGGTGCATATATATTTATAGTGGTTATATCTTCTTGTTGGACTGACCCCTTTATCATAATGTAATGTCCTTCTTTATCTCTTGCTACTTTCTTCGTTTTGAAGTCTATTCTGTCTGATACAAGTACTGCAACACCTGCTTTTTTCTCCTTGTTGTTTGCATGAAATATCTTTTTCCATCCCTTCACTTTTAGCCTGTGTATATCTTTGGGTTTTAGGTGAGTTTCCTGTAGGCAGCATATAGATGGGTCTTGCTTTTTTATCCATTCTGTTACTCTGTGTCTTTTGATTGGTGCATTCAGTCCATTTACATTTAGGGTGATTATGGATAGGTTTGTACTTATTGGCAATGCAGGCTTCAGATTCCTGGTTACCAAAGGTTCAAGGTTAACTTCCCTACTATCTAAAAGTCTAACAACTGACTTTATATGCTATTGCATACACAATCTAAAGGTTCTTTGTTTGTTTGTTTCCTCCTTTTTCTTTCAATTCCATTCTTTATATCTTAGGTATCATATTCTGTACTGTTTGTCTATCCCTTGATTGACTTTGGGAATAGTTAATTTAATTTTGCATTTTCTTAGTAATTAGCTGTTCTATTTTCTTTACTGTGGTTTTATTACCTCTGGTGACAGCTATTAATCTGTAGGAACACTTCCATCTATAGCAGTCCCTCCAAAATACACTGTAGAGATGGTTTGTGGGAGGCAAATTCTCTCAGCTTTCTGGGAATTGTTTAATCCCTCCTTCAAATTTAAATGATAATCCTTGCTGGATAAAGTAATCTTGGTTCAAGGCCCTTCTGCTTCATTGCATTAAATACATCATGCCACTCCCTTCTGGCCTGTAAGGTTTCTGCTGAGAAGTCTGATGATAGCCTGATGGGTTTTCCTTTGTATGTGATCCTATTTCTCTCTGGCTGCCTTTAATAGTCTGTCCTTATCCTTGATCTTTGCCATTTTAATTACTATATGTCTTGCTGTTGTCTTTCTTGGGTTCCTTGTGTTGGGAGATCTGCGCACCTCCATGGCCTGAGAGACTATGTCCTTCCCCAGATTGGGGAAGTTTTCAGCAATCACCTCCTCAAAGACGCTTTCTATCCCTTTTTCTCTCTCTTCTTCCTCTGGTACCTCTATAATGTGAATATTCTGTTTGGATTGGTCACACAGTTCTCTCAATATTCTTTCATTCTTAGAGATCCTTTTTTCTCTCTGTGCCTCAGCTGCTTTATATTCCTCTTCTCTAGTTTGTATTTCATTTATTGTCTCCTCCACCATATCCAATCTGCTTTTAATACCGTCCATTGTGTTCTTCAATGATTGGATCTCTGACCGGAATTCATTCCTGAGTTCTTGAATATCTTTCCATACCTCCATGAGCATGTTAATGATTTTTATTTTGAACTCCCTTTCAGGGAGAGTCATAAGGTCCATATCATTTAAATCTTTCTCAGGAGTTGTATTCATAATTTTACTCTGGACCTGGTTCCTTTTGCATTTCATATTTTTGTATGGCGCCCTCTAGTGCCCAGAAGCTCTACTCTCTGGAGCTGCTCAGCCCCTGAAGCAATGCGAGGATTGTAGGGGAGTGGTATTGGGGCCTCCGGGGAGGATAGGGGTGTTTGCTGGTTCCTGGCTGCTATTCCTGTCTCCACTGCCTGAACCAGTGGGCTGAGCACACAGGTATAAGCCTCTGTGCTTTGCATTTTTGGTTGTTATAGACCGATCTTCCCTCTGGCTGGCCTAACACCGGGGAAGGGTTTCCCGGTTTCCAAGCCCAGTGGGGCTGGCCAGAAGAAAGGCGCACAAGTCTGCCTATCACAGAAGGGGTTCTTGGAGCTGTGTAGGCAGCCAGGGACCTGAAGCACCTGAAGATCGTGAAAGCTCCCAACCTGCTGGGCAGAGTGCACCCTGACAATTTTGTCTGCCTGTCCTTTCTTCTGAGCAGTAAGCTCCGTGCAATCCTTGCCCCTGTAGAAGCTCTCTTGCTAAGGGCTTCTTTGTTAGGAAGTCTCTCAGTCTGCCTGCCCTTCTTTTGTCCCCGAGCAGCTGGGTATGGATCCCTGCTTTCACAAGCAGCTGGATTCTTAGTCTCTCCAGGAATTCTGCCTGTCTTAGCTTTCCAACCCCCTAATTATAAGAGTATCATGCAAGCACCATGTAATGTAGGTTTGTCCAGATCTCCAGAGTTAGGTATTCAGCAGTCCCACATCTCCACTCCCTCCCTGCTCCGTTCCTGTTCCTCCCACTGTGAGCTGGGGAGGGGGAAGGGCTTGGATCCTGCAGGACCACAGCTTTAGTACGTTACCCTTTTCTGTGAGGGGTGCTCTTGTCTCCAGGTGTATGCAGTTTGTTGCCGTCCTCTTTCCCGTTGCTCTTCCAAGAGTAGTTGATGTAGCTTTACTTTCATATTATATGAGGTTTTAGGAGGAAGCCTGTCTCACCTCTCACGCCGCCATCTTTAATCCAATCTCTTCGAATTGTACACTTTAAATGAGTGTATTTTATGGTATATAAATTATATCTCAATAAAGGTATCATAAAATTTTTTTTTAAACCTACTGGTCAGCACATCCTATATTTTACTACTTTGGATTATAAAAACTCTATCAAAACTTTATAAAGCTTTGCCCAAAACACACAGGAAAATATGCCCAAATAAAAAGAAAAAAGAAAAAAGAACAAAAGGGCCATGATATAAATTATGTCATTAATTTAATACTATTTAAATTATAGTAATGTAAACCACAGTATTAACCTAAAATTTAAGAAAACAGTTGTTCTCATGATCCTGTGGGATAAAAATGTATAAAAGTTTCCCATCTTATATTTGTTTCATTTACAATTAAAAGGATAAAAACAAAGTGATTCCATAAACTCACTAGGAAAATCTAAGCTAAACCAATATGCATGGTACAACAGTTTTGTTCAATTCTTCCAAAGGAAAAAAACTGAAAAGAAATTGGAAATTCATTGAGGCACCTGTTGTTATTAACTACTGAACCACTCTATATTTGTATTCTTTTTAATTTCCCACCTTCTTTCCCCCTTCTATTACATTTTCTCTTCTCTCATTTCCTTGCATCTTCTCATCTCAGTAGCACCAGTATTTCCACTTATACTCAAATAAGAACAGTAGAGTTTACAAGGCATTCTCACATAACATGCATCTTCACAACTCTATGTGGTATTATTTTCAATTTATAGAAGAAAAAGAAGAACTCAGAAAGGTTAATGAGTCAGCCATGTTCACAAAGTCTGGAAACAACCAAGGTAGAAGTCAAGTCTGTTGATTTCAAAGTTACTGTTCTTTCTGTATCAGCATAGATGTCCCTCAAGATTATTTAGTACTGAAGACTAAAAAGGCTGTTGATTGCTAGCAAGTCCTTGATATTTAAATCATGTGCTCATAATCCTAAACTACAAAATGTTATTTTTTAAATTAAACTATTTCTTCTCTTATCCAAATTTTTTCTGTATGCTCTACTTTTCAAAATAATTATATAAATTTCTGTTATTCTACCCCTTCTAACAATCTTTTTTTTTCAACTAAGCATTTGCTGATCAACATGGGAGTTTTTTTGTTTTGTTTATAAAAACGTTTCTGGATTTTTTTATTTTTACTTTTTATTAAGGTATCACTGATGTACATGCTTATGAAGGTTTCACATGAAACACATTGTGGTTACTACATTCACCCATATTATCAAGTCCCCCCCCTATACCCATTGACGTCACTGTCCATCAGTATAGTAAGATGCCACAGAGTCACTATTTGCGTTCTCTGCAGCACAGGAGTTTAGAGCTGGTCCGTTTCTGACCTTGGCGAGTTTACTCCTCCTTAGGCAACCTGGTGGTCCCCTGCTCTCGGGAGGTCACCACACTGATGCCGAACTTAGTGAGGACACCCTATCTGCATAGCGCACTCCAGCTCAGAACTCCTGGGCTCAAGTGATCTTCCTGCCTCAGCGAGTAGCTCGGACTACAGGCATGGGAGGCTCAACTGAGTTTTACTTACCTAGATTCTAAGCTAGCATCATCCTCAGCAACCTCTGTTAATCTTTCAGTGTCACTTTAATAAGGAGTAATGATTTGAACAGCAACTAGTAACAAAATTAATTGGAATCTAGACATCTTACATTATAATGGAAATCTCTAAAAGCAAAGGTAATCATAAGGATCTGTGAAATAAATTTAACATATATCAGATATATATATATATATATCATATATATATGATATCAGATAAAGTATCAGATATTACATATCATATATGATGCTTAAACATAAATTTAAGTATCATTCATATCATATATACGATACCAGATAAATTTAAGTATCATATATCAGATATATATATATTTTGGACTAAAAGATAAAGAAAGAAAGGGGAGGGAGGGAGGGAAGGAGGAAGGAAGAATGGAAAGAAAGTTGGGAGGGAGAAAAGAGAAGGAGAGGTAGGGAGGAGAGAACAGAAGAGAGTAAAAGAGAGAAAGGAAAAGAGCTAAGCTCACTGTTTTCCCTTATACAATTAAAGTACAAAAGAATCCTAAATACCCAGGGGAACCACTGATTTGTTATTACCTTACTGAGGATATTCACAGAGAGATACTATGATTCCTTATACAAAACTACATAGAAAATGAGTAGAAGGAAGACAAAAAACTGAGGAAAATAACAAGCTCAAACTGGAGCCACTTTTCTTCCTTTTCTCAAAATGTGGTTCAAGCAGTATCTACATCAAAAAAACCCTGAGCTTTTATTTAACAAGCAGAGCACCAAACCAACATACATCTGCATAATCAAAATGGGGGGAGTTGAGACTATTAATTTGCTTTTTAACAGGTCTATGGGTGATTCTTAAACTCAGTCAAGTTTGAAACTCTTAACCCATTTAGGAACCTTCTTCAACCCATAAGCAGTCATGCTGCTTGTTTGATTAAATTTCAGTCTACTCTGTCAAAGGCCTTGAAGTGGCAAATGCTACTTTTAAGTATTAACCAATATTAAGAGAGAAATGCTGTGCCCTTAGATAAATCATTCTGTTCTCAAACCATGAAACTTACCACTATTTTTTAAGACTGCAATTTAAAGCCTGGAGGTGGGGGATAAAGGTGTGGGATAGGAGTTAGGGAGGGAATTAGGGAAAGAAAATATTTTGCTTGATTTTTTTTCCCCCATTCAAAATGGGAAAAAGAAATTGCCCAATAAATTAGGAAAAAAAGAACATCTGTAAATTAATATAGTATTAAGTACTAGCATATATATTTTCATTCAATTATAACACATTGTTCATTAACTTGTATATAACCACTTAAGAAACTGGTTATGAAAAGCAAAAGTATTATTAAGTTTTCTTTAATGAAGTAAAGCAAGATTAGAAAGAAAAGCACACATACACTGTTTTTATAATATGAGGGTTAGTTTTACATAAAGCCTTTAAAATAGCCACTCTCATGAATTAAGCCTAAAAATAAGGATTATTAATAAAAGATTACCATTTGGTGCAGTGGGAGGTGACCAGATACCATAATATTTTGGCAAATATTTTCGTAGCTCTAATAAAACATTGTCAGTACAATCAGCAGCATAAACCTAAAAGAGAGGAATATAACATTTGCATGTTATTTTCTTATAATGCCTTATAATTGCCCTACACATTTTTCAAATAAAACAATACTGGTGTATCATAATTTATTTGGTAGGAGTTTCAACTGGAAGAACATTTGGGCTAAGCAAAAAAGATTAGTCTGTGTCTCCAGTGAAACACTATGTATTGTTTAGAGCCCACTTTTCTTAGCTATCAAATTCTACTCTTTCATTGTACTTGAACTATTTTACAACTAAGTAAATTGTAGGTAACTCCTACGAAATGCAGTAATTCTTGCCCATAGACATCCAAATAAATTCTGGCCAGAGGAAGTTCAACTGACTTCTCTCCACACCCCATGGGTGGGGAAAGTTTAGTGCCTGTACGTAACTTGACTTCAACTTCCTTTTATTCCATACAGATTTGTACTTCTCTAATTTTTCCTTTCAAACAGTTTTAATATCTGCCTGGTTCACCCATTAAATAATGAGTTTAACAAATCTTTAACATATATTTATTTTATATTAGTAAGGGAGATGTGATTTTCCTCTTTTTTAAAAAAGAAATTATGCTTTAACTCAATGTAAACCTAATTATTGCTCATTTAATTCCTTGGTTTATAACCAGTAATAGTTCCACAAAATACTATACATGTTCAGATATCCTGGAACTAGATTCATAGCTTTTTTTCCCTAGAAAAGGAAAGAAAATATTTTTGTTTTAAAACAACTTGTAAGACATTTTATCCAATGAACTCTCACAATATGGTCTACCTAATTAGCCAAAGCCATTAAGGTTTACTGGTGTAAAATGCATATAAAATCTTAGTATTAGAGATCTAATCATATATGACAAACCATGTTCATATCAAGTAGTTACATAATTCAACATAATTCTACAGAATAAACTCAAGTGTGGAAGACACTCACCAAATACCAATGTGTTAAAATGTATTTCCCAGCCACCCATATTGAAGTGTGAGCAGAAGTGGTATCAGTCAATCCCAGGCCAAAGTAATTAAGAGCAGAGTGTACTTTATCACCCCTCTGTTCCTGGCACAATGACAGTGAGAGAAAAGTGTGCATGATGATGTAACAACAAGATGGAGGAACCAAGTGTATCTCTATGTACTTACCTAAATAAGTCCACAATGTAAGTAAAAAGATAAAAGAAATGGAAGAGTAGCAAGATAAACTCCTCTTCCTACATTAAGTATGTATTTTTTAAAGTATTAGGACTGGTATCCACTGCAAAACATTTCTACCTAAAAATGCAGGATAAAACATAGCAAAATATTATATGAAATAAATAGTTAATTTCCCAAGAGGGAAAAAAAAGAAATTCTATTTTAAAGTGAAAACCAAAATCTAAAATAAAGTGAAAACCAAAAGTGTTAATAAGCTGAGCAGTGGTATCTGGGCTACACAGAGGTCCACCCTCAGATTTGAACCAAAGGATCTATGAACTCAGGAACCAGGCACAGATGAGGACAGTCACCACACTGCAAAGGGAAGAGTAAATGAAAATCCAAATAATGAACAGTAAAACCCTGTGCATCTTTTTTCCTTCCCCTAGCATTATAACCCAAGAAGCTGGTGGCCAAGCTAATTGGGAAAAAGAGAGAAGAAGAAAACACATATTATTAGGGATAAAAATAGAGTCATACTCACCTCAAACCCAAAGATATACACAGAATAAAAGTGAAGGGATGGAAAAAGATATTTCATGCAAACAACAAGGAGAAAAAAGCAGGCATTGCAGTACTTGTATCAGACAAAGAAGACTTCAAAGCAAAGAAAGTAGCAAGAGATAAAGAAGGACATTACATTATGATAAAGGGGTCAGTCCAACAAGAAGATATAACCATTATTAATATATATGCACCCAACACAGGAGCGCCAGCATATGTGAAACAAATACTAACAGAATTAAAGGAGGAAATAGACAGCAATGCATTCATTTTAGGAGACTTCAACACACCACTCACTCCAAAGGACAGCTCAATCAGACAGAAAATAAGTAAAGACACAGAGGCACTGAACAACACACGAGAACAGACGGACCTAACAGACATCTACAGAACTCTACACCCAAAAGCAAAAGGATACACATTCTTCTTAAGTGCACATGGAACATTTTCCAGAATAGACCACATAATAGGCCACAAAAAGAACCTCAGTAAATTAAAAATACTTAAATTCTACCAGCCAACTTCTCAGATCACAAAACTATAAAAATAGAAATAAATTGTACAAAGAAAACAAAAAGGCTCACAAACACACAGAGGCTTAACAACATGCTCCTAAATAATCAATGGATCAACGACCAAATTAAAATAGAGATCAAGCAAGATATGGAGACAAATGACAACAGCACAAAGCCCCAACTTTTGTGGGACGCAGCAAAGGCAGTTCAAAGAGGAAAGTATATTGCAATCCAGGCCCATTTAAAGAAGGAAGAACAATAACAAATGAATAAAGTCACAATTATTGAAATTGGAAAAAGAAGAACAAATGAGATGCAAAGTCACCAGAAGGGGGGACATAATAAAGAGCAGATGAGAAATAAAATTGAGAAGAATAAACAATACAAAAAAATCAATGAAACCAAGAGCTGGTTCTTTGAAAAAATAAATAGATAAACCCCTAGCCAGACTTATTAAGAGAAAAGGAGAATCTACACACATAAACAGAATCAGAAATGAGAAAGGAAATATCACAAGGGACCCCACAGAAATACAAAGAATTATTAGAGAATACTCTGAAAATCTATATGCTAACAAGCTGGAAAACCTAGAAGAAATGGACAACGTCTTAGAAAAATACAACCTTCCAAGACTGACCAAGAAAGAAACAGAAAATCTAAACAGATCAATTACCAGCAACGAAATGAATCGGTTATCAAAAAACTACTGAAGAACAAAACCCCCGGGCCAGATGGACTCACCGCTGAATTTTATCAGACATATAGAGAAGACATAATACCCATTCCCCTTTAAGTTTTCCAAAAAATAGAAGAGGAGGGGCTACTTCCAAACTCATTCTATGAAGCCAGCATCACTCTAATACCAAAACCAGGCAGACACCACAAGAAAAGAAAATTACAGACCAATAATCCCTGATGAACATAGATGCAAAAATACTCAACAAAATATTAGCAAACCGAATTAAAAAATACATCAAGGGGATCATACACCATGATCAAGTGGGATTCATCGCAGGGATGCAAGGACGGTACAACACTCGAAAATCCATCAACATCATCCACCACATCAACAAAAAGAAGAACAAAAACCACATGATCATGTCCATAGATGCTGAAAAAGCATTTGACAAATTTCAACATCCATTCATGAGAAAAACTCTCAACAAAATGAGTACAGAGGGCAAGTACCTCAACATCATGAAGGCCATATATGACAAACCCACAGCCAACATCATACTTAACAGCGAGAACCTGAAAGCTTTTCACATAAGATTGGGAACAACACAGGGATGCCCACTTTTCCCACTGTTATTCAACATAGTACTGGAGGTCCTAGCCATCACAATCACACAAAACAAGGAAATAAAAGGCATCCAGATTGTAAAGAAGGAGTCAAACTGTCACTATTTGCAGATGACATGAGATCATATATAAAAAACCCTAAAGACTCCACTTCAAACTACTAGAACTAATATCTGAATTCAGCAAAGTTGCAGGATACAAAATTAATACACATAAATCTGTTGCTTTCCTATACACTAATGATGAACTAACAGAAAGAGAAATCAGGACAACAATTCCATTCACAACTGCATCAAAAAGAATAAAATACCTAGGAATAAACCTAACCAAGGAAGTGAACGACCAATGCCTTGAAAACTACAAGACACTCCTAAGAGAAATTAAAGAGGACACTAACAAATGGAAATGCATCCCATGCTCTTGGCTAGGAAGAATAAATACTGTCAAAGTGGCTATACTATGTAAAGCAATCTACTGATTCAATGCAATCCCTATCAAAATACCAACAGAATTCTTCAATGAAGTGGAACAAATAGTTCTAAAATTCATATGGAAGCACAAAGACCCCAAATAGCCAAAGCAATACTGAGAAGGAAGAATAAAACAGGGGGAATTATGCTCCCTGACTTCAAGCTCTACTTCAAAGTCACAGTAATCAAGACAATTTGGTATTGATTGGCACAAGAACAGACCCACAGACCAGTGGAACAGAGTAGAGAGTACAGATATTAACCCAAACATATACGGTCAATTAATATATGATAAAGGAGCCATGGATATACAATGGGGAAATGACAGCCTCTTCAACAGCTGGTGTTGGCAAAACTGGACAGCTACATGTAAGAGAATGAAACTGGATTACTCTCTAATCCCATACACAAAAGTAAACTCAAAATGGATCAAAGACCTGAACGTAAGTCATGAAACCATAAACCTCTTGAAAAAAACATAGGCAAAAATCTCTTGGACATAAACATGAGCAACTTCTTCATGAACATATCTCCCCAGGCAAGGGACAGAAAAGCAAAAATGAGCAAGTGGGACTACATCAAGCTGAAAAGCTTCTGTACAGCAAAGGACACCATCAGTAGAACAAAAAGACATCTTACAGGATGGGAGAATATATTCATAAATGATATATCTGATAAGAGGTTGACATCCAAAATATATATAAAGAGCTCAGACACCTGAACAAACAAAAAGCAAATAAACCAATTAAAAAATGGGCAGAGGATATGAACAGACACTTTCCCAATGAAGAAATTCAGATGGCCAACAGGCACATGAAAATATGCTCCACATCACTAATCATCAGAGAAATGCAAATGAAAACCACAATGAGATATCACCTCATAACATTTAGGATGGCCAACAATATCCAAAAGACAAACAACAACAAATGTTGGTGAAGATGTGGAGAAAAGGGAACCCTCCTACACTGCTGGTGGGAATGCAAATTAGTTCAACCATTGTGGGAAGCAGTATGGAGGTTCCTCAAAAAACTCAAAATAGAAATACCATTTGACCCAGGAATTACACTCCTAGGAATTTACCCTAAGACTACAGCAGCCCAGTTTGAAAAAGACATATGCACCCCTATGTTTCTCGCAGCACTATTTACAATAGCCAAGAATTGGAAGCAACCTAAGTGTCCATCAGAAGATGAATGGATAAAGAAGATGTGGTACATATACACAATGGAATATTATTCAGCCATAAGAAGAAAACAAATCCTGCCATTTGCAACAGCATGGATGGAGCTAGAGGGTATTATGCTCAGTGAAATAAGCCAAGCCGAAAAAGACAAGTATCAAATGATTTCACTCATTTGTGGAGTATGAGAACAAAGAAAAAATCTGAAGGAACAAAACAGCAGCAAACTCACAGAACCTAAGAATGGACTAACAGTTACCAAAGGGAAAGGGACTTGGGAGGATGGATGGGAAGGGAGGAACAAGGGGGAAAAAGGGCCGTTACGATTAGCAGACATAATGTACGGGGTTGGGCACAGGGAGGGCTCTACAACTCAGAGAAGACAAGTAGTGATTCTATAGCATCTCACTACGCTGATGGACAGTGACTGTAATGGGGTATGTGGTGGGGACTTGATGATGTGGGGAGTCTAGTAAACATATTGTTTCACATATAATTGTAGATTAATGATAAAAAATAATAGAGTCATAACCAGAGTAGCAGAGATTTTTTTAAATACTATGAAGAACTTTGCTGATTGGGCAATTTTGTAGAGAAATATAATCCAACTATATTTTACTATCACATTAACAAGTAAAAAATCAAGGTATTTAAGAAACTGAATCACTGGTTAAAAATATATCCCTTCGCAGGAAAGAATGAAAGGGAGAAAGAAGGTTGGAAAGGAGGAAAGGAAGAAAGAGCAAGTGACAGACAAGCAGCTTTGATGAATTTATATAGTTGATCCTTGTACAATGCAGAGGTTGGGGCACCAACACCCTGTGCAGTTGAAAATCCAACTATAAGAGACTTCCGGGAAGATGGCGGCGTGAGCAGGGCAGCAGAAATCTCCT
Source organism: Smutsia gigantea (assembly GCA_032199065.1). Lineage (NCBI taxonomy): Eukaryota > Metazoa > Chordata > Mammalia > Pholidota > Manidae > Smutsia > Smutsia gigantea. The sequence continues at coordinate 343,679 of JAVSCE010019485.1, forward strand.
CCCAACACTATATTTAACTACGAAAATACAGCAAATAGAACTATTCCTAAAAGAGAGACCAGAATACACAGGAAAGCGCACAGCGGGCAGCTACACCTGAGAGGACTCGGAACCCCAAGAGGTGGGTAGGATAGGGAGCCACGACCCGGTGGGACCCGAAAACTCCCACACCCCAGCGCAATGGCGGGAGGAGAGGAATCAGAGCTGGGAGGGGGTGGAAGTACACCCCGTGAAGTAGCCAGTCCCGGTGATCTGCACAGGGAGCGCTGACCCACATCGCGCAGTGTAGTGGAGATTGGAGAGACAGAGGGGCAGGATCTGAGCGGGGAACACGCCAGGGTGCTTGCAGCCAGCTCCCGGGAAGAAAAAAAAAAAAGTGCGCGCTTTCTTCAGCGGTCTTAAAGAGACAGGAGCCCAGCGGAGGAGCCGGATCGCCCCAGCACACTCAGCCCAGCAGGCTGGGAGTCCTGGGCAGTTTCAGACACCTTAGCTGGCGACTGAGGAAGCGTAGCCATACTTAACACTTCTCACTGAGATCAACAGCCTCCTATTCGTTCCCACCCCTGCCAGAGTGATAAAGGGCCCTGCGGAGCGGCGCAGCCAGGGCTGCGGAATAGTGGGGCAATAGCGCCACCTACAGCATTCCCACAGAATCTACGTCCGGTGGGCGTTTTTTTTTGTTTTGTTTTGTTTTTGTTTTTTTTGTTTTTTCTTTTCTTTTTTTGCTTTCTTTCTTCTTCCTTTTTTCTTTTTTTCTCTTTTTAAAGTCTTAAAGAGCCCAGCTGACATACGTGGCAACTACCAGTGACCAATTCTATAGCCATGAAAAGACAGAGGAATATGGTTCAGACCAAAATCAACCAGACAACCCCAGAGAGGGAGTCTGAAGGGATGGAAATGCACAGTCTTCCTGAAAAAGAATTCAGAATAAAAGTCATAACCATGCTGATGGACCTACAGAGAAATGTGCAAGAGCTGAGGGAAGTGAGGAAAGACAATGCAGAAATCAGACAAGCGATTGACGGGCTTAACAACAGACTGGATGAGATGCAAAAGAATGTTAATGGAATAGAAATCAGAGAACAGGAATACAGAGAAGCTGAGGCAGAGAGAGATAAAAGGATTTCTAGGAATGAAAGAATATTAAGAAAACTGTGTGACCAATCCAAATGGAACAATATTCGCATCGTAGGAGTAGCAGAGGAAGAAGAGAGAGAAAAAGGGATAGAAAATGTCTTTGAAGAAATAATTGCTGAAAACCTTCCCTCGCTGGGGAAGGAAATAGTCTTGCAGTCCACCGAAGCCCACAGATCTCCCAACACAAGGGTCCCAAGGAAGACAACACCAAGACACATAATAATTAAGATGGCAAAGATCAAAGATAAAGACAGAGTACTAAAGGCAGCTAGAGAGAGAAAAAAGATGACTTACAAAGGAAAACCCATCAGACTATCATCAGACTTCTCAACAAAAACCTTACAGGCCAGAAGAGAATGGTATGATATATTTAACGTTATGAAACAGAAGAGCCTCGAACCAAGAATATTGTATCTAGCATGATTATCATTTAAGTATGATGGAGAGATAAAACAATTTCCACACAAACGAAAGTTGAGAGAGTTTGCCTCTCATAAACCACCACAACAGGATATCTTAAATGGACTGCTCTAGATGGAAGCACTCCTAAGGCTAAAAAGATGTTACCAGAGAAAATAAAATCATAGCAAAGAAAGCAGACCATCCAAATACTAACTAAAAGCAAAGAATAAAACGCCTAGTAAATAAAGAATGGAGGAGGAAGAATAAGAAGGGAGAGAAATAAAGAAACATCAGACAGTGTTTACAATTACTTAACAAGAAAGTTAAGTTAGATTGTTAGATAGTAAAGAAGCAACCCTTGAACCTTTGGTAAGCATGAATCTAAAGCCAGCAATGGCAATAAGTACATATCTATCAATAATCACCCTAAATGTAAATGGACTTAATGCACCAATCAAAATACACAGAGTAACAGAATGGATAAAAAAGCAAGACCCATCTATATGCTGCTTACAAGAGACTCACCTCAAACCCAAAGATATACACAGACTAAAAGTGAAGGGATGGAAAAAGATATTTCATGCAAACAACAAGGAGAAAAAAGCAGGTGTTGCAGTACTTGAATCAGACACAATGGACTTCAAAACGAAGAAAGTAGCAAGAGATAAAGAAGGACATTACATTATGATAAAGGGATCAGTCCAACAAGAAGATATAACCATTATAAATATATATGCACCCAACACAGGAGCGCCAGCATTTGTGGAACAAATACTAACAGAATTGAAGGAGGAGATAGAAAGCAATGCATTGATTTTAGGAGACTTCAACACACCACTCACTCCAAAGGACAGCTCAATCAGACAGAAAATAAGTAAAGACACAGAGGCACTGAACAACACACTAGAACAGATGGACCTAACAGACATCTACAGAACTCTACACCCAAAAGCAACAGGATACACATTCTTCTCAAGTGCACATGGAACATTTTCCAGAATAGACCACATACTAGGCCACAAAAAGAACCTCAGTAAATTCAAAAATATTGAAATCCTACCAACCAACTTCTCAGATCACCAAGGTATAAAACTAGAAATAAATTTTAGAAAGAAATCAAAAAGGCTCACAAATACATGGAGACATAACAACATTCTCCTAATTAATCAATTGGTTAATGACCAAATCAAAACAGAAATTAAAGAATATATAGAGACTAATGACAACAAGAACACAAAGCCACAACTTCTGTGGGACGCAGCAAAGGTAGTTCTAAGACAAAGCTATATTGCAATCCAGGCCTACTTAAAGAAGGAAAAACATTCCCCAAGGAATAGTCTAAAGGCACAATTACTGAAATTGGAAAAAGAAGACCATGTGAGGCCCAAAGTCACCAGAAGGAGGGACATCATAAAGATTAGAGAAGAAATAAATAAAATTGAGAAGACTAAAACAATAGAAAAAAATCAATGAAACCAAGAGCTGGTTCTTTGAAAAAATAAACTAAATAGATAAACCCCTAGCCAGACACATTAAGAGAAAAAGAGAATCTACACACATAAACAGAATCAGAAATGAGAAAGGAAAAATCACGACGGACCCCACAGAAATACAAAGAATTATAAGAGAATATTATGAGAATCTATATGCTAACAAGCTGGAAAACATAGAAGAAAGGGACATCGTCTTAGAAAAATACAACCTTCCAAGACTGACCAAGCAAGAAACAGAAAAACTAAACAGACCAATCACCAGCAATGAAATTGAATCGGTAATCAAAAAACTACCCAAGAACAAAACCCCCGGACCTGATGGATTCACCTCGGAATTCTACCAGACATATAGAGAAGAAATAACACTCATTCTCCTTAAAGTTTTCCAAAAAATAGAAGAGGAGGGAATACTTACAAACTCATTCTATGAAGCCAGTATCACTCTAATACCAAAACCGGGCAAAGACCTCACCAAAAAAGAAAATTACAGACCAATATCCCTGATGAACGTAGATGCAAAAATACTCAACAAAATATTAGCAAACTGAATTCAAAAATACATCAAGACGATCATACACCATGATCAAGTGGGATTCATCCCAGCGATTCAAGGATGGTACAGCATTCGAAAATCCATCAACATCATCCACCACATCAACAAAAAGAAGAACAAAAACCACATGATCATCTCCACAGATGCTGAAAAACCATTTGACAAAATTCAGCATCCATTCATGATTAAAACTCTCAACAAAATGGGTATAGACGGCAAGTACCTCAACATCATAAAGGCTATATATGACAAACCCACAGCTAACATCATACTTAACGGCGAGACGCTGAAACTTTTCATTTAAGATCGGGAACAAGACAGGGATGCCCACTCTCTCCACTGTTATTCAACATAGTACTGGAGGTCTTAGCCACGGCAATCAGACAAAACATAGACATACAAGGCATCCAGATTGGTAAAGAAGAAGTCAAATTGTCACTATTTGCAGATGACATGATACTGTACATAAAAAACCCTAAACACTCCATTCCAAAACTAGTAGAACTAATATCTGAATTCAGCAAAGTTGCAGGATACAAAATTAACACACAGAAATCTGTTGCTTTCCTATACACTAATGATGAACTAACAGAAAGAGAAATCAGAAAAACAATTCCATTCACAATTTCATCAAAAAGAATAAAATACTTAGGAATAAACCTAACGAAGGAAGTGAAAGACCTGTACTCTGAAAACTACAAGACACTCCTAAGAGAAATTAAAGAGGACACTAACAAATGGAAATGCATCCCATGCTCTTGGCCAGGAAGAATAAATATTGTCAAAATGGCTATACTACCTGAAGCAATCTACAGATTCAATTCAATCCCTATCAAACTACCAACAGCTTTCTTCAATGAACTGGAACAAATAATTCTAAAATTCATATGGAACCACAGAAGACCCCGAATAGCCAAAGCAATCCTGAGAAGGAGGAATAAAACAGGGGGAATTACGCTCCCTGACTTCAAGCTCTACTACAAAGCCACAGTAATCAAGACAATTTGGTATTGGCACAAAAACAGACCCACAGACCAGTGGAACAGAATAGAAAATCCAAACATTAACCGAAACATATACAGTCAATTAATATTTGATAAAGGAGCCTTGGATATACAATGGGGAGATGACAGCCTCTTCAGCAGCTGGTGTTGGAAAAACTGGACAGCTACATGTAAGAGAATGAAACTGGACTACTGTCTAGCCCCAAACACAAAGGTAAACTGAAGGTGGATCAAAGACCTGAATGTATGTCATGAAACCATAAAACTCTTAGAAAAAAACATAGGCAAAAATCTCTTGGACATATACATGAGCGACTTCTTCATGAACATATCTCCCCGGACAAGGGAAACAAAAGCAAAAATGAACAAGTGGGACTATATCAAGCTGAAAAGCTTCTGTACAGCAAAGGACACCATCAGTAGAACAAAAAGACATCCTACAGTATGGGAGAATATATTCATAAGAAACATATAAAAGGTTGACATCCAAAATATATAAAGAACTCATGCACCTTAACAAACAGAAAGCAAATAATCCAATTAAGAAATGGGCAGAGGACATGAATAGACACTTCTCTAAAGAAGAAATTCAGATGGCCAACAGGCACATGAAAAGATGCTCCACATCGTTAATCATCAGAGAAATGCAGATTAAAACCACAATGAGATATCACCTCACACCGGTGAGGATGGCCAACATCCAAAACACAAACAACAACAAATGTTGGCGAGGATGTGGAGAAAAGGGAACCCTCCTACACTGCTGGTGGGACTGCAAATTAGTTCAACCATTGTGGAAAGCAGTATGGAAGTTCCTCAAAAAACTCAAAATAGAAATACCATTTGACCCAGGAATTCCACTCCTAGGAATTTACCCTAAGAATGCAGCAGCCCAATTTGAAAAGGACAGATGCACCCCTATGTTTATTGCAGCACTATTTACAATAGCCAAGAAATGGAAGCAACCTAAGTGTCCATCAGTAGATGAATGGATAAAGAAGATGTGGTACATATACACAATGGAATATTATTCAGCCACAAGAAGAAAACAAATCCTACCATTTGCAACAACATGGATGGAGCTAGAGGGTATTATGCTCAGTGAAATAAGCCAAGCCGAAAAAGACAAGTATCAAATGATTTCACTCATATGTGGAGTATAAGAACAAAGAAAAAAACTGAAGGAACAAAAACAGCAGCTGACTCACAGAACCCAAGAACGGACTAATAGTTACCAAAGGGAAAGGGACTGGGAAAGATGGGTGGAAAGGGAGGAATAAGAGGGGAAAAGGGGTATTACGATTAGCAGATGTAATGTTGGGGGGGCATGGGGAGGGCAGTACAACTCAGAGAAGACAAGTAGTGACTCTATAGCATCTCACTACGCTGATGGACAGTGACTGTAATGGGGTTGGTGTGGGGGACCTGATGAAGGGGTAGTTTAATAACCATAATATTGCACATGTAATTGTAGATTAATGATACCAAAATAAATTATATTAAAAAAAAAGAAGAAAATTCACCTATAACTTTTTACTCCCCAAAACCCTAACGAGTAAGAGCCTACTGTTGAAACAGACTCTTCAATACAAAGAACTGTATTTATGTAGAGGAGGACGGCGTGGGGGGGATGATAACATAGGTGAAAGGAATGAAAAGGTACAAATTTCCAGCTATAAAATAAATAAGTCACAGTGATAAAAGTACAGCATAGGGACTATTATCAATAATACTGTAATAACTCTGTATGGTGACAGATGGTAAGTACACCTATGTCGTGAGCATTCTGTAATTTGTGTATTTTCAAATCATTATTCTATATACCTGGAACTAGTATAGTATTGTATATCAACTATACTTCAATTAAAGAAACATTGCCTGTTGACCAGAAGCCTGATAACGTTAACAGTCTATGAACACACATATTTTGTATATGTATTATAAATGGTATTCTTACAATACATAAGCAAAGAAAAGAAAATGTGTTCTCAAATTCTCTTAAATCTCTAAAAATATTTTCCAACATATTTATTGGAAAACATCCATATATAAGAAGTTCAAACCCATGTTGTTCAAAGGGCAACTATATATTTCTATCAATCCTTTAAGGAACAAAATCTTTATCTGATACAAACTCTTCTACAAAATAGAAAAATAAATGCTCCTCAGCTCACTTTATGAAGCTAAAAGAAACTTGGTATCAAAACCAGACAAGGACAGTATGTGCAGAAAATAATAGTTCAATCTCATTTGGGAGCATAGCTGGAAAAAACCTTAAATAAAACTGCAGCAAACAAAATTCATTTATGCATATTATTTAAAAACAAATGAGAAGACATATCTGACTAGGTTTTAATCCAAACATGAAAAGTAGTTTAATAGTAGAAATCTACTATGGCATTTACCACATTACCAGATTAAAGGAAGAAACACATGATAATTTCAATAGATACAGAAATACTACTGAAGAATGTTCAATACCGATCCATGCTTTAAATTGTTTTTTGAAATAAAAATAGAAAGGATGCTGTGTATCTCCCCCTTTCTCAAGAAGCTGACTTGAATCAACTGCATTAGTGGGAGTCCCTTACCCTCTTGCCATAGTCTCTGACTGGTAAGAGAAGAGTTGGAAGTCCAGTTATTTTTATGTAGTTTCCTCCTTATCAGTTCATGCCTTCTCATAAAGTTACCTTCCCCAGGTTCCAGTAACCACTCCTTCTCCTTGCCCTTTCAAGCACAGGAATGGGATGGCATTATCTTTTGCAGGTGGCCTTAAACTCTGACCACACCTTTATAAACAGTCCTTTTATTAAGCTAACAGAGTGTACCATTTGTTTCTTGTCAGAACCTTGACCCACATATAAGAAGGCCATTTCCTTAGCCTAGGAAAAACTATCTGTCAAAAACTTACAAAGTCATACTTTAATGGAGAAATGTTACAAGCACTTCTGTGAAGTGGAAGGAAGATGCCCCCATCATTGCTTGTATTCAGCACAAACTGGAAGTCCTTGGCAAAAATATATGGAGTCAAAAGAGACAAACAAAAGTTCCAATTACATGAAGATGTAACTGTATATATAGAAAACAATTAGAACTGTTGGATTCTCAGATAAATACAAGTAAGTAAGAGTTCAGCAAGATTACTACATATAAGAACACTATACAAATAGCTATTTCATTCTTATATATTACCAATCATTGGAAACTTAATTCAAAAAATACTGTTTACACAACAGAATCACAGGTTCCAAGAAGGAACTAGTGGTTACCAAAACGAAAGGGGGTGGGGAGGGGTTGTGGGGAGGGAGGGAGAAGGGGATTAAGGGACATTATGATTAGCACACAAAATGTAGAGGGGGCCGCAGGGAAGGTAGTGCAGCACACAGAAGACAAGCAGTGACTCTACAGCATCTTACTATGCTGATGGACAGTGACTGCAATAGGGTGGGTTGGGGGGGACTTGATAATATGGATGAATGTAATAACCACAATGTTGCTAATGTGAAACCTTTATAACATTGTATTTAAATGATACCTTAATAAAAAAAATTTTTAAATACTGTTTACAATAGAAACAAAAAATAAGGTACCTAGAATAAATCCAACAAATTATGTACAAGACTTTTACAAAATAAATACAAAATACTTTCTTCAAAAAAGAGGTAATATGTAGCAGTTGACAGCACATATTCTAGAGCAAGACTGCCTACATTCAAATTCTGGGACAATCATTAACTACTTGAATGATTTTGATCAAATTTTTAATCATGACTTAGTGTGCACATATATCAAATAAGGATAAGAACAATACCTAATCCACAGGATGTTGTTTAGATTAAATGAGTCAATCCTGGGAAAGCATTTACAGCAGCCCTTGTTTTTTTATGTTGATTTTTTTATTAAGGTATCATTGATACACAATCTTATGAAGGTTTCACACGAGCAACATTGTGGTTAGTACAGTCCCCCCGATTATCAAGTCCCCACCTCATATCCCATTACAGTCACTGTTTATCAGCATAGTAAGATGCTACAGAGTCACCACTTGTCTTCACTGTGCTATACTGCCTTCCCCCTTTCCCCCCTAAATTACGTGCGCTAATCATAATAACCTCTAATCCCCTTCTCCCTCCCTTCCCGCCCACCCTCCCCACCCCCTTTCCCTTTGATAACCACTAGTCCCTTCTTGGGGTCTGTGAGTCTGCAGCAGCCCTTATTTTTGTTTTGCCTTGGTTTGTTTTTTTTTCACTTGCACCTAACTTTAAGAGCTAAAGCAATAAAATTCTTAAAAGAAAGCATGAGCACAAATCTTCATGACCTTAGATAAAACACCAAATATAAAATAAAAGAAAGATAAACAGATAAATTGGGCTTCAAAATTTAAAAACTTTTGTGCCTCAAACGACACTGCCAAGAAAGTGAAAAGACAACCCAAAGAATAGGAGAAAAGACTTGAAAATCATATATCTGATAAGAGACATTTATCTAGAATATGGAAAGAACTACAACTAAACAAAAAAGACAACCCAAGAAAACATATCTGAATAGACATTATTCCAGAGAAGAAATACACGTGGCCAGCAAGTACATGAAAAAATGCTCAACATCATTAGCCATTAGAGAACTGAAAATCAAAATAAATGACAATGAGATTACAACAATTCACTCTCACTTGGATGGCCATTTAAAAAAGAACAGCAAAAGGAGATTCAAGATGGTGGCGTGAGAGGTAAGACAGAGAACTCCTCCCAAAACCACAGATAGTGCGAAAATATAGTTAATACAACTAACCCTAAAACAGCAACAGAAAAGAAGGCTGCACCAGACTGCGTACATACCTCATGAACAGGGCAGACCTCGTGAAACGGTAATGTACCAAAGCCTTGATCCGGCCGGACCCAGGCCCCTCCCCAAACCCCAGCTCACGGGCAGGAGGAAGAGAAATGGAGCAGGGAGGGGGTGGAAGCCTGGGACAGCTGAATATCTAGCCCTGGAGATCTGCTTTGTGAGAAGAAACATACATTGTGTGGTGCTCTGGAGGATGGGGAGCTGGAACAGGCGGAGTGCTTGAGAGACAGATTCCCGCCATTTGTGGAGGATGGGATCAACACCCAGCCACTCTGGGACAAGGGAAAGGCAGGCGGTCTGACAAGCATCCTAACAATGAGACGGCTGCTGAAGGGGTGGGGTTTGCATGGAGCTTGCTGAGCGGGAGAAGGGATAGGGGGACAAAGTTGTCTGGGTGTGCTCTGCCCAGCAGATTGGGAACTTTGAGGAGCTTTAAGCGCTCTGTCCTGGTGGCTGCCTACTCAGCTCCAAGGCCCCCCACTGTGATACGCAACCTGCCGAGCCTTCCTCCTGGCCTGATGGCACCGGCTCGCAAACCGGCAGTCACTGCGCTGGCATCAGGCCAGTCAGAGGGAGGCCCTGCCCACAACAGCAGGAGAGGCAAAGCACAGAGGTTAACACCTCTGTGCCCAGCCCAATGGCTGTGATACAAGAGATAGGCATGACAGATGGGAATCAGAAAACAGATCTTTCCTCTGCCCAGGCACCAACTCCTCTCCCCTAAGATCCCCAACCTCACTCTAGCAGATGAGCAGCTCCAGAGACTGGAGCTTCTGGGCAACAGAGGGCACAACATAGAAATATGAAATGTCAAAAGAACATGGTTCAAATCAAAATACCACAAACCCCAGAAAAAGGGCCAAATGAAACAGAACTCACCAATCTTCCTGAAAGAGGGTTCAAAATAAAAATCATAAACATACTTATGGAGGTATAGAAAAATATTCAAAAACTCAGGAACGAATTTAAGTCAGAGATTCAATCATTATGAAATTCCATATCGAAAATGAAACATACAATGGAGGGATTTAAAAGCAGATTAGATGTAGTAGAAGAGACAGTAAATGGAATAGAAATTAGAGAAGAGGAATACAAAGAAGCTGATGCACAGAGAGAAAAAAGAATTGCTAAGAATGAAAGAATATTGAGAGAACTGTGTGACCAATCAAGACAGAACAATATTCGCATTATAGGGGTACCAGAAGAAGAAGAAGAGAGAAAAAGGGATAGAAAGTGTCATTGAGGACGTAATTGCTGAAAACTTCCCCAATCTGGGGAAGGAGATAGTCTCTCAAGCCATAGAGATGCACAGATCTCCCAACACAAGGGACCCAAGGAAGATAACATCAAGACATATAATAATTAAAATGGCAAAGATCAAAGATAAAGACAGACTTTTAAAAGCAGCTAGAGACAGAAAAAAGATCATATACAAAGGAAAACCCATCAGGCTATCATCAGACTTCTCAACAGAAACCTTACAGGCCAGAAGGGAGTGGCCTGATATATTTAATGCAATGAAGCAGAAGGGCCTTGAACCAAGAATACCTTACCTGGCAAGGTTATCATTTAAATTTGAAGGAGGGATTAAACAATTTTCAGATAAGCAAAAGCTGAGAGAATTTACCTACCATGAACCACCTCTACAGTGCATTATGGAGGGACTCCTATAGATGGAAGTATTCCTAAGGCTAAATAGATGTCACCCAAGGGATAGACAAAGAGTACAGAATATGATTCATAACATACAAAGAATGGAGGAGGAAGAAAAATGAGGAAAAAAAAGAATCTTTAGGTTGTGTTTGTAATAGCATACAAAGTGATAAATTAGACTGTTAGATAGTAAGGGAATTACCCTTGAACCTTTGGTAACCATGAATCTAAAGCCTACAATGGCAATAAGTACATACCTATTGATAATCACCCTAAATGTAAATCATCTGAATGCACCAATCAAAAGACATAGAGTCACTGAATGGATAAAAAAACAAGACCCATCTATATGCTGCCTACAAGTGACTCAATTCAAACCCAAAGACATATACAGACTGAAAGTAAAGGGATGGAAAAAGATATTTCATGCAACTGATAGGTAGAAAAAAACAGGAGTTGCAGTATTTGTATCAGACAAAATAGGCTTCAAAACAAAGGATGTCAAAAGATTCAAAGAAGGACATTACATAAAGATAAAGGGGTCAGTCCAACAAGAGGGTATAACCATTATAAATGTCTATGCACCCAACACAGAAGGACCTACATATGTGAAACAAATACTAACAGAATTAAAAAGGGAAATAGAATGTAATGCACTCATTTTGGGAGACTTCAACATACCACTCACTTCAAAGGCCAGATCACCCAGACAGAAAATAAATAAAGAGACAGAGGAACTGAAGAACGTATTAGAACAGATGGACCGAACAGACATCTACAGATGACTCCATCCAAAAGCAACAGGATACACATTCTTCTGAAGTGCACATGGAACATTTTCAAGAATAGGTAATATACTAGGCCACAAAAAGAACCTCAGTAAACTCAAAAAGATTGAAATTGTACCAACCAGCTTCTCAGATCACAAAGGAATGAAACTAGATATAAATGACACAAAGAAAATGAAAAAGCCCACCAACACATGGAAGCTTAATAACAAGCTCCTAAATAATCAATGGATCAAAAACCAAATAAAAACAGAGACCAAGCAATATATGGAGACAAATGACAACAATAATTCAACACTGCCAAATCTGTGGTACGCAGCAAAGGCTGTGCTAAGAGGGAAGTATATCGCAATATGGGCCTACATCAGGAATGAAGAACAATCGCAAATGAACAGTCTAAACTCACCATTAATGAAACTAGAAAAGGAAGAACAAACGATGTCCAAAGTCAGTAGAAGGAGGAACATAATAAAGATTAAAGCAGAAATAAATAAAATTGAGAATAAAACTATAGAAAGAATTAAGGAAAGCAGGATCTGGTTCTTCAAGAAAATAAAATAGATAAACCCCTAGCCAGACATATCAAGAAAAAAAGAGAGTCTACCCACATAACAGAATCAGAAATGAGAAAGGAAAAATCACAACGGACACCACAGAAATACAAAGAATTATGAGAGAATACTATGAAAAATTATGTGGTAACACACTGGATAACCTAGAAGAAATGGACAACTTTCCAGAAAAATACAACCTCCAAGGCTGACCCAGGAAGAAACAAACATCTGACTAGACCAATTACCAGCAAAGAAATTGAATTGGTAATCAAAAAACTACCTAAGACCAAAACTCCTGGACCAGACAGTTTCACTGCTGAATTTTATCAAACATTTAGTGAAGACCTAATACCCACCCTCCTTAAAGTTTTCCAAAAAGTAGAAGAGGAGGGAATACTCCCAAATTCATTCTACAAGGCCAACATCACTTTAATACCAAAACCAGGCAAAGACCACAAAAAAAGAAAATTACAGACCAATATCCCTGATGAACATAGATGCAAAAATACTCAACAAAATATTAGCAAACCGATTTCAAAAATACATCAAAAAGATCATCCATCGTGACCAAGTGGGATTCATCCCAGGGATGCAAGGATGATGCAACATTTGAAAATCCATGAACATTATCCACCACATCAACAAAAAGGACAAAAACGACATGATCTCCATACATGCTGGAAAAGCATTCGACAAAATTCAACACCTATTCATGATAAAAAATCTCAAGAAAATGGTTATAGAGGGCAAGTACCTCAACATACTGAAGGCCATATATGACAAACCCACAGCCAACATTATACTTAACAGCGAGAAGCTGAAAGGTTTACCTTTAAGATCAGGAACAAGTCATGGTTGCCCACTCTCCCACTTCTATTCAACATAGTACTAGAGGTCGAGCCACAACAGTCAGACAACACAAAAAAATAAAAGGCATTCAGATTGGTAAAGAAGAAATCAAACTGTCACTGTTTGCAGATGACATGATATTGTACATAACAAACCCTAAAGAATCCACTCCAAAACTACTAGATCTAATATCTGAATTCAGTAAAGTTACACAATACAAAATCAATACACAGAAATCTGTTGCATTCCTATACACTAATGATGAACTAGCAGAAAGAGAAATCAGGAAAACAATTCCATTCACAACTGCATCCAAAAGATTAAAATACCTAGGAATAAACCTAACCAAGGAAGTGAGACTTATACTCTGAAAACTACAAGACACTAATGATAGAAATTAAAGAAGATACCAATAAATGGAAACACATCCTGTGCTCATGGATACGAAGAATACTGTCAAAAAGGCCATCCTGCTAAAGCAATCTACAGATTCAATGCAATCCCTATCAAAATACCAACAGCATTCTTCAATGAACTAGAGCAAATAGTTCTAAAATTCATATGAAAGCACAAAAGACCCCAAACAGCCAAAGCAATACTGAGAAGGAAGAATAAAGCAGGGGAATTATGCCTCCTGACTTCAAGGTCTACTACAAAGCCACAGTAACCAAGACAATTTGGTACTGGCACAAGAACAGACCCACAGACCAATAGAACAGACTACAGAGAGCCCAGAGATAAACCCAAGCATATATGGTCAATTAGTATATGATAAAGGACCATGGATATACAATGGGGAAATGACAGCCTCTTCAACAGCTGGTGTTGGCAAAACTGCACAGCTACATGTAAGAGAATGAAACTGGATTACTGTCTAACCCCATACACAAAAGTAAACTCAAAATGGATCAAAGACCTGAATGTAAGTCAGGCAACCATAAATCTCTTAGAAAAATACATAGGCAAAAATTCCTTGGACATAAACATGAGCAACTTCTTCATGAACATATCTCCCCAGGCAAGGGAAACAAAAGCAAAAATGAACAAGTGGGACTATATCAAACTAAAAAGTTCTGTACAGCAAAGGACACCAACCTTAGAACAAAAAGACATCCTAAAGTATGGGAGAATATATTCATAAATGACATATCTGATAAGGGGTTGACATCCAAATTATATAAAGAGCTCACGCACCTCAATAAACAAAAAGCAAATAAGCCAATTAAACAATGGGCAGTGGATCTGAACAGACACTTCTCCAAAGAAGAAATTCAAATGGTCAACAGGCACATGAAAAGATGCTCCACATCACTAATCATCAGAGAAATGCAAATGAAAACCACAATGAGATATCACCTCATAACATTTAGGATGGCCAACAATATCCAAAAGACAAACAACAACAAATGTTGGTAAGGATGTGGAGAAAGGGGAATCCTCCTACACTAGTGGTGGGAATGCAAATTAGTCCAACCATTGTGGAAAGCAGTATGGAGGTTCCTCAAAACACTCAAAATAGAATACCATTTGACCCAGGAATTCCACTCCTAGGAATTTACCCTAAGAATGCAGCTGCACAGTTTGAAAAGGACATATGCACCCCTATGTTTATTGCAGCACTATTTACAATAGCCAAGAATTGGAAACAACCTAAGTGTCCATCAGTAGATGAATGGATAAAGAAGAAGTGGTACATATACACAATGGAATATTATTCAGCCATAAGAAGAAAACAAATCCTACCATTTGCAACAACATGGATGGAGCTAGAGCGTATTATGCTCAGTGAAATAAGGCAGGCAGAGAAAGACAAGTATCAAATGATTTCACTCATATGTGGAGTATAAGAACAAAGAAAAAACTGAAGGAAAAAAACAGCAGGAGACTCACAGAACCCAAGAATGGACTAACCGTTACCAAAAGGAAAGAGACTGGGGAAAATGGGTGGGAAGGGAGGCATGAGGGGGAAAAAGGGGTATTACGATTAGCACACATAATGTAGAGGGGGTGGGGGATACGGGAAGGCAGTATAACACAGAGAAGGCAAGTAGTGCTTCTATAGCATCTTACTACACTGATGGACATCTTACTATCTGATGTGACTGTAATGGGGTATGTGGTAGGGACTTGATAATAGGTGGAGTCTAGTAACAGTAATGTTGCTCATGTAATTGTACATTAATAATACCCAAATAAAATAAATAATCAAACAAACAAATAAAAGAAAAAAAAACAGTAAAAAAATACATTGATGAGGCTGTAAAGAAATTAAATCCCTCACACATTGCTGGTGAAAATGCAAAATAGTGCAGCTACTTTGGGATACACTTTGACACTTCTTTAAGGAGTTAAATGTAGAATTATCATGACAGCAAATCGACTCTTAGGCATATACCCAAAAGAACTGGCAACAGGTACTCAAGCAAATACCTATACATGAATGGTCATAGAAGCACTATTTACAAAAGTCAAAAAACAGAAACAACCCAAATGTCCCTCAGCAGATGAATGCATAAAGAAAAGTGCTATATAAGTACAATGGAATATTACTCAGACATAAAAAGGAACAAAGTGTAATGCATACTATAAAATAGATGAACATTACACAAAAGAAGCTAGACACAAAAAGTTATATATGGTATGCCTCCATTTACATGAAATATTCCTAATAGGTAAGTCTATGGGAAGCACAATGGTGGTTGCCTGTGACTGAGAAGGAGTAAAGCATCTTGACTTAAGGGATCAGGGTGCTAAAAACATTCTGTAATAAGACAGAGGTGGTGGTTGCAAAACACCTGAATGTACTAAAAAGTATTCCTAGTCATATGGTTAATTTGATGTTAAGATATACCTTCCCCCCCCCTCCCTTTTGGAGATTCACAGTGCACATTTAATACATTTAAGGCTCTAAAAAATCCTATAGTAAAAAGTTATTTAAACTCAACATTTTTGAGAAACACATAATCTCAGTTAACTATTTTTCAAATGTAGGTTACAACCCATTAATGGAAGTCAATTTTGGGATCAGAATAAAGATCTTTAAAAAATGAAGTAGAACAGAAATACTAGACTGTATCAGTAAAGATAGTCATTGTATTTCAGTAATTTTTGTTTCAGTCACATACACAGTATATATATGCCATCAAATGTACTTCTTCCTGCAACACCACCAGAAAACTATGAAAAACACCCTGATTATACAACAAAACAAATCTTACCTCACTTACCATATTATAGAATTCCAGCTCTCTTGGACCCCTTGGAGGTGGCTGTAACTGTTTCAAAACTGTGCCATCTGGATGTTGCAGAATACCTATAGACCAAAAATTACATGTTTTTTAATGCTGTAGTAACAGTGTACCATAGATTCATTCCTAAATTTACCGATAAACCACTTTCATAAATTTGTTTCCTTTTACTTATTTCAGAAATTTTAACAATTAACATATTTCAGTGCTTGTTTTATGCAAAGCACCAGAACACAAATTCTAAATAGCTTGGTTTTATAGTCTCCAGCCACTGTTTCTTTTATAGTCCTTGGACTGCTGAATAAATAGAACATATGTGTAAATTTTTATAGAATTTCTTTAGTAACAGACTTTCTGGGAGATACTAATTTACACAGCAAGCAAGTTAAAAGCAGTAGCATAAACTGATCCCACTTATAATTAACAGAAAAAAAGTAATGGTAGTCCTATGTGAATGTCCTACTTTGTAATTTTTTATGTTTCTCTCATGTTGTAAGAAAGGAACCAAAGAACTTTCCTGATTTAGATGAAAGATGAACTACATAGAATTGTACAGATAGTATGGGACCACCTAGCCAATGGGAAAAGGGGGGGCTGAAATCAGGCACTCAGCCCAGAACCAAAAGGGTCACCTTTTTATAATATGACCAAAGGGGGAGCCTTTTTCTAAAGTCATCATATAGGTACTAACACTGGCTCTGTCCCTATGCCATGAAGACTCCCTTATTCCCAAATTTATACGTTAAAATCTCAAATTTTCATATATTGAGATTTCACAAAATCATACTATCTAGAACACAAAGAGGACTCAAACAAATCTATTCACAGTTTGATAAAATATGCCACTTAGGATTCTATTTCTTTTAGCAAGTGTCAGGAACTGTTAATCATGATGAAAATGCAGAACTTAATCACTGAAGCAGAAAGTCTCAAGAGAGATGACAATCAAATATATTTGTTTTAACACCTAGATATAGGATAGAAAAAAAGGTAAATATTAATTCATATGGATAAGACTAGTTAGTAAGTGGCCAAAAGATTTTAGGACTTCAAGGAGTAGCCTAATATAACTAAAAATTACTAAAAAGAAATTTTGTTCCTAAAAGTTGGGATGTAAAACAAGTAAAGCTCCACTCTCCTGGTAATGGACATTTTCTAAGGGCTAATGCAGAGTGAAAGATGCCTTGAGGAACTGAATTCCAATAGGGTATGTTGGGGGTTTGAGGATGCAGCATAAATGAGGAGAGAACCATGCAGCTTAACATCTTGGGGCAGGCAACTAGTTCAGATACAGGTGAATCTGCCATTAGACAAATACATTTTAGCAGCCAAGCAGAAATCAACTAGATTTTAGACAATAGAATGGGGTAGCAGGATGAATTAAAGACAATAGTCCTACCACAAAAACTGATTGCTTGATCCAGTAATTCTCCCACACTACTCAGTCCGCAACACCCTTCCCCCCACCTAGTTTTTAGAGAAAGTAGCCATGAAAGAAAACATGGCAATCATAGGCATTCTCCTAGGAAATGCATTCCAAGATCCAAAAGTAAACCAATAATACATTAAATGGCAGGCAAATTCCTCCCAGCTGAAAAGCTGTCACGATAAAAGAAAAAAAGAAGCTTCCTGGATGGCTGAGCCCATAACAGATGAACTAAATCTAAGACTTATCAACTCCTTACCCTAAATAGAGGGAAGGACTAATATGCTATGTGGAGCAAAGCAAAACAAAAAATTGTAAATTTTACTCCCCACTGTTCTTTAAATAGAATGGCCAAAATCCAATTAAAAAAAAGAGACATACCAAAAAATTAGTAAAATGTAATGAATAAATAAAAGAAAACAGTCAACAGAAGCTGACACACAGATGATCAAGTAATTATAACTGGCACACAAGAACATTAAAACAATTAAAAATATGCTAAATAAATTATAGAAAAAAGTGTATATAAATACTGAACAGATGTATTTCAGAAGAGAAATAGAAAGTCTAAAAAAGAATCAAGAGAAATTCTAAAACTCAAATTCTAATATCTGAAATCAAGTGTAACTAATGGACTAAGAATAGGCAACAGAACAACAATGAATTTTAAGGAAGGTCAACAGAAAATATCTAAATTAACACAGAGAGAGATAAAATATCTAAAAAGAAAAAAGAATAGAGCATTAGGAACTTGTATGATAATATCAAGCATTCTAACAAACATGTGTTGGAGTATCATAAAGAGAAAAGAGAATGGGACAAAAAAAAATTCTGGACTTCCGATTCCACCCAGGATATGGAAAGCTGCAGGAGCCATCACTCCAATCTAGAAACAAGAAAAAGCTAGATAATCTACAAAATCATAACTTTTCTTGAAACCATCAGAGCACTGAGATTGTAAACAAAATAAAATCTAAGGAAAGACACACATCACCATGAAAAAGCAGGATATATGAGCACTGGTTCACTTATGGCAGAGCATGGGAAAAAGATGGGGCCACCTTACAAAGCAGTAAGAACAATTCAGCTAGAAACTTTAACAAATGGCTAAAGGACAAGTGTACGTTAGAGAGAAAAGTACATTACTCTGAGAAGCTGCAAATACTTCTGGCACCTTCTGCAGGGACCTATCTTCCAGACACTTAAGAGAAAGATGGGGGTAAGCCCCCACCCTACCAAAGTAAGTGATCATCAAAGGTACAGCCCTTGAAGAAGGGAGACACCACTTCTACAGTAAAGACTCTCACAAAATCTTTTCCCCTGTGAAAAAAATTCTTAGACTTCTGGGATAAGGGCCGTAAATCATGAGGCCCCCAAGGTACAGATGACCCACTCAGAAAGGGAAATGGTAAAACAAACAAACAAAAGAACAAAAAAAAAACCCTCTAATCCTCAGAGGTGAGGAGAAAATAGAAAAACCTTGGGTGCTGACTGTAGATATCTCCTATTGCTGGGGAGGGGAAGGGAAACTCATGTAAATTACCTGCTAAAGAGTTTGAATACCACATAAAAAAGGGGCAGGACCACTGAAAAAGCCCCATCCCAAGATTGGCTCACTTGTGGCAGAGCATGGGGAAAAGGGCCTACCTAATATTGAAGTTAGACCAAGACAATGGACAACACCTCTATAGTCTAGCATTAGGTTACCAATCACCAAGTAATAATCAACATTAACCTACATTTGGAGGAAGTGCACGAACATGGAGAAAACCCATCTCTGAGGCATGGGGTGCACAAGGGAGACTTAAAGCAGATTAAACAGGAATACTGAAAAAAATCCTCTGGCAAACCAGCCTCACTGTAAACATAAGCTTACAACAGGAATTTCAAGCCTACAGTGAACAGAAAGTGTATCAGTCTACTCAGAATTCCTTAACAAAATACCACAGACTGGATGTCTTACACAACAAATATTTATTTTCTCACAGTTCTAAAGGGTAGAAGTCCCAGATCAAGGCACCTTAGTTCCTTGTGAGAGATGTCTTCCTGGCTTCTGTGTCCTCACATGGCAGAGAGACAGAGTGAATGACAGTATGCATGCCCATAAGCATTCTCTCATGGTGCTTTCTGTAAGGACAATTATCCTCCTGGATAAGGCCCCTACCCTTATGACCTCATTAATCTTAATTAGTTCCATAAAGAACCTATCTCCAAATACAATCATATTGGGGGTTGGTGTCTCAGAATATGAATTCAGTGAACCACAATATTCAGCCCATAATACAAGGTATTACATAACAACAACAAAATTCAAAAGTGACTCTACTCCTGACTAGACTGGCTCAATCACCAATAGTAACACCCTAGTAGAAAAGGTGTATTTATTTCAGGCGTAATACTGTTTGCCTCAGGTGCTTTAGCCCTGCACATATGTCCAGAATTTAATTAAAAATTACACGACATATGAAAAAGACAAAAAAACACTGCCAAGAAATAATGCTCCAGGAAAGTTTTGAAGATGACAGTGATATTAAAGTTATCAAGGAAATTAAAAATAACCATCTTTAATATGTTAAAGGTTTTAACAGAAAAGGTAATAAACATTGTGTAAAGATAGGAAATTTCAGAGAGAACTTTTAAGAGTCAAATGGAATGCTGTAAGTAAAAAATGTGGTAATAGACAAAAAAACTCTTTCTATGGTTCATTAGTAAACATAAAACAGCAAGAAATCAGTGCATGTGATGACAGGTAAACAGAAATTAGCCAAATTGAAACACAAAGAAAAAAAGAAAAGAGTGAGAAAAAATCATAAGAAAGCATCTGTGGAATAGTATCAAACTGTTTAAGATAATTATCATTAGAAGCCCAGGCAAAAAAAAAAAAAAGAGAAAGGCACACGCATTATTCACAACAGCCAAGAGGCAGAAGCAACCTAAATGTCCATCACAGATGAACAGATTTTTTAAATGTCACATATACATACAATGGAATATTATTAAATCTTAAAGGAAATTCTTTTATGTGCTACAACATGGATGAGCAGTGAGAATATATGCAAATAAAATAAACCAATCACAGAATTACAAATATTATATTACTCTACTTATATAAGGAATCTGACATAGTCAAACTTTTAGAAACAGCAATTAAAATGCTGGTAAGAGGGAGGAGGTGAAAGGGATTAGTTGTTCAATGAATACAGAATTTCAGTTTTGCAAGATTAAAAAGTTTTAAGAGATACAGTGCACGAAAATGTGCAAATAGGAAACACTGCTGTACTGTACACTTAAAAATGGTAATTTTTACTAAATTTTACTAAACACTTAATAAAATGGTTATGTTGTGTTTTTACCACAATACAAAAAGAAACTGTGTATTTGGTGAGATTACAATTTTGTAAAATAAATGCAAGGTAAAATTTCATCTGTGGATGGGACATTCTAGGTAGTTTTTCTTTTCTTTTCTTTCTTTTATTTTTCTTGGCAGCTTTTTCCAGAATTTCTATAATGAACATACACTGCTTTTATTAGAAAAAATACATAAGAAAATACATGTATGCTAAAATAATTATATATTCTGTGTAATCTCAATTATGTAAATTAGTTACTGAAAAAGATAGAATTTTTTTTTCTTACTGACAGAAAGGGTTTGAGGAAATATCTGACTAATTAAAATGTTTCTAACAAAAAATGAAAATACAGAACCAAGAAGCTCAGTGAATCCTAAATAGAATGGAAAAAACAAACTCCTAGACATTTTAAATATAAAGACACAGATGGGTTTAAAGTAAAAGGCTAGAAGAAAGATATACCAGCAAGTACTATTCATAAGAAAGTTGACATATTAATATTATTATATAACAGATTGTGCTAATGTCAGACACAGCAGACTTCAAGAAACGTTATCATATATAAAGGACATTTCATAATGATAATGTCAATTCATTAAGACACAACAATCCTAACTGCACATACATAGTAACAGAGCTTCAAAATACATGAAACAAAAAATGAAAGAAGTGAAAAGACATAGTAATCCACCATTACTCTATGAATAATTGATAAAACAAGTACATATAACATTAGTAATGATATATAAAACTTAAACATTATTAAAGAGCTTGGCCACATTGACACTTATAGAATCCTATATCCAACAACATATACATTTTTTTTTCACATAAAAAGGACACATTTCGCAAGACTGACCATGTGCTGGACTACAAAAAACAAGTCTAAAGTCTAAAAGGACTGAAATCACATAGAGAACATTCTTTAACCATAATGGAAATAACAGTAAGATATTTGGAACAATACCAAATAGATGGAAAGTAAACACACTTTCAATTAATCCATGAATCAAAATTTACAAGAGAAATTAAAAAATATTTTTAACTAAATAATAATAAAACCTCAACATATCAAAACTTGTGGAATGCACTTAAAATACTGCTTAGTGCTTAGAGGAAAAAGTGTAGTTTTAAATGCTTGTATTAGAAAAGAAAAGAGAATGTTCCAATTTAGGATGCTAGATAATGAACCTATTAACCCCACGAAAGTGGAAAGACGGGAGCAAAAAATATAAATGAAATAAAAATTACACAATATAGAGAAATCAGTGAAACCAAAAAGGTTTTCAATAAAACTGATAAACCTCTACCTAGGCAGATGAAGGAAAAAAGAAAGAAAACATAAATAACCATTATTAGGAATAAATGAAAGATGGGATATTACTACAAATCCAAACATTAAAGCATAAGAGAATTATGAACTTCATACCAATAACTCCAACTAAGATGAAACAAATTGCTTTAGACACAAATAATTAAAACTGACACAAAAAGAAATAGAAAATCTGAGTTATCCAATGTCTATGAAAAACATTAAATTCATAATTTTAAATGACCTGAGACAACTGCAGGCCAAAATGGGTCAACTACTAAATTACATCAAACATTTACAGAAAAAAATACCAATCTTATCAAATATGTTCAGAAAACAGAAAAGTAGGAAATATTTGCCCACTCATTTTATGAAGCCAGTGTACTCTTGATTTTTAATAACCCTGACAAAGATTTCAAAGAAAATGATAACTATCTCAAATGAACACAATCTTTAATCAAATTTTGTAAACCTAATCCAGCAATACATAGCAGATAATTTAATATAACCATGTGGAATTTATTCTGGGAATGGAAGATTGGTTTAAATATTTCAAAATGAGTAAATACATTGATGTTTTGGGGAGACAGAAATCTCACTAAGAAAGAAGGGAGATACAAATACAGAATTGGAGAAGGCAAGGAAGACCCTATGGTACTAGACTGAAATTATAGGATGTGTATGAACTCAAAATATTTAGAGACGATTAAATATGGCGGTATGAGAGGTGAGAGAGACCTCCTCCTAAAACCACATATAATATGAAAATATAATTAATACAACTAATCCTGAAAGAGCAACATGAAAGAAGGCTGTGTCAGACTGCATACACCTGGAAAAAAGAACAGACCTCACAGAAAAGGATAAATACCAAAGCCATGACCCAGAGGAACCCAAGCCCTTCACAGACCCTGGCTCAACGGTGGGAGGAAGAGGAATGGAGCGGGGAAGGGGTGGAGGCCTGGGACTGCTGAAAACCTAGCCCTGGACATCTGCTCTGGGAGCACGAACATACATTGTATGGTGCTCTGGGATTAGTGGGGTTGGAAAGCTAAGACAGGCGGGATACCTGGGGAGACTGAGATTCCACCTGCTTGTGGGAAAAAGGGATCCATATCTGGCTGGTATGGGGGAGCAGTCCAAGAGACTTCCTAAAAGGGAGAGGGCTGCTAAAGAGAAAAGGATTGCACAGAGCTTACTGCTCAGGAGGAAGGACAGGTAGACAAAATTGGCCGGATGCACTCTACCCAGCAGGTTGGAAACTTTCATGATGTCAGGTGCTCCATCCCCATTGCTGGCTACATAGCTCCAAGGCCCCCCACCGGGATATGCAGCCTGCTGTGCCTTCCTACAGGCCAGCCTGCAATTGGCTCGCAAATCAGCAAACCCTGCCCTGGCATCAGGAGAGACAGAGGGAAGTGCCGCTTACAGCAGCTACAAACGCAAAGCAAAGTGGCTTACACCTATGTGTTCGGCCCACTAGTTCTAGCAGTGAAGACAGGAATAGCAGCCAGGAAGCAGGAAATGCTCTTTCCTCCCCCGAGGCACCAACACCATTCCCCTGCAAACCATGACATTGCTCTAGGGACTGAGCACCTCCAGGGACTACAGCTCCTGGGCACTAAAGTACACCATATACAAATATGGAATGTCAAAGGAACCTGGTTCAAAGCAAAATCTCAACAACACCAGAAAAATGAATGAGTGAGAATGAACGAATCAATCTTCCTGAAAGAGATTTCAAAATAAAAATCATAAACATACTCATGGAGGTACAGAAAAATATTCAAGAACTCAGGAACAAATTTGGGACAGAGGTCCAATCATTACGGAATACAATGGAGGGTTTTAAAAGCAGATGAGATACAGTAGAGGAAATGATAAATGAAATAGAAATTAGAGAAGATGAATACAAAGAAGCTGAGGCACAGAGAGAAAAAAGGATCACTAAGAATGAAAGAATATTGAGAGAACTGTGTGACCAATCCAAACAGAACAGTATTCGTATTATAGGGGTATCAGAAGAAGAAGAGAGAGAAAAAGGGATAGAAAGTGTCGTTGAGGAGGTAACTGCTGAAAACTTCCCCAGTTTGGGGAAGGAGATAGTTTCTCAGGCCATGGAGGTGCACAGATCTTCCAACACAAGGGATCCAAGGAAGACAACATCAAGACACATAATAATTAAAATGGCAAAGATCAAGGATAAGGACAGACTATTAACAGGAGCCAGAGAGAAAAAAAAGATCACATACAAAGGAAATCCATCAGGCTATCATCAGACTTCTCAGCAGAAACCTTACAGGCCAGAAGGGAGTGGCATGACATATTTAATACAATGAAACAGAAGGACCTTGAACCAAGAATACTGTAACTGGCAAGATTATCATTTAAATTTGAAGGAGGGATTAAACTATTTCCAGATAAGCAAAAGCTGAGAGAATTTACTTAGCAAAAACCATCACTACAGTGTATTTTGGAGGGAATGCTATAGATGGAAGTGTTCCTACGGTTAAACACACAGCCGTAAACACAGGTAATAAAAAAGAGATAGACAAGAGTACAGAATGTGATATCTAATATATAAAGAATGGAGGAGGAAGAAAAGGAAGGGAAAGAAAATAACCTTTAGATTGTGTTTGTAATAGCATACGAAGTGAATTAAGTTAGACTCTTAGATAGTAAGAAAGTTACCCTTGAACCTGTGGTAACCACGAATCTAAAGCATGCAATGGCAATGAGTACATACCTACTGATAATCACCCTAAATGTAAGTCATCTGAATGTACCAATCAAAAGACATAGAGTCACTGAATGGATAAAAAAAAAGACCCAACTATATGCTGCCTACAGGAGACTCACTTCAAACCCAAAGACATACATAGACTAAAAGTGAATGGATGGAAAAAGATATTTCATGCAACTAATAGGGAGGAAAAAGCAGGTGTTGCAGTACTTGTATCAGACAAAATAGACTTCAAAACAAAGAAAGTCACAAGAGACAAAGAAGGACATTACATAATGATACAGGGGTAAGTCCAACAAGAGGATAAAACCATTATAAATATCTAGGCACCCAGCACAGAACCACCTACATATATGAAACAAATACTAACAGACTAAAAAAGGGGAAATAAAATGTAATGCATTCATTCTAGGAGATTTCAACACTCCACTCACTCCAAAGGACAGATCAACCAGACAGAAAATAAGTAAGGAGACAGAGGCACTGAACAACACAATAGAACAGATGGACCTAACAGACATCTGCAGAACTCGCCACCCAAAAGCAGAAGGATACACATTTTTCTCAGGTGCACATGTAACATTTTCAATAAATCATATACTAGGCCGCAAAAAGAGCCTCAGTAAATTCAAAAAGATTGATATTGTACCAACCAACTTCTCTGACAACAAAGGTATGAAACTAGAAATTATACAAAGAAAACAAAAAAAGCAAACAAACACATGGAGGCTTAACAACATGCTCCTGAATAACCAATGGATCAATGACCAAATAAAAACAGAGATCAAACAATATATGGAGACAAATGACAACAATAATTCAACAATGCAAAATATGGTGGACACAAAAAGGCCATGCTAAGAGGGAAGTATATTGCAATACAGGCTTACCTCAAGAAAGAAGAAAAATCCCATATGAACAGTCTAAACTCACAATTAATGCAACTAGAAAAAGAAGAACAAATGAGGCCCAAAGTCAGTAGAAGGAGGGACATAATAAAGATTAGAGCAGAAATAAATAAAATTCAGCCGTAAGAAGAAAACAAATCCTACATTTTCCAACAACATGGATGGAGCTACAGGGTATTATGCTCAGTGGAATAAGCCAGGTGGAGAAAGACAAGTACAAATGATTTCACTCATCTGTGGAGTATAAGAACAGAGAAAAAACTGAAGGAACAAAACAGCAGAAGACTCACAGAAACCAAGAATGGACTAACAGTTACCAAAGGGGAAGGGACTGGGGAGGATGCGTGGGAAGGGAGGGATAAGGGGGAAAAAGGGGCATTATGATTAGCACATATAATGTAGGGGGGGCATGGGGAAGGCAGTACAACACAGAGAAAACAAGTAGTGATTCGATAGCACCTTACTACGCTGATGGACAGTGACTGTAATGGGGTATGTGGTGGGAACTTGATAATGGCGGGAGTCTAGTTACCATAATTTTGCTCATGTAATTGTACATTAATGATACCAAAATTAAAAAATAGTAATAATAATAATATGAAGAACAGGTAGTGTAGGAGCATGAAAAACATCCTTTTGGGACAGAAGATCACTTCCATAAAGCTTCTTTTTAAACTTTAAGTGCTATAAATGTAATCATGTTATTGTTATTTTTACACTTGTGACATGAAGAACGTCTGGGCTGAATGACAGTCCGTAACTTTGAGTTTTAGCGCTGGGTATGTTCCTGTTTCAAATGAGATTTCCTTTTTCACACACAAAAAAAGAATTCTCTGGGTGAACGGAAAAAACTGCCAAAGATTTCTTTGTTTCTTTTTTGGTTTTCTTAACAGAAGCTTGAGGGTTTGTATAATGCATGATGAAGCCATTAAGGGTTAAAAGGAGAGGATCCAACTAAAGAGATTTGGCTATGGGCCTGGAAAATTATCAGAAACTGTTGCCTTTCTTAGTGAGTGTCTACGATTTGAGGAACTCCTGAGGAGAGAAGACAGACTACCCTGGGTGTCTGAAAAAGAGAATTGTTGCATTTAACTAGCATGACTTTGGCACGGTATTTTGAAAAAAGCAGTCATACGTAATTTCACATACAAATATCTAGAGCATATCAGAGACTGAGAAGCCTCTTGAAAGCCTGAGAATAGGCTCATGTGGGTAAAAGGAGGTGAAACGCTTGGTACACAATAAGCCTTGGCAGTATCTGCTGTTTTTATTGGGGTGGGGGGTTTATTTGACGTATCATTGATATACAATTTTCTGTTGGTTTCAAATATACAACACAGTTGTTCAGCAGTTACCCACATTATTAAATTCTCACCCCCTCTACTGCGGGTACTGTCTATCGACGTGGAAAGATGTTGTGGAGTCACTGACTATATTCTCCACGCTGTACTGCCATCCCTGTGACCAACTCCTATTGTGATTGCGAATTATGGTGCCTCTTCATCCCCCTCACTATCCCCACCCACCCATCCCAACCCCTGCTCCTTGGTAGCCACAAGTCACTTCTCAGTGTCTATGACCACTAGTCACCTCTTGGTGTCTGTGAGTTTGCTGCTGTTCTGTTCCTTCTATTTTGCCTTGTTTTTATATCCCAAGGGTGGGTGAAATCATATGGTATTTGTCACTGAGCATAAAATAACACCTTCCTACCTGGAATTGAAAACCAATTTGGTAACAATGGGCACCTAGGCAACGGAACCTTAACAAGCCCTGGGCTAGAGCTGGGTCTCAACCACAGACTCCTCAGAAGCTGCGGCACTGTGGAAGGAGAGGTGGTAAGGATCCGACTGAGGCGCATCCTGACACCCAACTGAAGCAGAGAGGGAAAAAAACTAAATTCCAGTGACACTGTGTTGTAAGAGGCAGGTGGTTTTCCACTTGTTCACAAAGATGGAAAATTCAGGTCCCAACAGTGAAGATGTTTCTGTGGACCAGCAGAAAACTCAGACGGGCCAACTGGTTCAGGAGGAAGATTTCTACGATTTCTATGTAAGTAACCTGGTGAAGAAGATTACAAACTTCTGAGGGATAACAATTTGTTAGGCACTGCGGGGGAAAGTACAGAAGAACTGCTGAAGGGACTTTGGTTCATAGAAGAAAACCCACCACAGCACTCAGGTGAAAACAAAGACACAGACTCTTCCACTGATGAGAAGAGTGATGACTCTTTAGTAGAATGGCTTATCTCTTCAGAACAAACTCAAAATGTGAGAAGTAGGCACACAGAAAACCAGCCTTGGGGAGGAGCGAGCCAGATTGTTCCCACCAGGAAAAATTTTGTACCTAATTTACAAATAACGGTTACAAATGACATTAATGATGGGAGCCCAAATCTAGAGGATGAATATAGACTACGTGCAAGATTTTCCCAGGAAATTCTGGAAAATAGCCCAAGGCAAATGGAAAAACCACGATCTGAATCATCATTTGCAAGACCATCTAGATCAGAAGGAAGCACAACTGAAGCATTAAGGCACGTCCCACCTACCAGAGGCCAGTGAAGAAGAAGAAGCAGGAGCCCAGACCATCGGAGAACCAGAGCAAGAACCGAAAGTATGTCAACTCCAAATTACTGAGAGAACTTTTTAGAAGACATCATGAGAGTGTTTTATCTCAGACTTCTGAGCAGCCTTGGGTAAATGAGAGACAGAGTCCTCAAGCTGAAGAAACACCAAGACAACAAGTACCTGATTGTGAGTTTCCAAATAGGGGTCTTTTAGACAGAATAGCTTATAGAGCTCAGTAAACATCTGAGATAGCAAATGTCACCTTAGAAAATGAAGAAGGAAGGCTTAGGCATAGGTTTTCACATTCTGAGCAGGAAGATGCAAGAGCTCATGTCACTACCATCAGAAGTCCTCGTCACAGAATTTTAAACACTGATTTAAATGATACTGCATCTGATGTATATCAGAGCAGATCCATAACAGGGTTTAGTTATTCAAGGAACCTTACAGACAGGGACAGTGATATAAAGCCTGGTGTCTCACATTCAATTCCAGTCATGGAAAGGCCTGTGTCACCATATGCAAGACAGAGCTCTGATGATAGTAGTAGTTCTAGTATCAGTTCATATCCGAGATGGGATTCCTCTCTGATGTCTACGATAATTTATACTTCAAGCTCTAGCTGTGTGCCAATACGCGATTCCAGCCCTAGGTCCTGTTCCAGCTCCAGTGATGCAAGTTCAGTGGTGTTTGATGACACTGATGAAAGCCGCTTATCACAAGGCCCACCAACAGAGCCCTTCGAACAGAGCAGACAGAAGACCCCAATAATATTTGAAGAAAATAACTTTTGGGCATCCATTGATCTGGATCAGTTCATTTTAGATTATGTTAACTAATCTAGAGGACTAACCAAAGCACAGATTGACAACTTGCCTGTAAGATCTTTCACGAAGAACTGCACAGAGACATCCTGTTGTACTTGCATTACAGATTACGAAGAAGGCACCAAACGTCGCATCTTACCTTGCTTCCAGTTTTCATACCTACTGCAGGGATCGCTGGTTAGCCGAAAAATGCACGTGTCCTATTTGCCGCAGGGAAGTAGCAGATGCTGGTGAGAGATAAAATTCTAATGGGGATCTGAATTCTCAGCTATATGAACTATTACAGTGATGGATAAACAATAATCTGCCTTATGTCCACTTTTGAGAAGATGCTTAAATGTAACATCAGATTTGCATCTAATCTAAATCTGAATCTAAATTTAACACTGGAACTAAATCATAGGTTCCTGAAGGAATTATTGGACTTTCCCCAATTTCTGTTCCAGAATAAAAGGAAGTATGTAAAAGCAAGCAAGTTTCCCCTAACTATAAAAATGAATTTCACAAAAGAAGCCAGGCGGAGAAAGACAGGTACCAGATGATTTCATTCATCTGTTGAGCATAAGAACAAAGCAAAAACTGAAGGAAGAAAACAGCAGCAGACTCACAGAACCCAAGAATGGACTAACAGTTACCAAGGGGAAAGGGACTGGGGATGGTGGGTGTGAAGGGGGAGGTAGAAGGGGAATAAGGGGAATTACGATTAGCACACATAATCAAGTGGGGGGACATGGGGGAGGGTAGTATAGCACAGAGAGGACAAGTAGTGACTCTGTGGCATCTTGCTGCACTGATGGACAGTGACTGTAGTGGGGTATGTGGTGGGGACTTTATAATGGTGGGAATCTAGTAACCACAATGTTGCTTATGTGATTGTTTGATTAGGTTTGGTTATTGTTTGATTAATGATACCAAAATAAAAAATAATTAAAAAATAAGTATAAGAGCATAGCGCTATCCAATAGAGTAGCCACTAGCTACTTGCAGCTATTGAGGACTTGATATGTGGTTAATTCAATGAGACGTACTGTAAGTGTAAAACACACACCTGAATCTTAAAGATGGTACAAAAGAAATGATATAAAATATCTAATTATTAATTTTTATATTGATTGAATGTTGAAAAATAATATATGGGATGTACTGAGTAAAATAAAGTATAAAAATCTATTTCAGTGTTTAACTTTTTCAATGGGGCTACTAAAAATTTTTAAATTATTTATGTGACTCACACTACATTTCTGTGGGATGGTGTTGGTAGAGAGGATTTGAGTAACAGAAAATACAAGGTTGACCTGATACACCTAGCTAGTTGTATATCACCTTTGTACCTTCAAAACAGATAAGTAATTCCATTCCAATATCCATGAAAGGCTTACAGAAATATATCAAGACTTTGGCATCAGGCATACTGGGATTTGAAACTTAGCTCTGCCAGTTATACAGCTTGGACAATTTCCTTAATCTCTGTGAGCTTCGGTGTCCTCATCTGTGAAATGAGCCTAATAATAATAGCAAGTCAGCTATAATCCATGTAAAATAGGCAGCACAGGCCTGGCTATAGCAGCAATTAGACAGAAATCATTTGTGAAGGGAATGCTAGTTACTATAGATAACGAAAGACATGAATCAAGAAACAAAAAGTGTTTGGGGGGAAATAGAAGCAATCTGATCTATTGAAAGGCAGGAGCATCAGCGAAGAACCTTCTGAGAGAGGTAATGGCCATGTCATGGAAAACCTCTGGATGCCATGTCAGAGAGCTCAAATTTTATGAAGTCATGGGTGGTTTTTGAAAGGTTGTCTTGACAAGGAAAACCTTTGAAATCTATAGTAACAAGGACTAGTATTTCAGATAGATGACTCTCTTCATGGGTGGCAAATGGATTGGGGGGTGGTCAAAGCCCCATTCTATCTATCTATCGATCTATATCTATTGATCTATGTATTTAGAAATAGACCCATATCCATACACACACACACATACATACACACACAAACATGATAAAATATGTGAATGTTTGTGATCAATTACAAGTGGGGAAGGAAAATAAAGTACATCAAAGAAACCAAGTTATCACCAAAATTTTTCCTTGGATAATCAGGAAAATGGTTGTGCCTGTAACAGAGGTGAAGTAAACAGAAGGGAGAGCAAGATCGGAAGGGAAGATGAAGAGCTCAAATTTGGGCATGTAGAGTTTCACAGGTCTGTGGGACAACTAACTATAGAAGTCTAGCAGGTATTTGTTTAGTAAGAATCAAAATCAAGGGAGGGCTGGAGGTATTGTTTGTGAGTCAGCTGTACACATGGAAGCACAGACATTAATGGGACAGTCAAAAAAAATAATGTTTATTAAGAACACTGGTAAGATAAAAACTGGATAAAACTGGGAGAAGAACGAGATAATATAATGTAACAGAAAGTACAGGAAAAGGTCATCCAAGAAGCAAAGAGTTGTCTGTAAGGAGGAAGACAACAAAAAAGTCCAATAAGATAAAAGACTGAAGTATCCTCTCCTTTCAGAAAAATTTAAGCCATCAGATTGTAAGTCTGAACAATGAGAAGTTTGGAGAATGAAAGCATGAATGAAATCATAGAGTGTGCCAAAAAAGGTAGGAAAAGTGGTGGCTAAAATAGAAGTTAAAATGAATAGATTTTTTTAAAAATGATTAAACTATAGCCTGCTGTGCATCTCAAGTTAGATGTTGTACAGGCACAATAAGATAAACATGTTCAAACCTGAACTCATCTTCATCCAATTTTTTTGTTATGGAGCGTCAATATATGTACAGAGTGAGGGAAAGGACAGAGTAAAGATAATAATGTTGAAAACATAGGAAAAAGAGTGGGTAACTAATAGGGAACTATCCTAGAAGAGATGGGAGAGGCTGGTATCAAGATGTCCTTGAAGAGGGTTTGTCCCATAACAGGTGGAGATAAAACTCATCCTCTGACCATGGAGGCAGGAAGGTGATATTGGCAATGGATGCGGTCTTGTTACAGGGTGAATTGTGTTTGAACTTTTTCAGGAAAGTCACCCTGTAATCTTTTGAGGATAATGGGTATTATGTTAGGTGCAGGATTTGAGGAAAGTGTGAAAATTTGAAGTGATTTTTGACAGGGTCAGGGGAATGAGAAAACTAAGGAAAAATGAAAGAAATGTTGAGTGGGGTCTGTCAGGTGTACAATTTTTCAGCAGCCTGAGTGGCATGGTTAAGGTATTTGGCAGTTACCCCCTTATGCATGACTGTGTTTTCTGTGGTTCCAGTGACCCACAGTCAACCAGTGTTAGAAAGCAGATGATTCTCCTTCTGATGTATGGTCAGAAGGTCAATAGTAGCTTAATTCTAGGTCACAGGGCCTGTGGCATTCACCTCACTTCATCTCATCACGTAGTCGTTCTATCATCTCAAATCATCACAAGAAAGGTGAGTACAGTACAATAAGACATTTGAGTGTAGAAAGAGAGACCACATTCATAAAACGTTCATTACAGCATATTGTTTTAATTGTACTATTTTATTATAAACTATGGTCAATCTCTTACTGATTTATAAATCAAATATTGTCATAGTATGTATGTACAGGAAAAAGCAGAGTGTACAAAGGGCTCAGAACCATCGGTGGTCTCCAGTGCCCACTGGGGGTCTGGGAAAGTATGCCCTGCAGGTAAGAGGGAATTAATATATTGCAAAACTGACCTCAAATGGCCCAGTGTTAGACTAAATAGGTGCTGCATTATAAGATGCTATGTACTTGAAGGTGCTGGTGAAGACAGCTGCTGAGGGGAGTAACCATGAAGTTCTGGCAGAGTGAAGAAATGAGTGAAGCCAGACAGGGCCTAGAGAAGTGGGCAAGAAGGAAGAATAAGACTATGTGGAAGTGTCTGTGAGGTCAAAGAACAGAGAATTATGGAAAGGACGCATAAAAGAACTGGATGGATAGGAGATTGTGGTCAGGAAGTCAGTTACTATGAGTGAATTGATTTAGAGCAGTTTTGGGGGCTGATGACAAGGCCCATGGTGAGGCCAACGATGTGGCTGACTGAGGTGGGGTATAGACAAACATCCCTGGGATGAGGGCACCATCGAAAGGAGAGGCCCTGGTTTGGGATTATTCACCAGGTCATTCAATTCCAGAGAATGGTGGTACAACAGGAGGAAGATCTAAGATCTAAGTCAGATGCTGAGAACCTCAAGAAATGTTAAGATGTAATCAGGAAAGCAAGAAGATCAGCTGCCACATGACCTTCGAACATGGATGTGGCAGGCTGAATAATGTTCCTCCAAAGATGCCATGTCCTAATCCTTGGAGCCTGTGAATGTGTCACCTTACGCAGTAAGCAGAACTCTGCTGACCTGTTAGATGAAAGTTCTCGAGATGCAGAGGTATTCTGGATTATCCACGTGGGCCAGTGTAATTGTAAGAGCCCTTATACAAGGAAGGCAGGAGGGTCAGAGTCAGAGGCAGACAGATGATGGCAGAAGCAGAGGCCAGAGTGATGTGGGTCCTTGCGTCAAGGAATGTGGGTGGCTGCTAGAAGGTAGGAAAGGGAAGGAGACAGATTCTCCACTAGAGCCTCCAGAGGGAATGCAGCCCTGCCCACACCTCGGTTCTAGGAATTCTGACTCCAAAACTGTAAGAAAATAAACTGGTGCTGTTTTAAGCCACTGAGTTTGTACTAATTTGTTATGTCAGCCATAAGAAATAAGTGTAATGCGTTTTGTCCAAACTCACATGGGAGCGATAAAAGCCTAAGTAAAGACGGTTGTCAGCACTACCAGAAATACACAGGACAAAGTGCTGAAGGGAACATCTCATGGGAGAAGAGATCTTTGGGAACTGGCATTGCTCGCTGGCTGAATGTGAGGGATGGGGCTACTTTGAATGAAGCAAGGTCATTTGCTCCTAACTGATCAGAGTAAAATTATTAATACCACTCCTGAGAAAGATTTAAATGACATCGACCTCATGACTCTTCCTGAAAGGGAGTTCAAAATAAAAATCATTAACATGCTCATGGTGGTATGGAAAGATATTCAAGAACTCAGGAATGAATTCCGGTCAGAGAGCACAGTGGATTGTATTAAAAGCAGACTGGATATGGTGGAGGAGACGATAAATGAAAAAGAAACTAGAGAAGAGTAATACAAAGAAGCTGAGGCACAGAGACCAAAAAGGATCTCTAAGAATGAAAGGATATTGAGAGAACTGTGTGACCAATCCAAACGGAACAATATTTGCTTTATAGGGGTACCAGAAGAAGAAGAGAGAGAAAACGGGATAGAAAGTGTCTTTGAGGAGGTAATTGCTGAAAACTTCCACAATCTGGGGAAGGAGGTAGTTTCTCAGGCCATTGAGATGCACAGATCTCCCAACCCAAGGGACCCAAGAAAGAAAACACCAAGACATATAATAATTAAAATGGCAAAGATCAAGGATAAGGGCAAACTATTAAAAGCAGCCAGAGAGAGAAATAAGATCACATACAATGGAAAGCCCATCAGGCTATCATCAGACTTCTCAACAGAAACCTTGCAGGCTAGAAGGGAGTGGCATGATGTATTTAATACAAGGAAGCAGAAGGGCCTTAAACAAGAATACTTTATCTGGCAAGATTATCATTTAAATTTGAAGGAGGGATTAAACAATTTCCAGATAAGCAAAAGTTGAGAGAATTTACCCCCCACAAACCATCTCTACAGTGTATTATGGAGGGACTGCTATAGATGGAAGTGTTCCTAAGGTTTAATAGCTGTCACCAGAGGTAATAAAACCACAGTAAATACAGTAGAACAGCTAATTACTAAGCAAATGGAAAAATTAAAATAACTATATCCATATCAATCAAGGGATAGACAAGAGTAGAGAATATGATACCTAATATATAAAGAATGGAGGAGGAAGAAAAAAGAAACACCTTGAGACTGTGTTTGTAATAGCATATAAAGTGAGTAACGTTAGACACTTAGGTAATAAGGAAGTTAACTTCGAACCTTTGGTAACCACAAATCTAAAGCCGGCAATGCCAATAAGTACATACCTATCGATAATTACCCTAAATGCAAATGGCCTGAATGCACCAATCAAAAGATGCAGAGTCACTGAATGGATAAAAAACCAAGACCCATCTATATGCAGCCTACAAGAGACTCAGTTCAAACCCAAATATATATACAGATGGAAAGTAAAGGGATGGAAAAAGATATTTCATACAAGTAATAGGGAGAAAAAAGCAGGAGCTGCAGTACTTGTATCAGACAAAATAGACTTCAAAACAAAGAGAGTCACAAGAGACAAAGAAGGACATTACATAATGATAAAAAGGTAATTCCAACAAGAAGATATAACCGTTATAAATATCTATGCACCCAAAACAAGAGCACCTATATATGTGAAACAAATACTAACAAAATTAAAAGGAGAAATAGAATGCAATGCATTCTAGGAGGCTTCAAAACTCACGTCACTCTAAAGGACAGATGAACCAGACAGAAAATAAGTAAGGAGACAGAGGAACTGAACAACACAATAGAACAGATGGACTTAACAGACATCTACAGAATCCTACACCCAAAAACAGCAGAATACACATTCTTCTCAAGTGCACATGGAACATTTTCAAGAATAGATCATATGAGAGGCCACAAAAAGAGCCACAGTAAATTTAAAAAGATTGAAATGGTAACACCCAGCTTCTCAGACCACAAAGGTATGAAACTAGAAAGAAATTACACAAAGAAAATGAAAAATTCCACAAACACATGGAGGCTTCACAACAAGCTCCTAAATAACCAATGGATCAATGACCAAATAAACACAGAAATGAAGCAATATATGGAGACAAATGACAACAATAATTCAACACTGCAAAATCTGTGGGATGCAACAAAGGCTGTGCTAAGAGGCGAATATATTGCAATACAGGCCTACCTCAGGAATGAAGAACAATCCCAAATGAACAGTCTAAACTCACAATTAATGAAACTAGAAAAGGAAGAATAAATGAGGCCCAAAGTTAGTAGAAGGAGGGACATAATAAAGATTAAGGCATAAATAAATAAAATTGACAGGACTTAAACAATAGAAAGAATCAATGGAAGCAGGAGCTGGTTCTTCGAGAAAATAAAATAGATAAACCCTTAGCCACACGTATCAAGAAAAACAGAGAGTCTACACACATAAACAGAATCCGAAATGAGAAAGGAAAAATCACTATGGACACCACAGAAATACAAAGAATTATGAGAGAATACTATGAAAAATTATATGCTAACAAACTGGATAACCTAGATGGAATGGCCAACTTTCTAGAAAAATACAACAAGGCTGACACAGGAAGAAAGACTAAATCTGACTAGACCAATTACCAGCAAAGAAATAGAACTGGTAATCCAAAAACTACCTAAGAGCAAAACACCTGTCCAAGATGGTTTCACTGCTGAATTTTATCAAACATTTAGTGAAGACCTAATACCCATCCTCCTTAAAGTTTTCCAAGATGTAGAAGAGGAGGGAATACTCCCAAACTCATTCTACAAGATCAACCACTCTAATACCTAAACCAGGCTAAGACACCACAAAAAAAGAATATTACAGACCAATATACCGGATGAACATAGATGCAAAAATACTCAACAAAATATTAGCAAACCGATTTCAAAAATACATCAAAAAGATCATCCATCATGATTAAGTGGGATTCATCCCAAGGATGCAAGGATGGTACAACATTTGAAAATCCATCAACATCATCCACTACATCAACAACAAGAAGGACAAAAACCACATGATCTCCATAAATGCTGAAAAAGCATTCGACAAAATTCAACATCCATTCATGATAAAAAGTCTCAATAAAATGGGTATAGAGGGCCAGTACCTCAACATAATAATGGCCATATATGACAAACACACAGGCAAAATTATACTTAACAGTGAGAAGCTGAACACTTTTCCTTTAAGATCAGGAACAAGACAAGGATACCCACTCTCCCCACTTTTATTCAACATAGTTCTGGAGGTCCTAGCCATGGCAATCAGACAAACAAAGAAATAAAAGGCATCCAGATTGGGAAGGAAGAAGTCAAACTGTCCCTGTTTGCAGATGACATGATATTGTCCATAAACCACCCTAAAGAATCCACTTCAAAACTATTAGATCTAATATCTGAATTCAGCAAAGTTGAGGATACTAAATCAATACACAGAAATCTGTTGCATTCCTGTACACTAATGGTGAACTAGCAGAAAGAGAAATCAGGAAAACAATTCCATTCATAGTCGCATCAAAAAGAATAAAATACCTAGGAAAAAACCTAACCAAGGAAGTGAAAGACCTATACCCTGTAAACTACAAGAACTCTTAAGAGAAATTAAAGAGGACACTAATAAATGAAAATTCATCCCATGCTCTTGGCTAGGAAGAATTAATATTGTCAAAATGGCCATCCAGCCTAAAGCAGTCTACAGATTCAATGCAATCCCTATCAAAATACCAACAGAATTCTTCAATGAACTAGAGCAAATAGTTCTAAAATTCATATAGGACTATAAAAGACCCCTAATAGCCATAGCTATCCTGAGAAGGAAGAATAAAGCAGGGGGAATTACACTCCCTGGCTTCAAGCTCTACTACAAAGCTACAGTAATCAAGACAATTTGGTAGTGGCACAAGAACAGACCCATAGACCAGTGGAACAGAATAGAGAGCCCAGATATAAACCCAAGCATATATGGTCAATTAATATACTATAAAGGAGCCATGGATATACAATGGGGAAATGACAGCCTCTTCAACAGCTGGTGTTGGCAAAACTGCACAGCTACATGTAAGAGAATGAAACTGGATTACTGTCTAACCCCATACACAAAAGTAAACTCAATCAAAGACCTGAATGTAAGTCAGGCAACCATAAAACTCTTAGAAAAAAATATAGGCAAAAATCTCTTTGACATAAACATGAGCAACTTCTTCATGAACATATCTCCCCAGGAAGGGAAACAAAAGCAAAAATGAACAAGTGGGACTATATCAAGCTGAAAAGCTACTGTACAGCAAAGGACACCATCAGTAGAACAAAAAGGCATCCTACAGTATGGGAGAATACATTCATAAATGACATATCTGGTTAGAGGTTGACATCCAAAATACATAAAGAGCTCAAGCACCTCAACAAACAAAAAGTAAATAAGTCAATTAATAAATGGACAGAGGAGCTGAACAGACACTTCTCCAGAGAAGAAATTCAGATAGCCAACGGGCACATGAAAAGATGCTCCACATCCCTAATCATCAGAGAAATGCAAATTAAAACCACAATGAGATATCACCTCACACCAGTGAGGATGGCCAACATCCAAAACACAAACAACAACAAATGTTGGCAAAGATGTGGAGAAAGGGGAACCCTCCTACACTGCTGTTAGGAATGTAAACTAGTTCAACCATTGTGGAAAGCAGTATGGAGGTTCCTCAAAAAACTCAAAATAGAAATACCATTTGATCCAGGAATTCCACTACTAGGAATTTACCCTAAGAATGCAGCAGTGCAGTTTGAAAAAGACATATGCACCCCTATGTTTAATGCAGCACTATTTACAATAGCCAAGAAATGGAAGCAACCTAAGTGTCCATCAGTAGATGAATGGATAAAGAAGATGTGGTACATATACACAATGAAATATTAGTCAGCCGTAAGAAGAAAACAAATCCTACCATTTGCAGCAACATGGATGGAGCTAGAGGGTATTATGGTCAGTGAAATAAGCCAAGCCGAAAAAGACAAGTATCAAATGATTTCACTCATCTGTGGAGTATAACAACGAAGGAAAAACTGAAGGAACAAAACAGCAGCAGACTCACAGAACCCAAGAATGGACTAACAGTTACCAAAAGGAAAGGGACTGTGGAGGATGGGTGGGAAGGGAAGGATAAGGGGGAAAAGGGGCATTACAATTAGTACACGTAATGCAGCGGCCGGGGACACAAGAAAGGCAGTATTCATAGAAACGACAAGTAATGATTCTATAGCATCTTACTATGCTGATGGACAGTGACTGTAGTGGGGTATGTGGGTGGGGACTTGATAATAGGGGTCTAGTGACCATAATGTTCAAAAATTGCACATTAATGATACCAAAATAAAAAATATATACATATATAACTCATATGAAAACTATAACATATTCTTATTACTTAAATATATAACAAGATACATTTTTTTTCAAGTACTTTGTGCTATCGGTTTTATGTTTTTAATTTTTAACCAAGCCAGCACTTCCTTTTTGGAAATAGGTAAGATATCAATCCTAAGCTGAAAGTCGTCGTTACCTAATTATAGTAACAAAAAATTTTAGAACAAAAACAATTATCTACACAATGTCTTTCAGAAAGTTTACCCTGAGTAGTTCAATTGACAGCCAAACTATGATCTAAGCGATGTACTTTACAATTGTAAGTGATTTATGACAGTAGAGATACATAGTAAATTCTTGAACTTTGAATTATTATCTTGTTATCCACTTTATGAATAAGGAAAATTACATTCAGGTCCTTTCACGAACAATATATGCAAGACTGTGTATATGCAATTTTCACTCTTTCAACATCTCCCGAGTTTAACTGAGCCCCAGTTTGTGTACAAGGGTACACAACAGATTTGGTCTCTCATCTCAACAAACTCATAATTTAGTGGGGAAAAAGATACACAATCTACATGATAACAGAATTAAATTCAACAAATACCTATAAGGTTGCTAGCACAGTAGCCTTGAGGCATTGTACACTGGTGATCCAAAGACAGTCCATAGTTAAATGAACCTTACAACCTTGAGGGGGGGGTATTTTAAATTGAACACAGTAATAAATATAATTAAAGACTCCATACTTCTTTAGTTAGGTAATTTAGATGACAAATTAACTCTTTCAGCCACCATTTGCAATATAGTTTTATTTCACATTTAGGGTACCTTTGTAATCAGTCAGAGATATAGGCTATGAAATACTTTGATAATGAGTGTTTACATTCTTAAGTGATAATCATCAAGTTTGTGTTTTCCTTGGGATTTTTTGTTTATATATTCTCCTTTGCACAGAAGTCAATTTCTAGAGACCACTAAGGAAATAATTATTTTTTCAAGCCTCCAGAATATTAGGAAGATTATCAGTATGATTCATTAATATAAATCAATAGGTATGCAATATAAATCTATTAACAGTAATTCCATAAATACCCTCAAACTTTCATTACCAGAAGTGATACACAAGAGAATATGTCTATGCTAAGCATCTAGAGGTTCTTTACACTGATGCTAAGCCCTTTGAGAACCATATTTGTTTCTTTACCTGGATGTAACTAAAAACACTAAAAGAACAATTTTCAGTCTTTCAACATCTCCCAAGTTTAACTGAGCCCCAGTTTGTGTACAAGGTACAGAGATAAAACAGATTTGGTCTCTCATCTCAAGGAACTCATAATTCAATGGGGAAAAAGGTACACCATCTACATGATAACATCATTAATGTCTAATTTTCAACAAAAGAAAAAGAAAGGTCAATATAAAAGTAGTGGTAAATGTTCTTTGAGAAATAATATACATACATTCAAACGAGTATTATTAATTCTCAAGAATTGAGTTATCTGCAAGCACAATACACGGAAGAAAAAACAGAGCCCTGAGACAGGACCCTTGGCTTCCTGATTCTAACACATAGTAGCTGTGTGACTTCAGGCTTGTCACTTCACCAGGCTTGGCCTTGGTTATCTTGTCTAAAAATGCTGTATTATCTTAGCAGCTTAAACCCGAATCATTTTAACAGCATAAACCAAACTGTCTCTAGTGGTTTCCACAACTAAAATCGGCATTACTCACAGACTCATCCATTAGATTCCCCAGTAATCATGGCCCAGGGAACCCATGTGAGTAAACTAGGTGAATTACAGGTCCTCAACCGAACTTTTACTTCCCCAAGAGAATAAAATGAGACAGGCCCTGCACTGTGCTTTAAAAACGGTGGGAGCTCACAAAATATATTACCCAGGCCATGATACAGTCTTACACAGATGATCAAGAATAACTGAATGTCTTATCTGTGTACCATTCTAGTACAGCACATGGTGTATTTCCCACCATGAATATGAGTTTCTACACTCCTGGAACCACGCCTCCCGAACAAATGCAGGAGATAACAAAAAACAAGGCAAAAAAACCTCCCAAGGGGGCAGGAAGAGAGATCCTGGATAGGCCAAGACAAGCTTTCCAAAAAAAAAAAGAAAGAAAGAAAAAGAAACCGATGTTTTTGCTTCCCCTCTAGCTAGGCAGCTGCACCCAGAAGAGAAGCCCTAGATTGGCATCATCTGCATTTCATTCCTTTACTTGTGCAATAGCTACCCGCCTATAATAAACAGACCTTGTGCTCAGGGGAGAATTTACTTCCCCGTCCAGTAAAAATGAAGTTCCTTATTTTTCACTAACAACGCCGTCTCCAATCAACACCTACCCTCCCTGCGGAGACCAGACACTCCTCTCCCCGCCACCTCCCGCTTCAAGCCTGACTCCCCACACCCTAAAAATCGCCCCACTTTTCAAGCCCCTGCTGCACGAGTCGCGAAGCTCTTAAGGAGAGCGGAAGGGGCCGGAGGTGCGGCGCGCAGACCCGGAGGGGCGTCCAGCCAGTCCCCTGGGCGCCAGGCTGCTTCAGCCCGTCGGGGGCTCCCGGAGGCGGAAGGGGAGCGCCGAGCCCCGCGCCACCCCCACTTACCCACTTTGTCCTTCCCATACATGTGCCCGGCCACCTGATGCGAGAGGGGCACGCAGCCGTTGAGGAAGCGGAGCCTGCCACCCGCCGACTTCGGGGTGCCTTCAGGGGAGGACTCGCTTGCCGGTGGGGTCCGCCTTTCTTGGGGGCCGGGAGCCTCGAGCCGGAGGGGGGATGGCGGCTCCGTTGCCATAACGGAGAGCTGAAGCGGTAGCGGCAGCAAGAGCAGGAAAAAAATAAGGCGGAGGGAGGGG
Source organism: Smutsia gigantea (assembly GCA_032199065.1). Taxonomy (NCBI): domain Eukaryota; kingdom Metazoa; phylum Chordata; class Mammalia; order Pholidota; family Manidae; genus Smutsia; species Smutsia gigantea. The sequence continues at coordinate 386,354 of JAVSCE010019485.1, forward strand.
ACGCCGGAGAACCTGGGGGTCGTTCAGGCTTGGCCGCGAGGAGGCCCGGGGGTTCCCTCGGCTGGTGCCCGCTGAGGCCCGGGGAGGGGGCCCATGCCGCCGCGGAGGTGCGGGCGCTCCCCTGCCCAACTCTCGGCGGTGCACGGCTCCTGGCTTCCGCTGCTCTGCCACCACGGCCACTGGCCCCGGCGCAACCCTGGAGACGGAACCCAGCCGACAACCGGCTGCGGCGGCGGCGGCGCCCCGCGTTCCCTGGGGCCCTGACGGCGACGGCAGCTCCACCTCCCTCGCCCCCGCCCCCTCCCGCCGTCCTCCAGTCCCCTCCGCTGCCGCGCGCGCGTCAGCGCCGCCTGCACTGCCGCCGCAGCCGCAAGCTTCCGACTGCGCGACCCGCGGCCGCCGCCGCTACTGAGCATGCCCAGAGGCCGCTGTCTGGACCCCACAGTGGGCGGGCGCGCGGCGCGGCCAGGACCCGCTGAGGGCTACCGGAACGGTGCAAGCGCCCTTGTGATCCCTTTGATCCCCACCGCTGGGCTTGCGTTAGGACGCCAGCAGGGCTGTTTGCCTTAATTCATTCAGTGCGTGTTTCAGCGCTTCCCGAGGTCCGGTTCTAAGACGCTTCTAGTTGTGAGGAGCAGTCCCGTGTTAGGAGAGTTGGAAGGCAGCAGCTGTGCCAAGGGTGGCTTGAGAGGCTACCCTTTAACTCCAATCAACTCCCTCCAACTTCCACCCCGCATAAAGAATTTAAAACAGGCAGTTTCTTAGAAGACGCACCTTCAAAACACCCTCCAAGTTAATCCTATCCCCTTTCCCCAAACTGGTACTCCTAAAAACGCGTTTATTTTAAAAAATTTGGAACACTGAATTCAGACTATGGAAAATCATCTCAAAAATTTTAGGTGAGCACATTTTTAAAAATAAATGAGCGTTTTTTCTCTCTCCTACTCGACCCTTAGCGCAGGTTCCAAGATCCTCAATAAATGACTAACTGGGTCAAAGGCAGAAGAAAGGGATTACACCGGGAGCTAGGGGAGGGTGTGGAATGGGACTCCACAATTGACTCCTGTGTGTCTGCCACTGGCATTTCATATGAAAATTGAACGTGGCCTTGCAGGTTCTGGACTGAACGAGAAGTTTTGGGGTAAAATCTTAGATATCTGATTATGACAAGTGTTATATCGACATCTTTCCTCTACCCGGGAAATCCACACACCTGGAAGCGTAGTAAAATCTGGTTTGGGTTTGTGATTCCCAAAGCCCTGCCCCTGAGTGCCAGACCCCGCCTCTCAGGGTTGCGCAAACTCAGTTGCTATCACTCGAGGCCTCTTCCTCCTCCCCTAGCTGCTGCTGTCAATATCAGGACTCGAGATTTTTAAGGCCCGCTAACCAGCTCTGCGCATGCTCAACATCTAGGTGGCTAATACACAAGTGCTTACGGCTGGCCGCAGCGCCTGCGTCATAGCAGCCTGGAGTCGGTCCCCGTAGGACGTTTCTCGCACCTGTCCGCGCGAAGCCGTTTGTGCTGTGTCCTGTGCACAAGCCTTACAAGCGTCGGCGCCATGAGTCTGACCTCCAGCGTACGAGGTGAAGTGGGGCCTGGGAGAGGGTGAGGCTGACGGCCTCCGCTCAGGTTGCAGCTTCCTCAGCTCCTCCCTGGGTTGTTAGCGCTGCCTTGCGAGATGGCCAGTCCTATAACCTTGAGATGCAGAAGGGCAAGCGCACGCGGGCCTGCGGGCTCCCTGAGGGATGGGGAAAGAGGGCGAGGTCACGGTATGAATTGGTGATATCCCCTGGCAAAGTGGCGTGGGGATCATGCAGGCATCTACTCAGGTCTGGACCACGTTTCCCGTCACTAGCCAAACCCTAAAACGTTATGATCCCACTGCTAGCTTTTCTTCTCAGAGATGCCTCTGTTCTTAAGTCTCAGGGCCTAGAAGTAAGGAAAGCTGAAAAAATAAAACAAAAAACAAAATCCTGTTCCCCCTTCTCCCTTGTAAATCACAGTGGAGTGAGACGTCCATTTCCTTGCAACCCTGAAGCGATGCATGACTAATCACATCTTCGTTTTGCACACATTTTTTTTTTAAAGGGAAGAAACTCAATCCGAGGTCTTCAGTTTTCCCCGTTTTTATTACGCCTCTATCTGGCGCTCGGTGGCGTAGTCCAGGAGAAAGGATTGATAACCGAGCTCACTGAGTTTTCAGCTGTCTCAGCCTTGTTTATATTGTGCTAGTACCGACCGTTTGGAAGCATTACTTCACCCCACGGTACCGTTACAATTAAAAGACTTTCTAGGGGTCTGTTAATGGGGAGCTTCACTATATAACAATTTTTGGTGGTGATATAATTGTTAATATAATACTGTGCACCAGCTACGTGATGACTGATCTCTCTGCCCATGTATAAAACACCACACCTCAAGGTTTGGTTACCTGTAATAGTGATTATGGTAAAGAGATTGTCCAGAAGTTAATTAAAAATAGACCCACTGATTCATTTAGTAAATATTGAGCATTCTTTTGAGAGCCTAGAGTGCTGTTTTCTGTAAAAGGTCCCTAGTAACTTGAGCTCTAATTTTGTAATAGATTCTATAAATTGGAGAATTCCACTTAAGTTGCCAAAAGTTATCTGGTAGAATGAGGGTGATAACCCATGACATTATAAAGTTACTAATGGGATAATACAAAAGGTGATGATTTGCAAAAATTATTTCAAAGGATACTCATCTTGAGGCTCCTATAAATAGAGGCACCCCGGTGCATTCCAAATAGGGAGTGGGTTTTTTTGTTTTTTAAAAAAATCAAACATCTCAGGAAAAACACAATTGTGTAAAATGAAGTATTCATATGACTTGAGCCCTTGATAATTTTATAGGAAGACAATTTTCATTTGTGTGATTCAGACTGGAAGATTCCAAAATGTGTTTTTATAATGTTGAGTCATTTTGTGTAAATGGGCACTGAACTTATTTAGGTAGCATACTATCGATATGGGGAATAGGTGAACCCTAGGACTTAACACTATCTGCAGGTTAACCTTTCTTGAAAACAAGACAAGTTTGTTGTGTTTTTTTTAATCTAACATTTAAATCTAAGAATACAAAAATGACTTTCCCATTAGTTGCCATTTTCTAAGTCATAGGAAATTGTTTAGCAAAGAGGGTTATCAGCTTAAACTTGAAGTGCTCAACTTTTGAGAAGTAACTACTTTTTATTTCATGTAAAAACAGAAAGGTTGTTGTGAGAACTATGGAGAGAGGCCCAAAGCCTTTGTAAATGTCTTCTACCAGCACCTTTTTAACTCAAATACAGTGGTGTGGCAAGGCATGGACAGCATGTCTTGGGAGTCTACCTTGTAATGTTTAGATCTCAAATTTTTCTCTCAATTTTTAAGCCAAACCTATTAAATCCTATAGATGGAGAATCAGTCTAGATCTTTTGATTGGGGGGATGACCATGTTTTCTCAAATAAGTTAAGGTATTTGACAATAGTAAGCACTGTATATGTCAAATAAAAAATAAAAAGGTGTGTATATGCCTGCAAATTTCTTTGTATTCAGAAGAAAAATAATAGGTGAGTTATAAATGAAACTAATGTAGATCAGGCCAGGACATGGATCTGGGAGAGGCAATGAGGGTAAATGATTGGAACTGAAATTTGAAGACCCCAGTCCATGAAATGGCTTTTGATAATCCATTTGGTTGATGATACCAGACTTGTTTTCTCTTATTGAGGTTTATACTACACGTATTTTTTATTTGATACAAAATATTAGTTTATTATCATTTCTAACAAATAGTAAATGACCCCTCCTCATACCAATAAGTGACCTTTAGGAAGTTTACTCAATGTCTTGCTCCTTGATGCTGCCAAAACTTTTTAAATCTGTTCCCATACTTAATCCTTTAGCTTTATTAGCAAGGAAGAGATTAATAACAGCCATTCTCTTACTTTGTCCTCGAGGTGCCATTTTCTCCCGCTCTCTTAATCTCTTGCCTCACTAATGATACCTATTGCTCTCACTACATCTTCAGTCCTCTCACTCACAGTGATTTTCTTCTCTTCAGCCCAAAGACGCTCATGATTCACCCTCATTTTTTAAAAAGAAAAAGCCAACGAAACCAAATCTTTATTTAAAGGCCTTACTTAATCTCCCATCCCCTCAGATAATTTTTTTTTCATACTTTGCCTTACTTTCAAGTTACAGAATAGGCATCCTTGCACTGTGTTATCCATCCCAAACCCTGAGCACTACAATGCATGAAACCAAAACTAAATTTTGTAAGTTCTTTTTCTCTGACTTTTATATCCTTGCCTTTTTTATTGATACTAATTCATAATTTTCCAATTCATTGAGCCTCAACATATGAAAATACTGTGTGGGTTCAGTAAATTCACTGACTCTTTTAGAGTAACTATTTAATGTTACTTTACTACTTTACTAATTGTTTTTTTCCTGAGAAGGAATGTACTGATCATAGTGAGAATAAAGAACCTGGATCCTATAGGTTGTAAACAAACAATGGAGGGAATTGGGGGCTATAAATGAAACAAAATTGGTGGTAAGTTGATACTTGTTGGAGCTGGGTGAGGGTAAATGGGAGTTCACTGTAATATTCCCTGTGTATATATGTGTGAAGTGTTCCATAATGTTCAGTTTTTAATCTCAGGAAGTATTTCAAGTCCACATGTTTATATAGTAGGTTAAGAGGAGGCCAAAGGTGAATCATTTGGTGCAAGAGCAATATAACAACAGTAGGATGGACAGATGGAGTTACATATTCAAATCAGTAATCTATTACTGTTCTTTACTCAACTAACATTGAACACCACTTGTACACCAGGTCTTGAGAGAAACATTACCAGACAAGCCTACCTCTCTGGGAGTGACCTAAGGAAAGGAAAGATTTAAGCACAACTCCCCTCCTCCTCTCCTGAGGTGAAAGAATCAGAACATTCTGATTCTCTGGCAGCTGACACTGGGAAGGAGAGGAAAGTTTTGGGCAGAAAAGGGGCTAAAGGAAAAGAAACAGGGTGAGATTTCTAAGTTGAAGTAAAATAATTCCCACAGTACATAGAAGCTGAGGAAGGGGTTATCAACAAGAGAGTGGGATTTGGGAGCAAGTTAATATTTTCTCAATTTCTGGATAATTCTAAGAGAGACACCAACAAGAGTAGGTCAAGTGAATAGTAAGACAGGGAGGGATTATTTAGAAATGTATTTTCTTATTTTGTTCTTTATATTGGCTTATTCATACTGTTTTTGTAGATAGAAAGCATAGTTAAGTAAGGTTGGGTAGGACACTGTCTTGAGAGATCACTATAGAAAAAGGAAGTGAGGATAAACCAGAAGAGGCAGAAATAATGCTCAGTATTTTTCTGGACCCCAGTTCTGAAAGAGTGTCTGAAAGGAGCCGACTAAAATACCTTTAAAAATTGGGTCTTCATAAAGTTCTTGTTGCCTCTGAGAATGTGTCTATTCTTAATAAGTATATACACTATCAGGGACTAAATGTTACTTGAGTTTTATTGTTTTTAATTGTTTATTGTCTCCAGTTTGCAATTCTTTCTCTAATTGTTGACTTTTGAATCTATTGTCCTCCCTGTCTATCTTCATACAGTTTCCTTTTCCTTCTTTTCCTAATGTTGCCAATGGCATCCACAGCTATTTGCCAGAAAAGACTGGTTATGGCTGCAGTAATGAAATGATAATAAAACAGCAACATTTTTCTTATTCTGGGCACTTTTACATTTGTCTCTAATGAAGTGAGAGAATAGGAGTTAGGGAAGGGGGCAATGGAAATTCTTAAGACCTTATCTAGCTGTGTGATTCTAAAAACTCATTGGAGAAAACACAAAGCCATTTTCCTAACACACACATGGTGCTGTAACAATTACATAGAGTCTTAAGTGGTCCATGTTAGGGAGGATGATCACAGAGTGCATACTGTGATTTCCCATGGGGCAGCCACACCTGAGTAATAAATAGAGACAGTTCCCATTTCTTTAATTTGCTGTTTCCTCTTTTCCCATGTCAGTTATTCTGTCATTTCCACCATCAAAAAAGCAGAGGAGGTAAAGGTTTTTTTTTTTCAGTGTCACCATATGGATTGAATGAGTTGATAATATGAGAAAAGAGGATAGAAGAATGTTTCACTGGTTAAGAAAGATTCTTTTTTAGCCTAGGATGAATTTCAGGTAGAAATTCCTATAGGATTCTTTTTTTTATGTCATGAGACAAAAGTAATACTAGCCAATTATAGTTGTTCTTTGGATCTCGGGCCTTGGTGTAATCTATAGGAACCATTAAAACAAATCTGTGAGATTTCTTCATAATACACCTAAAAAGGTATAACTAGCAGCATTTGGGGAGTTGTGTTGTTTTAGTCTTTTGGTATATTTACTCCTTTTAAGTTTATACTAAAGATAACATTTAGCAAATATAATTGAACATATACTATGAAAATCAATATTTTAGCCCATTTTGCAATAGGTACATTAACTATTCAGAGTGGCTTTCCATTAGCTAAGAAGTGGACTGCTATAGCTACAGACATAGGGAATATTTTCTCAAGGGAGTTCCATGGTAAATAATGCATCAAAAAGGAAGATCATGAATACAGCTAGAAATCAAAGCAAAAAGTTTCAGCCCTGGTTGGAAATGCCACATAATAATAACATGAAGCGGCACTAAAATTCCAGACAAATCTACACAAAATATGTAGTTAAAAAATATCCCTCAGTGAGGCCAAAGGTTTAAAGCTGTCGAATGACTTATTAACTTGTTTTCTCAGTCATACAGCACCTGGGAAGGACATACTGTTTATTTTAGAGGATTATATGGCAAGGAGGGTTGGAAATGTTGTGAGATAAAAAACACTAAAGTGTAGAGAAAAATACTGTGGTTGAAAATAGAATCCAAGGAACATGCTAATTAGAAACATTTGATTAAAAACTAAATTATTAAATAAGCCAGAAGACCAAGCTAAAAGGAACTAAGTTTGAGAATCGTTGTTCCTTTCCATTAGAGTTTTTGTAAGAATGAACTCCAAGGCATGGTTAGATATGGTGATTAATCACATTAGTGCAGTAAGAAATTTGACTCAGCAGTATAAATAAGCCATATGGTTAATTATTCAATATATGTTTTTATTTGGCCTTGGAATATGCTTTTGAACTTATCTCTCTAGGGCTTTATTTGATGGTCTGGGAACTTATTTCAAACACTGTGAAGATCTGACTCAGGAAGTGCTGGGAAGCAGTCCAGTGTGTTTATCCTGACCCCTGTTCAACTTCTTCCTGCAGTCCACTCCATGCTGGGAATAGGCAACTCTCCTCTGAGGCTGAGGTTAACCAGACTATGCAGAACTTTCTTCTCTCCAACATTCTCTGGAACTGGGGTTGTTGTTAAGTGTTAAAGGCTCCTTGAAAAGCTATATGAAAAGAATAAATAGATGGCCTGTTAGTCAAGCAAATGATTGAGTAGAAAAATGCCATTAAATCTAAAGTGATATTTGGAGGGAATTCAGATAATCATCCATCCACTGGTGGATAATGGAAATTTAGAACTTAAGTGAGAAATATAATTGTAATTATATTAATCATGTTTTTATGAAGTATGAAATTAATACATTTTGATTTTTATTTTAATGAAAAAGCACTTTGAAATTAAAAAAAGAAGAAAAACTTTGAATGCCTTTGAATCCAAGAATCCTGCAGGATGTATTTCTTTGAATGTTTAATATTAAGGGTGGTTTTGTTTTTTTCTTCGGATACCAATTCTGTTTGTGAGTATGCATTTTAAAAATCACTGAAAGACCTACTATTTAAATGAACTCTGGTGAGTCATTTTTTTTAACATAATCACCTCCTGATTGGGGAAGGGGGTGAGGGTGTTGTTTACAATCTGAATTTTTTTAATGTATCAGGTTTTTGTGGGGTTTTTTTTTTTTGCATCTACAAGCTCACATTATTTTAAATCTCCTTATGAACACTTTTGAAAGATTATTAAGCATTGCTTTTACTTTTCCACCTAAAAATAATATTTGTTTTCCTCTTTGATCTTAGTTTAGCTATCATCATTCAATAGAAAATATATAGTTGCCTCAGTAAGAGTTGTGAAAAGTCATAACAAAAGAGTATTACACCAGTATGTTCTGATCATTTTTCTAACATTGAAAACCTTTGACTGTTGGGATGCTCAGTACTCAAAAACTGGATTTTCCAAACACTGAATGTTTGCATTAGATGACTGGTATATATTTTGGTTTTGGTGATTATTTGTTTCCTTCCCCGCTCTAGCTGAATGGATTGTGGCAGTTACCCTTGCTGCTGGGACAGCTGCAATTGGCTATCTAGCTTACAAGAGATTTTATGTTAAAGATCACCGCAGTAAATCTATTGTAAACCTTCACATCCAGAAAGACAACCCTAAGGTAGTACATGCTTTTGACATGGAGGATTTAGGAGACAAAGCTGTCTACTGCCGTTGTTGGAGATCCAAAAAGGTGAGGAAAACAAGTTGTTTATATTAGTGCTGACTTTAATGAACATTTCTTTTTAAACTATTCTACCAAACTTGTATCACTGGATGTTTGATGGATCCTGTCCTTTGTTTTCCATGGAGTCTTCAGCAATATACTTAAAAATATGTTTATAAATGTGTAACCACTATTCAATAAAATAGTATTGTATTCTCACTGAGTTCAGGTGACCATTTTCTTGGCCAAAGAGAGAAAAATCCCTTTATTTACTCTTAGGATTTCCTCTCCAAGTGGATCTTAGCCTCCACTCTCCCAGGAAAGGGAGTACGCAGCCTAAAAAAACAAAAACAGAAGAGGTAAATTCTTTTCTTGAGCTTCCAAGCTCTTGGATTTTAGGACAAGTTTTAGAAATTTCAATAGAAACTTTTGGAAAGTTATCCTTGAAAATTACTTATCTGGTAAATATATTGACCCTGTTTCCTAGGCTTTCTTTAAGCTGCAGCTTCCATAGTTAAATGTCTAACATAAGATTTTTTGAAATCTTATTTTCTTTTGTGAGAATGCATTTCATCAAGTTCCATTTGAAAGTGTCATCTGTGATACCTGCAGTGTTAAGGCAGCTTTGAGACAGTGTTGACAGCTAGTGATCTGGAGATGGTAAAATGCTCTCTTAAGGTCATCTTGAAAAGCATCATACCCAGAATGACTTCAGAATTTCAGGTGTGTTGTAAAAAATATGGTGAGCATACATTCCGTATGTACTGCCACTATTAGCATTGCAAAGAAATGGATTTCACTTAAGATACACTAAAAAGCCTAAGAAAATAGATAATTAAAAAGATGTAACTATTTCTGAAAGCACATTATGTCTGGGACCTCTTCCCACAGTGGAAAGCCACTATCACAAATCACATATCACAAATAAGGAAGACGTCACATACTAGGTACTTGGGAAGCATATTCCACTAATCCCCTTCTCCCAATATAGTTGATGTATAATCCTGTGATCTAGTGCTTAGATTATGTCATTGTATCTGAAAACCGCTTGGTGGACATACACAATATGAACCAAAAATTAATAGCCCCATTCTTTGCAAGTCATACCTTAAGAAGAGCACTGTTCATTTGGAATGTGGGATGGTTTGTAAGTACTAGTGAGGTTGCTAGAAAATAATCCTCAATAATATTCTATAGACTAGACTAGTTTTTAAAAATTACACTATAATAGGTCTCATTCTCTCATTGCTCACCAAAATATAGAAAGCAATACCTTTAGAAATTAAGGAATTTCTAAATCAGAGCAGTAATAATTTTTTAGTCAGTGATCTTAAATAGTTCATTGAGGGTCTGCTATATGCAATTTACATAGTAAAAGGAAAGTTATGTAGTAAAACATCAGGTATCATATATGTGTTTGTAGATGGAGTGCAAGTGCTAATAAAAGGGCTTACGTTGTGGACTAGAATTTTCTGGGAAGGCAGAGTGATATGCATAGAAATTAAATTGCCCCTGGAAATATTGGTGTCATTTGAATAAATTAGCAAATATTAAGGACTCTTTGTCAAAATGTGCTAGAAAGGACTCATATGAGCAAAAGTGGGATCAGTGAAGAATCTCATCTGGTCCTTGCACCCCCTCCTCACAGAATAAGTCCAGATTGTGGAGGGTCCTAAATACCAGTCTGAGGAGTTTATGCATCCAGATATGGGAGAAGGTGATTTGTCAGGGATTTCAGACATAAAGTTATGATATCTATATGAGGATGCTAGTGTGGTGTGAATGGAGAAAAATGAACAGATACGTGAAACATTTTGAGGAAAAGATCAGCCAAATTCAATGACTGATTTGTGCAGGAGCATAGGGGAGAGAACTCAATATTACGGAAGTATTTAAGCCTATAGAATTACAGGAGGTGGTACAGTTAACAGAATAAGGAATTCAGGCCAAAAAGCTGATTTTCTACAACAGATAAGGAGCTCAGTTTCAAAGAGTGAGTTTGAGGTGGGAGTTGAGTGGAAATGTGCAGCAGACAATCGGAAATGTGGGTCTAAGGCTGAGACATCAGGGTTGGAGATAGAGATCAGCAAAACTGATGAGTCAAGCATAGGAATGCAACAGATTGTTGATACAGATAAAAATCAAGGGCTAAGATGGACAGTGACTGTAACGGGGTTGGGGGGGGACCTGATGAAGGGGGTAGTGTAATCACCATACTATTACTCATTTAATTGTAGATTAATGATATCAAAATAAACTTTAAAAAAATCAAGGGCTAAGTATGAAATCTTAGAGAATTTTCTGCATTTTGGAAAGAGGAATAAGAGCCAAAAGAGGAGATGAAATGGGTCAGAGTTAGAAGATAACCAAGAATAGCATGGCTTCACAGTGGAAAGGGGAAAAGTTTTGGAGATTAGGTTATAAACATCAGATTATGTAGAGACAACCGGGTGAATAGAATAAGACAGTTGGATTAAACAATTAGGCAACTGATCTTTTGGTGTCATTTCAACAGAATAGAATACAAGCTGGGTCCAAGTGGGTTAAAATGTGAATTATGAAAAAAGAAATGCAATATGTCTGAGTATATGTCAAAATTTCAGTAAATGTGACAGTGAATGGAAATAAGAAAAAATAAGATGACTGCTACATAAACTCTAAAGCTTAGTTTTGAGATCACATAAAGGGTGTTCGCTTTGGTTGGGTTTTCCCAGAGTGTAAAAGGTCAGGAAAGCAAATAGGAACTTTTATGGACTAAGATCTCTAGTATTTCAGGAAGAATCACAAATGGACACAAGCTAGTGGCTTAAATGTTTATTAAACTTGATAATTCACAACATTCCAGGATTATTCTTTCATCATACAGTTTACAGTTCCCAGATGGTCAAACTAGGAATGACCATTTCTGATAGGTAGGTAGACTTCAAGAAAAGGAATGTCAGACTAGGCATCTTATCTTCAAGTTTCTCAATGTCTTTTTTTAAGCTTTTAGGCTACTAGTGATCCTCTTTGCATCTAGGTTTATCAATTCTGAACTTTTACTGCTCTTGGACACTTTTTATTCCCATATGAATCAATCAAGTGTTCACTTTAAATATTATTCAAGCTAATGGATGTTCTTATTCTCCAGAAATCTTTGGAAACGGCCCACATTCCTGAGGTTCTGAAGGTGCCAAGTCACATTCTTACATGCCAATGCACAGATGTAATTGTACCTTTGATTAGATGGTTCTCTTGTTTATATTCAGTAATTTTTTTCCCTCATACAACCTAGTTGTGTTTAAAATGAAGAAAACTTAAATGTCTTTTTACCTATCTAAAAAGAAGTTATATGTGATATAAACTCTAATTCAATCCTAATTCGTTTTTGAGATACAATCAGTAGTAACCCATTGTGTATGTCTAACATTTTGAGCACTTTTCCCAGACTTAATGAATCAAAACTCTTAGTAATATGCAGAAATTACATTTTTAAACATGCCTCATTCCTCCTCTCTTCTCTCACAATTAGTATGCCCTCTGCTGTTTTAGAAACTGACCTATTTCTTAGTATCTTACGAAAGTGCTATCCATATGTGAAGTGAGAAGGAAAGGAACCCCTAGAGAAGAAATTACTGACAACAGGATACTAACTACTTGAGACACTTGTGTCTTCAGAGACTGTGGAAGGAAATGAGAGTAAGAGCACACATGTGAAACTCAGCCTCAAAAAGGAAGACGAGAGTTTTATTTTCGAAAGAAGAAAATGAGAGAACTTTGACATAAGAAGGAAGAATATGGCAACATAATCTTCCTAGGTTCCCACTCTCTCTCCACCCTTCCACTCCCCCACTTACCTCAGATATGTTACATCATTTGCTGAGTTAGTTGTATGGTGGCCATCTAGGAGGCAGGAAGGAGTTTGAACAAGGACAGCAGAAGGATGCAGACTTAGAAATAAATGAGAAATAGAGGGAGCCTGTCAGTTAATGTCAGGAGCTCAACTGAAATTGAAATGAAATGCAACTGGACATAATATGCAGCAAGATTTTCTTTCATTTACAACTAAAGGATTTGAGTTGGGTTTTTTTTGTTAGTAAAGGGCTTGTTTATGTGTATGTGTATGTGTGTGTGTTGTGTGTTATAGAAAGTCTCTGTCCTATCAATGATTTGAAAGTGGGTTGCACTGGGTTCATTTCTTATAGATACAAAATCTGAATGTTGGTTACATTGTGCAGTCCACATAAGGATAGTCCTGTAAAATCTTAACTTCCCTTTATACATTTTCCTATTATATCTGCTATTTTATATCTTACTAAATTAAGTACCTAAGAATGGCATAAAATGTCATACACTCCTAGGTAGTCTTCAGAGATCTCATTGCTTTTGTTTCTCAACCAAAGCAAACATGTTTCTTAGAACAGTTTATGGTAGTTAGTCAAAATAGCCCAGGCAATTTCCTCAGGAAATAGACTCCAAACTCATTAAAAATAGAAAATTTAGAAAAGGAAGGTAATTCTTTTTTAACTTTTGCAAGTAGAAAAGATAAGTCAGGGAGGACCATTTTCCATCTTGAATCACCCTAAAAACAGAATCATCATAACTTGAGATGTGGGACCATTAAAAAGAAACAAATCTTGTGCTGTTGTGAAGATACCAATAATGTTCGTAGCTTTCCAAATGGACAGCAAGGATTTTCTAGTGTTTTTTTCTTCTAAACATGTATTAAAATCTCTTCATACCCTTTCTTCCCTAGTTTTAAAGATATTTGGGATTTGTAGCTTACTAATTGGGTTGACAGATGTAATAGGATATTTTCTGGACATACAGGAAATTCATCCAGTTTAATTCACAAACTTTTTTTCACGATTTGATAATAAACAAACACTGGTGTCTTTGAACAAACTTGAGGATCATAAAATATATGAGCTAAACTCTTTTTCATCATTTGTTTGATCCTTTAGTTTTACTTTTAAATATTGATAAAACATTAACTGTATTAAATATGCCCTTTGCGTTTGTTTACTTTTAGGACATGAAACAGGTAAATTTCAGTTTTTAAGCAGAACTAAATCATTATAAAATATATTCTCATTTTAGATAGATGACTTTCTTAATCTTGTATAAAATTTTCTTTGTATGTTTATAGATTCTTCATTTTTCATTCTATATATGGAGGAAAATAACTTGAGAAAATATATTATTTTTATTGTATTTTCAAGATGAGATTTAAAAAGTTAAGCATACTATTTCAGTAAGTTATTTGAGGCTTTTTAATTTACAAACACTTTCATTTTTATAACCTCTGCATAAAACTGTATGGTGACTTTTTTCTGTGCTATTTATAAAAATGAAGTCTTAAAATGTAAACTTTTATTCTCGTCGTAAAATCATCTGTGTTTGTTTATTAAACATATGTCACTTTGAAATGCTGTTCTTTGCTATGGGATACATTTTAGTTTAATTTTTATAGTCTCTTTCCTCATCCATGCCAAGAAAGAACTGAAAACTTGAATTCATGTTTTTGCTGCAAGGACTTGTCTTTAATATGAGTATATTGTATACCACATCTTACTGAATCTAAAGAAATAACATAAGCTTTATATACATTACATTTATATTATCATCTATGCCAAGATAGAATTTATACCTGGAAATATAAGATATGCCGATACCTTGAATTTTTTCTATAATTTTTAACTAAATTTAGTGCCTCTTGGAATTATATATAGGTAGTAAAAATAAAACTGAATTTCTTCAACATAAACAAAATATTATGTAGGTCTTAGAATAGACACATCTAATATCAAAGTTTAAGATGATATACCATCCTTGTCTAGTTTCAGATATCTAAAATTATATTCCCTTCACTGTAAGTAATGTGGCGATTTTATTCTAAAGGCCAAAACTCCTGTTACTTTATTCTTTTAAATAGGCTCTTTCAGGGCAACAGTGTACCTTACACTAAACAGTTGAACTCTTGGTTCTTAGAGTATGGGTACATTCCAGATATCAAGAATAAAAGAAATCCTAGCTATCATCATTTGACATGTAACAGAAATGAAAGATATAAATATAGAAGGAAGGAAATAAAATAATTTACTAATAATTGGACCTTCTGAGTATAAAATCCTGAAGAGACACCTAAAACATTTTGAATTCTTATCTTTATCATTTAACAGTAGGAAAGACATACTTGCAAAAACCGAGGATACATATAGCAAGAGTAGTTAGGTATGAAATATAATTATAATATGGTAATTTAAATAATCATACATCATATAAGGCTGAAATAATCGTATCAAAATATGTGTGAGAACTGAGAAGGAAACTATGAGAGAAATAAAATAGGACTTGGCAAAGAAATTCTCAAGTTTATCTGGAAGGATAAATAGGTAAAGCTTAATAAAGTTAGGTAAAGAATAAATAGGAAGGTTTAACAAAGAAGAATAATGTGAAAGAAAACTTTCTCAACCAAATATTGATTTATATATTTTTTATTGTAGTATTGTTAATATACAATTTTATATTGATTTCAAGTATACAACACAGTGATTCAGCAGTTACCCATATTATTAAATCCTCACCTGCACTAGTACAGTTACTGTGAACATAGGAAGAAGTTACATGCTGTACCACCATCCCTGTGACCAACGTATATTATGATTGAGAATTTTTGTGCCCTTTTATCCCCTTCACGCTCCTCACCCACCCAACTCAACTCCTCCACAATGGTAAACATGAGTCACTTCTCAGTGTTTATGAGTCTACTGCTATTTTCATTTTGTTTTGTGTTGTTTTTAGATTCCACAAATAAGTGAAATAATGGTATTTGTCTTTCTCCATCTGGCTTATTTCACTTAGCATAATACCTTCTAGGTCCATCCATGTTGCAAATGGCAGGATTTCTTTCTTTGTTATGGCTGAGTAATATTCCATTGTGTATCTAACAACATCTGCTTTATCCATTCATCTGTTGATAGGCACTTTGTTGCTGCAATATCTTGGCTATTATAAATAATGCAGAGATAAACATGGGGTGCATACATCTTTTGGAATCAGGACTTTTGTTTTCTTTGGGTAAATTCCTAGAAGTGGAATTAAAGGGTCATATGGTATTTTTTTATTTAGTTTGAGGAACCTCCATACTGTTTTCCACAGTGGCTGCACCAATTTACATTCCCACCAACAATGTAGGAGGGTTCTCTTTTCTCCACACCCTTGCCAGCACTTGTTATTTCTTTTCTTTTGGATTGTGGCCATTCTGACTGGTGTGAGGTGGTTTTGATTTGCATTTCCCTGATGATTAGTAATATGGAGCATCTGTTCATGTGCTTGTTGGCCATTGTATTTCTTCTTTCAAGAAATAACTGTTCAGGACCTCTGCCCATTTTTTAATCAGATTATTTATTTTTTTTGGTATTAAGGCATATGAGTTATTTTTATATTTTGGTTAACGCCTTATTGGATAAATCATTTATGAATATATTCCCTCACACTGTAGGTTTCCTTTTTGTTCTGTTGATGGTGTCCTTTGCTGTACAAACGCTTTTTATTTGATGTAGTCCCACTTGTTCATTTTTTATTTTGTTTCCCTTGCCTGAGGAGATGTGTCCAGGAAAAAATTGCTCATACTTACATTCAAGAGATTTTTGCCTATGTTCTCTTCTAAATGTTTTATGGTTTCATCTTTTACACTTAGGTCTTTAATCCATTTCAAATTTACTTTTGTGTGTGGAGTTAGAATAGTAATCCAATTTTATTCTATTGCATGTATCTGTCCAGTTTTCTCAACACTAGTTATTGAAGAGACTGTCTTTTCCCCATTGTATATTCATGGCTCCTTTATCATATATTAATTGATCATTTAGGTGTGGGTTTATACCTGGGCTCTCTATTCTGTTCCTTTGATCTATGGGTCTGTTCTTGTGCCAGTTCCACACATTTTGATTACTTAGCTTTATAGTATAGCTTGAAGTCAGGGAGTGTAATCACCCCCAGCTTTATTTTTCCTTTTCAGGATTACTTTGGCTATTCAGGGTTTTTTGTGGTTCCATGTGAATTTTAGGATTATTTGCTCTAGTTCATTGAAAAATGTTGTTGGTATTTTGATAGGGATTGCATTGAATCTGTAAGTTGCTCTGGGAAGGATGGCCATTTTGACAGTTCTTCCTGTCCATGAACATGGAACAGATTTCCATTTATTTGTGCTTCTTTAATTTCTCTAATGAGTGTCTTACAGTTTTTAGAGTACAGATCTTTCACCTCCTTGGTTAGGTTTATTCCTAGGTACTTTATTCTTTTTAATGCAATTGTAAATAGAATTGTTTCCTGATTTCTCCTTCTGCTAGTTCGTTGTTAGTATATAGGAATGCAACAGATTTCTATGTATTAATTTCATAAGCATAAGTTCTTCTATGCTTGTGGCTCACAACTTGACTGAATCCAATTATTAGTTCTAATAGTTTTTTGGTGCAGTCTTTAGGGTTTTTTATATATAATATGTCATCTGAAAATTGGACAATTTTACTTATTCCTTACCACTTTGGATTCCTTTTATCTCTTTATCTTGTCTGATTGCCATGGCTGGAACCTCCAGTACTATGTTGAGTAAAAATGGTGAGAGTGGGCATCCTTTTCTTGTTCCTGATCTTAGAGGAGAAACTTTCAGCTTTTCACCATTTAGTATGATATTAGCTGTGGGCTTGTTGTATATAGCCTTTATTGTATCGAGGTATGTTCCCTCTGTACCAATTTTGTTGAGAGAGTTTTTATCTTGAATGTATGTTGAATTTTGTCAAATGCTTTTTCAGCATCTGTTGAGATGATCATATCATTTTTATCCTTTTGTCAATGTGGTGTATTACATTGAATGATTTACAAGTATTGTGCCATTCTTGCATCCCTGGAATAAATCCCACTTGGTCATGATGGATGCTCCTTTTCATATGCTTTTGAATTCAGTTTGCTAATGTTTTTGTTGAGGATTTTTGCATATGTGTTCATCAGGGGTATTGGTCTAAAACTTTCTTTTTTGTAGCATCTCTGTCTGGTTTTGGTATTAGGGTGATGCTGGCCTCATAGAATGAGTTTGGAAGTATTCCCTCCTTTTCTACTTTTTGGAATACTTTAAGAAGGATGGGTATTAGCTGCTCTTTAACTGTTTGGTAGAATTCAGCTGTGAAGCCTTCTGGACCTTGGACTTGTTTGTTGACAGCTTTTTGATTAGCAGTTCAATTATATTGCTGGTGATTGGTCTGTTCAGATTTTCTATTCCTTCCTAGGTCAGTCTTGGAAGATTGTATTTTTCTAGGAATTTGTCCATTTCTTCTAGGTTGTCCACTTTATTGGCATATAATTTTTCATAGAATTCTCTAATAATTCTTTGTATTTCTGTGGTATCTGTTGTGATGATTCCTTTTCGCTTCTGATTTTATGTGTATACTCTTTTTTTTTTTCTTGGTAAGTGGCTAGGGGTTTGTCTATTTTGTTTATTTTCTCGAAGAACCAGCTCTTGTTTTCATTGATTTTTTTCTATTGTTTTATTCTTCTCTATTTTATTTATTTGTACTCTGATCTTTATTATGTCCCTCCTACTAATTTTTGGTTTCATTTGTTCTTCTTTTTCTAATTTCATTAGTTGTGTGTTTTGGCTGTTTATTTGGGATTGTTCTTGCTTTTTGAAGGTCTGTATTGCTGTGTACTTCCCTATTAGGACTGCTCTTAAGGTGTCCCACATATTTTGAACTGTTGTATTTTTGTTTTTATTTGTCTTCATGTATTGCTTGAGTTCTGTTTTGATTTGTTTATTGATCTATTGATTATTTAGAAGCATGTTGTTTAGCCTCCATTTGCTTTTTAGGCTTTTTTGTTTGTTTGTGTAATTTATTTCTAGTTTCATACCATTGTGGTTTCAAAAGTTGCTTGATACAACTTCAATCTTTCAGGATTTATTGAGGCTCTTTTTGTGGCCTAGTATGTGATCTGTTCTAGAGAACATTCCATGTACACTTGAGAAAAATGTGTATCCTGCTGCTTTTGGGTGGAATGTTCTGTAGATATCTGTTAAGTCCATCTAATCTAATGTGTTATTTAATGCCTGTTTTGTTATTTATTTTCTGTCTATTTGATCTGTCTATTGATGTAAATGATGTGTTAGGGTTCCTTAATATGAATGAGTTGCAGTCTATATCCCCTTTAATTCTGTTAGTATTTGTTTTACATATTTAGGTGCTCTTATGTTGGGTGCATAGATATTTATAATTGTTATATCCTCTTGTAGGGCTGATCCCTTTATCATTATGTAATGTCCTTCTTTGTCTCTTGTTACTTTCTTTGTTTTAAAATCTATTTTGTATTGAGTCATATTTTAAACATAGTATCTCATTGGTGTAGGCTGATGAATTCAATAACATAGAACCTATACATAGGCATTTTTATATGTAGGATTTATTTTGCTAAAATTATGAGTAACATAACACTTGGGGACTTTATAGCCTCATATTAAAGCTGCAGGATCTTAGAACATTTTGCATTGTGTGCTCTATTGAACACTATGATAATGGATGTCAAAGTTAAAAGTGTCCATAGTTTAGTCAGCCTGGGAATTTGGGGGCTGAAATAGTGTTTTTTACAACAAGACCTCTTTTAAATAATAATATGTTCTACAAATCAAGAGAGCTATATGATATGTTTTTTAAACACAGAATGAAACCATCAGAACATCTTGCAGGACTTAACTTCTCTGGGGCAAACTGTAGAGAACATTGTGTTAGAAATTCAGTTTTTTGCTTTGCCTCCCACTGGACTCCAAAATGTCAGTTATGTCTAACATGTGAAATCATGGAAAGAAGTGGAAATTTATCACATCTCTTTAAGAGAAAGATGACTCCATAAAGGATGTTAAAAAGGGAAATTCTGGCATACTTGCATTTAAATGGAGAAATTAAGGATGACAAAATAAGCAAAATTGAAAGGTTTGGGGAGAAAATTCCTACAAAGATGATCAACAGAGGGACTACATTACAAATTTATTTTAAACGAGGGAATGTAGGCTCTCACAAGTAGAAAATGGACATAGTTCACTAGAAAGGAAATGTAACTAGTGCATAAACATGGAAAAAGCTTTCAACATCCATAATCAAATATCATATGGAATTGCAGTTAATGATCTGTGTATTATTCACAAGTCAATTTTCTTCCTCCTACTTAGTATATATACTTTATAAATGCTCTTTAAGAAAACCTATATGAAGGAACAAAGAAAAATCTTTTTTTAAGAGTTACCATGTTGTATATGCAAATTAAGTATCTTCTCCACTCTGCAAATCATAATACTCATTTTGCAATTAGACATTTCATATTCTCTCCTTTATTTCCTAGTTCCCATTCTGTGATGGAGCTCACACAAAACACAATGAAGAGACTGGAGACAACGTGGGACCTCTGATCATTAAGAAAAAAGAAACTTAAGTGGACAGTTTTGATGCTGCAAACCAACTTGTCATGATGTTACCTGATTGTTTAGTTAGAATGATTACCACTTGTCTAATTCACCTCCCCTGGGTTCTAGATGTGGTATACGGCAAACTGCAGCTTTCATATTCATGGCATTTGCCTTACTTGTTGAACCATTGTGGTGCACATTTGTTTAAAAAAAAAAATACAGAAAAAGTAAAAACCAACTTCATGGCTGGTGGGTTATTTTGGTCTTAAAAGGATCAATTTCTTTACATTTAAAATGACACTAGAATACAATTGGATGTTGAAGTTAATATATTATTATCAAAATCATGTATATGTAGGTTGTTTTAAGTTTCAAAGAAAAATGATCACCTTTTAATATTACATAGTTAACCTAAAAAAAGTCAATGTAGTTAAGCTACATTAATTGCTTAATGCAATATAGGAAAAACATGTTATGACCTTGATTTTCTTGACAGTAGTAATGACACTGAGAAAATATAACTTCTGGGTTTTCACAGTTTTCAATCAAAATGAAGTTTGATTGTTATTCTGCTTATTTATAAGTGGACAAGGTCAATAATAAAGGGATAGTAACTTCTTTGTATTCATCTTCCTGGATATCAGATTGATTCATTAAAAGAACCAATAGTGGAAATTACAGATCAAAGTGATATTAGATTTAAAGTAGTCGTGAAAGAAGTGTTAAAATGTAATATTCAGGATTGTAGCCTAGGGACATTGAAGCACAAAGCCACATGTCCATGACAAATAGTAGCCATTGGACCAAAGGCATGGGGAGATTTTTATTTCCCACTCTCAGTAATCAGACATGTGACTAATTCTAGCAAAGAAACTATTTGGGGGAGAAAAGTAGGAATTAGATCAACCTTTAAATTGTATGATCTATTTCTTAAAAGCTAAAATTTGAAGTGTTTATGTAATATTCTTCAAAGACTCAGATCAGAAATATTGCATTCATTACTGATTCAGAAAAAAGTGTGAAAACCAAAAATAATGAGGAGCAATAAAAGGATTAAGACAGAAGTAGTTAATATATATTTTTTAAAAGCTTAGTTTTTTGTATTTTATGGGTTAGAAAAGTCATGACTATGTATATAATCTAGGCAAATATAATTTGAAATTGACAAAGGTAACAAACAGGTAAACATTCTCATCATTTCCTTTAGTATATACTTGAATTTCTCAGTAGTAGTTGATCACAAGTTTCTGCTTGCCAAAATCCAGAATTACCTTGGAAGTCACGGGGATAAATGAAAACTATAGCATTCCTTTATTGTGTGTGATGCTCATATTAAGTGTATAGTTTTGTGTATTACAGTAGATAAAGTTGATACCAAAAGTGTGTCTACTGGTTTTAAGTAACCCGTGAGACTCAGCCATGTGTTTAAGGCCCATCTTCACAAAGTCTAAAACTATACAAAACCTGATTCTACTTAACAGATTCCTAAGGTGAATATTTTCCATGCCTCTTCCACCTTTTAAAAATAATTAGGAATGAGTCAGCAAAAGTGCATCATGCTTTAAAGGTTAATTGTTTTAAAGAAAAATCCATGAACTCCTAAAGTTTCTGATAAAGAGACATCCTTTTAGGAGACTAAATGAACTTAATTTTGAATTTGATATTACTAGCCTTTTTTATAGCTAGTGGAGGGAAAAAATAAATAAAGTGCCAATTCAAAACTATCTTTCAAATGTGTAAGAGTGTGTGGGTTTGCATATTTATGATGAATCACCTAACTGAAACACAACCTACTGTAGCATTTTGATAGTCCAGAATAATTAGATAAATGTTTTCCCAGGGTCATGTTAAAACTGTATTACATGCTTTTGAACTAGATTTCCTTTAGGATATTAAAACCTTTTCATGTTACTTTAGTTAACCTATAAAGTAGAGTGGGTATACTTAAATTAATGTGAGGTGTTTTTATAAAAATCAGTGTGTGTGATTCCTGTACCATTTAAGCACACTGAAGCTTCTAAATGACTTTTTCATTTGAGAAATTGGGTAAGTGGAGCTCTGCTATACCACCACCATCTTTTTTTCTCTATGTCATTTATGTTCCAGTGATACCTGCATTAAGATTTTGTGCTAGATTAGAAGTTTCTAATGTTATGAAGAAATTTATTTTACAGTGATTTAGAGTGACATTCATCTGTTCATGCAACAGACATTTATTAAGTATCTTCCATAGATCATGTAATTGAGAACGGAACATTTTGAAGACTTAGAAGTTCATAGATTAGATATCACTTATGACATAGGTCATATAATTATAATTTATGATTGGGTATTATTTTTCTTGAGAAATTGTAACAGGTATAGTCATTATACCAAGTGTTTCCACTACAAAGTAGGTGTGTTTATTTCATTTTACATTAGTTATGAGGATTTTAGTTTTTTAGATAAACATTGATTAAGGTTCCTAATTAGCAACATGTTTAGTGCTTGGGTATCTGTGAGGGTGTCAGAAGCTATGCTTTCTCTCCCAGATTTTAACACTTTCTGGTTTCAGGCAAAGCCACTCACCTCTCAGCCATCGAATTGAAGTGGATGGACTAAATGGCATTTTAGGTTATTATCCAAAATTTTAGGCCAAGATTAAATTTTCAGCATCTACACAAGAAAAAAAAATTGGTTATCAGCTCGAATTTAGTTTTAAGATCATTCCAACTTTTGTGATATTGAAGTATCCATTTATGAACTGTTGATAGTAGTATTAGTTGCTTTGATTATCCTCACCTAGCAAAATAAAAAGTTGGCAGCTCTACATTTGGTGTCCCCCTTTTTTTTTTTTTGTAACTGCTCCAAGAAGTCTGAAAGTCGGAACCACAAAGCCAAAATCCTACCTAAAGTTCTGGGACTTACTGATTATTAGGGGATTAAAACAATAGTTTTATTGATTTTGATATTTAGTTTATATGTTTGAAATTTTTCATATATAATTGTTAGCACAATGCATTGAGGCTTCATGCAAAGTTAGTGTAAAAAAGATGGTTTCTATTTCCATTCAGTTTACCATCCCAGATCCAAACAACAGAGTAATGCCAATCCAGCCTAATCCCATCAC
This sequence comes from Smutsia gigantea, assembly GCA_032199065.1. Classification (NCBI taxonomy): domain Eukaryota; kingdom Metazoa; phylum Chordata; class Mammalia; order Pholidota; family Manidae; genus Smutsia; species Smutsia gigantea. The sequence goes on from JAVSCE010019485.1 coordinate 409,368, forward strand.
AACCTAAAACTTCAAAGATTAAATAAAATACACAGGAGGTTTGCAAAGGATGGTTGTTAACTGAGCATCTACCTTTATTGAGAAAAGTCTATTTTTTGTGCTTGACTTCATAAACAAAAGCTGCATATATTAACAAGTTGCCAGGAATCATGACACAGGGGAAAAACTGGGAATAAGGTTCTGATCAGTAGTAAATCAGTGACTATAATCAATATTATAAATTAGGAGTACTGATACGGTGTTACCCCTAAGGCTCTAAACAAAAAAGGCAGTTCAACCTCAAGCGTAGAACAGAGTGCTGACAATGCTGTCAGCTAGGCATTGTGTAAACAAGGCGGTCTTCACGAATTTCAGTAACACCTGTGTCTTTGAGGTTACTCTAGTTCTTTCCAGCTCTTCCAGCTTGTCTCTTACAGATACACAGAAATCAATTTCTGTCAAGACCTGGTTCTTCAGTTGTTATTTCAAAAGTTGTTTCCATTTATAAGTATACAGAGTTGTATAGGTTCCCAGATTTATGTTTAAAATAATTTTGAGTATCACCCACCTGCCTACATGCTCATTACTGTGAGATAAAATTATTTTTTGCTGGTAATACAGCCTGCCAACATTTTCCTTACTGGGGTTAGGCAGTGGCTCATCTAACTCCATATACATCATAGAAATGAGAGACGATGTCTTTTCAGGTTCTGTTGTCCATTAATCTTAGTTAAATCTGTTAAATTTATTTCAAAATCTCTCAACTATGAAAGGTAGAGTTACATTTATGTACTCCTATCTCTACAGGACAATCCTTTTTCTTTGTCCTAAACTTTCTTGAAACTGGCTCCCCCCCATCATTCCAGACAGTGAGACTGTGTGTTCACCTTAATATGATTTTATACTTTTAAATTTTCTCAGCCTTCGTCTTTCCAACTTGCAGTCTGCCCTGTAGCCATATCAGTATTTTCCTTTCCTCTTCATTTCTGCATTCCTTCCAATGAAGAGCATTTTGATCATCACTTAAAGCAACTGCATCCCTTTTTCTTTTAGTATTAGGATCCACCAGGAAGCTACTTATAGCAAAGAAGCTGAAATAACTTTGGCTTTCTATTGCTGGTTGCTTCCCTGACCCTGGACGCCACCTAGTGTAGAGTCTCTGATGATGAAAATATTAAACCATAAACTACAGTTCTCAATTTAACAATACCATCCAGTGTATGCACTTGAGGTAAGTCCCTGACACTGAAGTACCATTGTATCCCCAGAAGTCTGGCCACTTGCAGCAGTTTACAGTTCTGTGACCTCCTTATGTTTTTGGCATCTGGTTGGCCAAGTCATCTAATGCTACACACAAGTCACTTTTTAACCCCTGAAAAAATGTTCCAAATTTTGATCATTACAATATAACTCAGTACCCAAAGTAGTTATAAGCACATAGCAGGTGTTCAGTAAATGCTTGTCTTAATAAATACTTGAATGTAATTTCAAAAGGTTGCAAAGGTAATAGCCAAAAGGTCAGTGTTTCTGTCTTGTTCTGCCTCCAAATCCTGATCTTTTTTTCAAATTTGCTCCTCTACATCCTATATTATAGACTTTTTGAACATGCCTATTAGGAAAGTTTACTGAATCTTATCTTGACAAGATTGGCTATGATTTAGTCTAACCAATATGTCTGTGCCCAAACTTGTATAAAAATCAACAAACTAGCCAATTCAGCTTGTTTTAAACCAGTATGCATGTAAGGCATCATAACTGGGGGGAAATGTATCACTGGGGGGTATTTAAAATCTGTGGATGTTGCTTTGGGAGAGGAGAAAGCTGCTATGAAAAAGACCATAGGTTCTAGTGTTTGCCACCTAGAAGGATTCCTGATTTTATTTATTATCTCTTTGGGGGCAGTGTGTGGACTGGTGCAACAATCACGGGCTTCTAAATCAGACATAAGTTCAAATCCCTGCTCTGCCACTTGAAGAAATCATTTTCTGTGGGCCTCTCTGATGGTTAGTTTATATGTTAACTTGACTGGGCCAAAGAGTGCCCAGATAGTCAGTCAAACATTACTCTAGGTGTTCCTCTGGACATTACTCTGCATATCTCTAACTAATATAGCCCCCTTTATTATTTTGTAAACATGTTAAGGGGAATCAACCTCTCAAGAGAGGGTTAGAGCTAGCAGATTTAAGCATCTACCATGGTATCTGACAAACTAGCTTGGCTTCTATACTCTAAAATGTCCCCTGCTATAAGTAGTACAGAAAGAGAATTAGGGTTGTTTTCTACATAGACAATATAGATAAATGGGTTAACATTGGGCAGACTTACCTAACATTCCCAAGGTAATTTTCAAAAAAGGTCGCCAGTCTTTCTCCATGAGAGAAAAAAAGCAGTTTTTAAAAATGCAGGGTCTTTCTATAGTAATTTTTGCAAATAATTATTGAGCACCCACTGTTCGCCAGGCTACACATACCAAGACTGAACAAGAGAATGGTATTAACATTTAAATTGGAAGACAAAGTAAAGCAGATTGTCCTCCTTAGTGTGAAGGCCCATCCAGCTGAAGGCCTGAACAGAAAGGTGGACACTCTCTGGAGGTAGAGCAAATTCTTCCTGCCTGACTGCCTTTGAACTGAAACATCTGCTCTTCTAGGTGTCGAGCCCGCCAGTCTTTGGACTGGAACTACATCATCAGATCTGGGTCTCCAGCTTGCTGACTCACCCTGCAGACCTTGGGATTTGTTAGTCTCCATAAGCTCATGAGCTAATTCCTTATAATCAGTCTCTCTCTCTCCATATATATGTATATTATTGTTATATACTATTACTATTATATATATACTGTAATAGACAAACTATAGTGTATAATATATACTATTACTCTGGATATTATTCTGCATATCTCTAATATAGCCCCCTTTATTACTTTGTAAACATGTTAAGGGGAATCAACCTCTCAAGAGGGGGTTAGAGCTAGCAGATTTAAACATCTACCATGTTATCTCACAAACTATCTTGGTTTCTGTACTCTAAAATGTCTCTTTCTGTAAGTAGTACAGAAGGAGAATTAGGGTTGTTTTCTACATAGACAATATAGATAAATGGTTGAACATTGGGCAGACTTACTTAACATTCCCAAGGTAATTTTCAAAAAAGTCACCAGTTTTTCTCCATGAGAGGAAAAAAGCAGTTTTAAAAAATGCAGGGTCTTTCTATAGTAATTTTTGCAAATAATTATTGAGCACCCACTGTTTTCCAGGCTACACATAACAAGACTGAAACAATCCCTGCCCTTATGGAGTATTGACTCCCTACTCTTAGAAGGGCAAAGGTTGGTGTCACTGACAAGTAATCAGGCCATTATTCATCAATATGATGAGAAATGTGAGATGATGGTGATAAGTACAAAAACTACTGAGAGCAAGAGGGGCAAAAATATAGTATCAGAGGTCAGGGTAGCAAGAGCTGAAGAAAGAATCAATGAAGGGGAAACAGGGTGAGCAAGTTTCAAGTCAGAGTAGTCCACCTTGCCCTCTCTAGATGGCCTGGATCGGTTCTATCACCTTTATGTATGCAGTGTACCTTCTTATGGAAAGAGCTCATTAATAGTATTTTTTTCCCTGACTTTCAGTGTGCAAGATGAAATCCAGTTGTTACCCCAGACTCATCAGGTGAAAGCAGGACAAAGTCAGGATTAAACCCAAGTAGAAAAGGCTGGCCCTTACTGCTTTAGCCATAAAGGTCGTATATCTTAAAGGTCGTATATTCAACCTTGATCCCTTCAGACAGCCCAACAAGTTAAATAAATGATATTATGTATTTTCATCATTGGCTAATGATACTGCTTAGCATATCAGAAGTTATTACTACTCATAGCAATGGCTGTTTCAGTTCAAAGAAACCAATTTCTTGATCAAAAACTACAGTTTGGTCAGAATCATAGTCAACCAGTTATAGTTGGTTTGAGTATAAGTTGCTTTCATTGTTAGACCCTTTGTTTAATCTACACTGTCTGAAGACCCAGAACAAGAAACTGGAAAAGAACTGAACCAAAAACACCCCACACAAAGGTGATGAGATTGGAAATTTAAACATACTTCCCAAACGTGAGAAATAACTCAAACATTCCTACATTTTTCTCCTCCTTAGGTCTTGTGGCCTCCTCTGTTGATATCTCCTCTCCATAGGGTGAAAACCTACTGAGAAAGACAAGGTTCTAAAGAGCCTCATGTACTTGTTCACCACAAGGGGGAGTGCTGGTCACACCTTTCTATGGCAAAGTAAAAGGTAGAGGGAAGCAAAATCTTTTTTGTCAAAGTTTCCCTTAACATTAACAAGATTTGAAAAACTGCAGTACTGTTGACTAATGGGAGAGTACCACTTGATTTCCAAGAAGCAGTTTCAACCAGCTAAATTTTATTAGTGTCCTGAAAAAAAAAGAGAATGTAAACCCTAAGGGCAGAATCAAACTCCAGAGAGTAAGCAGGTCAAAGTAAGTGGATCTCAGAATGTTCCTTATGAGTAGGCACATAAAAATAAGACTCCAGGAAACTCCATGTGTAATATTAACTATAAATTCTACCAATATAACATTATGTATCAACTGTACTTCAATTTTAAAAAATTCTAATCTGCATTGCCTTCAAATATATCTTTAACAGTAGGAAACATTTAAAATAATACACTTCCTGAGCAAAGCACATTTCTCTTGCCTTTACCTTCTATATTTCCAAAGAGCAATGAGATTTTTTTTTTCCTTTGGAAAAAAGATTCCATATATTCGTAATTCTTTGGGAGGGTAAAATGAATGAGTCAACTATGTGTGTGTGTGTGTGTGTGTGTGTGTGTGTATATATAAAACATTTATGATGCCTTACAAGTATGAACTGCAAGCCAAAAAGTGAGTTTACAAATACACAGCAAAGTATAAAGTTTGGTCAGAATAATAGTCAACCAATTATAGTTGGTTTGAGTATAAGCTGCTTTCATTGTTAGACCCTTTGTTTAATCTACACTGTCTGAAGACCCAGAACAAGAAACTGGAAAAGAACTGAACCAAAAACACCCCACACAAAGGTGATGAGATGCAATTACAAAAGAAGTAAACATGCCTTTGGGGGTTATAATTTGTATTGGAAGATGTACCCATAGAAAGTACAGACGGATTCAGAAAAAAGAAAGGAGCCCTTTGGGTTTCAATACTTGGACAAGACTGCGTGAGAAAGTCAAACATGAACTGGGTCCTAAAATACACACAGCAAGGAAAGACACACTGTCACAGTTGTCTGCTCGGCTGCACTAGTACAAATAAACAAATAACCTTACCCACTCAAAAATATTTGAACACAGGTCAAAGCAATGGGCAGAAGAGTTCAGTGTGAAATGGAATTTCATGACTGCTCTCCTCTGGTGCAAATGCCATCAAATTTTCTTAAGCCCCACTCATCACTTAGGCAATCATTTTAACTTAAATGATTGAATAAGAAATCATATCTTTGCTCTTGCTATTCCATTTGCATGATACGTTCTTCCTCACTCTTTTTTTGTGTCTAACAGTACTTATTCTCAACATCCAACTCAAATGCTCTTTCCTCTGAGAAATCAATGATTATCTTGTTCCTTTTGCACCTCCCAGACACTAACATGCAGAGATTTATTCTTTCAAGGAACAAATGCAAAATACCTTACAGATGCTTTGGATACAAAGATGAACTTAAAAACAGTCCTTGACTTTAAAATGGTTCCAACCTAGGTGGAAATTAAAAATAATAATTATATATCAAAATAATTAGAGCTAAAATGAAACTGTGCAAAGTACAGTGGTTCAGTTAATTCAAGTTCTGTTCATGAGGGTTACAGGGAGGTTGAAATCATCCTTCCAGAAAAACTGGCATTTGAACTGGTTCATGAAGGATAAGTGAGATTTTTCCAGTCAGAGAATAAGAAGAAACTACAGACTGGGGAGAAAACCCACTGAAAAAAAAATCAAGAGGTATTAGGTTGCGTAGCATGGTGGTATCACATGAACTTATTCAGTGACCAAGTCTGATTACCCTCCTACACCATCATTCATCATTCCCAACCCATGCTCTAGGATTCAGCTATTCCAGTCTCACTTAGATCCCATACCAAACTGCTCTCCCTTTTTGGAATGCCTCCCACACATTTTATTTTTCTTTCTAGATATATCCAACTTGTTCAAGAACCGAAGAATAATTTCATATATTGCCTCCTCTGGGTAGCCTCATTAAGGATTAGGTGCCCCATCCTTGCAGCCTACAGAATTCTGCTTTTTTTTTGTCCTAGTCCTCATTACTCCTCATTACATTTATTTTCACTTAAGCTATGGAGTCTTTTTATTTTCCGAATGCATAAACAAACCAAAACAAATAAATGCATGACAGCTACTAAGTACCAGAAACTCTGGAAGGTGGGAGGATGCCTACTCATAAGACAACATCCTTGCTCTTAAGGAGTTTCCAGTCTAGGTAAGTCATAAGTGGTGTATCAGTGGCTGAGGATAAAGGGGGAAGAGAGAAGGCACTGAGTCATAGGAGCCACTGGCAGAGACTGCAGGGAGGAGACAAGAGGGAGATTCCTTTTGTGTGTCCCCAGCATCTACTAACATAAAGACTGAAAACTGTTAGACCCATAGCCAAAAGAGCCACTGGCAAATTTTAAGCTCACATTGAAAAATCAGAAGATTTTATATAAAAAGATGGACTTCTGGCTTCATTTGAATAATTTGGTAACATGGAACTGCATTCCCAGAACTTAGAAACAGCTGCCATTTTTAGATAGGGCACTAACTCTTACATTTACCAATTTTATATTAAATAAACATTTCAGTAAAGGAATGTGTCACTTTAAAGAAAAACATAAGGTAAATAATTGCACAGGCAGTAGTTGAATATGGTCTAAAAAGTGAAGCTGGTACTTAAATGATGGTTCAAGGCAATAGAAAACAGCACATGGGCTTCCAGATTCTCTACCACTGCCACCCCCATCCTCACCTGTGACTTCTAACAATCTTGGTCAAATTGTACACATAAGTTGGGCACATCTCTAAAGGCTTCATTGTATATTGCACCCTTTATAAAGTGTACTCGTACTTATTTTCCAGAGTTTAATCTCTTCTGATATTAATATTACAATCCCTACTTTCTTTGATTTGTACTTGCCTAGGTTATCTTTGTTCATCTTTTCATTTTCAAATTTTCTGACTAATTTTAATTTAGTGCTTTCTCTACATACAGAATATACAATGTAGAATGTTCTTTGTTTTATAATTCAACCAGAGGCTTTTTTTTAAAAGGTAGGTTTTAGCATATTTACATCTCTGGGTATAATAGTCACATGAGTCTATCATTTCTTAATGAATTCTTTTCTTAGTTTTAGCTTTTTAAAAATAATTTTCACTATGTATTCTTTGCTTGTGTTGGTATGTGTGTGTTTCTTCCGACAATTTAGGAAGTTTGTGTTTTTGCTTTTGTTATTGCCTTTATTACAAAATACACTTTATCTCCTATTTATTTACATAATGTCTAGCTATTACCTATTCAGAAATGATGCAAGCATAATTGAACTTCCTTCTCCTTTTCTTCCCTCTCTGCCACCAATCTAAATAGGTATCTGAGGGAAACAAATTCCAGGTGGCAGACCTGCAACTGTAAAGGCCTGGGTTTAAATAAAGGAAGTTTTTTGTTTATGTGTTTGTTTGAAGAACAGCAAGGAGCTGGAGCTGAAGCTGAGAGTGAAGGAGGGAGTGGGAGGTGATGAGGTCAGAGAAGTCACTGGGGTGTGTGAATATTTGTCTTTTACTCTGAGTAAGATGAAAGCTATGGGAGGGTTTTAAGCAGGAGGCTGACATGATTTACATGTAACTCAGGGTTCTTTATGGAGATTAACTATAGGGACACCAAGCACAGAAGCAAAGAAACCATTTGGGAGGTGACTGCAATAATCCAGATGAAAGAAGCAATGACAGCTTCACCTAGGATGGAATGGTGGTGTTAGATTAGCCAGATGGGTCAGACTCAGGATATATTGTGAACGTAGAATGGATTGGATTTGCTGAAGGGTTGGATGTAGAATGTGAGAGAAAGAGAAAGAATTACTGCAAGGCTTTTGACCTGAGCATTTGCTGAGATGTTCTCCAGATTGCTGTAGGAGGATAGCAAAACCTATTATTAAACCCCAAATTAGCAACCTCAGATAGTTAAACCTAATATTAAACTACGATAATAACTGAAATAGTGTGATAATGGAGCATGAATTTACACTAAAGAAAATCTAGAAAAAAGAATAGAAGCTTAGAAGGGACCTTAATTCAAATAAGAATTTAAAATAAAAGTAGCACTTCTAATCACCAAAAAAAAAGGATTACACCGAAACAACTAAATAGACAGCTGGGAAGAAAGAATAACATTGGCTACCTACTACTACCTGATATCTCACAATAATTGACAATCCTCCCCCCAAAATGTAAAGACAGCAAAAGACTAAAAAGTTCTACAGGAAAAGACAATATTTTTAATTCATGAAGTGGAAAAGACTTCTATAAGAATAATGCAAAACACAGAGGCCATAGCTTTTGCCTTCACTTAAAAAAACCAAAAATCTTCTGCAAATCAAAGATAAACAAGAAACGGGGAGGGAGGCTATATTTGCAAGTATCACAGACATAGGTGATGTGATTTGTCAACTTTTCTGTATTAATAAATTATTTTTTAAATCTCATAATAAAATATAAGAAGAAAAATAGATTCAGGAATTGGGGTAACTGAAGAAAAGAGAAGATAATGGCACTAGACCAAGAGGTTATAGTAAACATGTGACTAGGAAGCTACAGACTCCCCCACCAAATTCCCTGTCAGGCCTACATGGGCAGGTGACTGCCCCTCCCCACCATTCTCTGAAAAATGATGTGAGATTTACTCTGCAGAGAGGTTGTTATGTATGGGTACTAGACCCCAGGACTCTAGACTTGGCAAGAGGCTGGATTAAAAACAGGAGGGCTAGGATAAAATCTGTATATAAAATGGCAAGATCTGCAGCCCCTTTTCCTAAAGGGTTGGTTATAACTTCTTCTGATATTCCCTCCCCACCTTATTCAGGTTGGGTGGCTTAAATAACAATTTATTTTTCACGGTTCTGGAGTGAGAGCCTACTTCCTGGTTTGCAGATAGAAGTCTCCTCATTGTATTTACATACGGCAGACAGAGAGAGCTAAGCCTTCCTTTTCTTATAAGGACACTGACCTCATCATGGGGTCTGCATCTTCACAAATAAATTATCTCCTCAAGTCCCCACCTCCAAATGCCTTCACATTAGGGGTTCAACGTATGAATTTGGGGGACACAAACATTCAGTCCAGTGAACCATCCCACTCCAATAGAATAGATAATAGAAAATACTGACATTTGTAACTTATATAGATAATGCTAAACTAATATCCATTGGTCAGCAAAACCTGCTTATGCACACAGAGACGGAAGCTGGCATTTTAGTAGTGCCTCCTCTTAAATGTGAGCCAATAGCCAATGATCACCAGGCCTGTGAGGCAAAGAATATGAAAGGGTAAAGAATACACGACTTAATTTTCAAGGCAAATAAGAAAGAGGGCACTTGTCCTATAGGAAAGCAAAACTCACTATAAGGTAAGAGTCATTGAAACAGCATGGTTTGTATGAGACAAAAACACCTGTGAAAAAGAATAGAGCACATACTAGATAAACATCTATTTGTGAACAGCCGCAGAACATTGTCTAAGCATATGGAGAGAGAGAAAATTGTATTCCTGTATCATCCTATGCAAAAACAAACCCCAGGTAAATTTTAAAAGAACTAAATATAAAAATACCAATTTAAAATGTTCAGAAACAATATAGCAGACCATTTTAATGACATTAAGATATGGAGAGATTTCGTAAGTCCCCAAAAGCAAATTCTGAAGGGACAGGTCTAATGAAATTAATCTCGTAGATATTGGATCACACAGATATTTAAACTTGTTTGACAAAAGACAACTGTTCTAGTATCCAAAGTATATAAAGAACTCTAAGGTCATAAAGAAAGAAAAGATACAAAAATTGGAAGATGTGAAAAGGCAATTCACGGACAAGGACAACCAAATGACCAATAATCAGGTGGAAGAGGCTCAACCGCTTGTGTAATCAGGAAAATGCAGGATTTAAAGTAATACAAATTTGACATTCATTTGATTGCCAAAAAAGAACTGATAACACTGATGCTGGGAGAGAATGAGGGAGTGCAGTTGGCCCCACAGCTTGGAGAGCAATTTAGCAATACCGCGTGAGGCTGAGATGTGTACACTCTATGACCAGCAAGTTCAGCTCTAGACTTCCACTCAAAAAAGTTTTGCTTCATTGCAAGATCCAAAAACCAGCGCCATTAGTGATACATTATTAGTAGTAGCAAAAAATGGAAACAATCTGTACATGACATAAACTAATGGATAAATTGATGAATGTTTACATATAATACATAGTCATTAAAAATACTTAACAAGCTCTATATGCATCAAAATGAATAAGACTCAAAAAACATTTTTGTTGAGTGAAGAAATAAAGCTACAAACCGATAAAGTGCAATATCATTAATGCATAGTTTTAAGACAAACCAATATTTTATATAAACCAATATATATAATATTTTAATATTTATATAGTAATATATTGCATATGTAATATTATACTATGTGTTCATAAATGTGTAATCAAGTTCTGAAGACATACAATAGGAGCTACCTCTTGTGTATTCTGTTTTCTCTTGTCTTTTTAAACAATATAAGGAGTGGTTTCTTTTTTCCTAATTTATACAGCTACTTTCCTCTACAAAATATTTTCTCATTTTTAGAAGACACCAATGTTTTAAAATGCATCATGCCCACAACAGACACTAGGAATACTCTTTAAGTGAATGTTGTGTTCTGAATTCCCAGTCAGTATGAAGTAGGAGAATGAAATGTCTTTATCTATAATAGTAAATATTGCAAAATATAAACATTCATTGTATCTGGGTGGTAGGCACAGGAGTGGGGAGTTACATAATTTTGGCATTTTTCTATATGCTTAAAATATGTCATTTAAAGGGAGAAAGGGAAGCAGACAAGCTTAATCTGGAACCAAAGCCTTAGTCATCACTGTGAGGAAATAATTTTAAGTAACTTTCTACTCACATTCCTGACTGAGCTAAGTCTCCACCCTCCCCAGAGTCTCATGTCTATGATGAGTCTATGCTCCTAAAAGACACTGGTTGTTTCCCTTCCTTGTATATGGTAGGTCTTTGCTTTTGGATTTTGTAACTTCAGGATGTTCCTTGTGAGGTTTTGATACGAGGAGGCCAAACGGAAAGATGGATCAAGGTTCATCACACATCTAATTTCCTTTAAAGCGTGTGTGTGTGTGTGTGTGTGTGTGTAGTTATTTTTTGGAGGGAAAAGTAAAGATAACGTTTCAGTCCTTCTTTCCAGGCAGCTCAAAACTAGGAAGTCATTCATGTAATTTAATTTATGATAACATGGGTCCAAAAAAATAAAGAAACCAAATATAAAAGTAATTTTCAAAGATTGATTAGTGATCAATGTAGTGGTGAAATATCTTGCATATCTGACATCCAGAGCAGTTATTTTGTTGTTTTGAAACACTGCTCTACAATGCCCTCCCCATTCCCTATGACAAAATCAGTTTCAGTAACATCATCTTGAAAAGTGAATTATCGTAATGGCCAAAAAAAAAAAAAATGCAGATGGAGAAATTTTTATTTTAACTTCATATATATAAGCATGCTTATAAAAATTTAAATATTTCACTAAAATAAAGGAAAAGAGTAGAGCATCAAATACTTTTTAATTACATTAATATAATTTTTGCAAGAAAGGGAAAATACCTTCAAATTGGTCTGCCACAGAAATGAATAACATTACATTTTCTATTTTGAATGTTAAAAACTTAGAAAAATTTGTTAATGACTGCATGAAATTCGACCTTCTTTGTATCTTCATGTTCAATAGATTGTATAGCCAGATTTGTCAATCCATCTTTGGAGCAAATATCATGTTTTAACAGTTTTAACTTGGAAAACTTTTTTCACACAAAGCAGAAGACATACAAAAACTTAGGGAAAGTCTTAAACATGATGACACATTTGGCAGTCTTAAACGTTGGGTTAACAAGAAACTCCAGAAATTTCAATATTCTTCCTGTCTTTGTCTTTGGGATTGATTCTAGAGGCTCTCCAATGTTTCCACAATAAGAAAATTCCCATTAAAATGTTATCTTTGCCAGTAATTACTTTTTATGCAATTTAGTAAAAATTTCCCAAGTTTTTCATTTCATAAAAAGAACTGAGAAAATAATAGTAAATCTTGGCATTTTTTGATCTATTGCTTTAAAATGGTGTCAGTCCAAAAGTAAAAACTGGCGGGCATCTTTCGTTTTTTCTCTTCTTTGAACTTTTTAACAAATGTAAATGTTCTCTTTCCAACAGGTGATGAAAATGTTCTAAACTTAGTGGTGATGGCTGCACAACTCTGTGCATATACTAAAAAGTGTTGAAATGTACACTTCGAATAGGTGAATTTTATGGTAGGTGGATAATATCACAGTAAAGATCTAAAAAAAAGAACAACACAAGAGGAACTGCAGCAATAGTTTAGAATTAAAATCAATGAAAGCTTTTGGGGAGTAGGAGCATCTGACCACTGGTGTTGTTTAGAACTGCTGGCAGTTTTATAGTCTTAATTCTCTACATTGAGCTCCATATAGCCTGTACTGAGGGCGGAGAGCAGCCTTGGCACACCACTGGATCAGTATGTGTTCATAATTCTATGTAATGTAATTGCTATTAAATTTTGCTCCTTTATGCTCTAAACTCAGGGCAGCAGTAATTACGGCTGTCCAAATGCTAAGCCACACAGGCAATGGTGGAATCTGGCATTAAATGGCATAGTCAGGGGTGACTTTGCAGTTTCCCTTCTCTGATACTGAATGTTCTGTCTTATGCTTTCTCTGTCTCTCTCCCCCTCACTCATTCTCTCTTTTCCCCTTTTCCCCTCACCATTCTGTGTTAGAAACATCTGAAAATTATTCCAAGAGGCTTAATGTTCTTAAACCTGTCAGTTGCCTGAAACTTTAACACCAGCAGAATGTGGTGATTTTTCTTTTTAAGGTATGTAGGCTACAGCAGATGTGTAGCTACAGCACCTACGTTCACACTAATTCCACCTCTTTTTCCTGCAAAGCCAAGAGAAACTTCAACCCAGACACCAAAAAGTTTGCTTTGGTTTCAGGTGGGTGGGATGCTAATGTTAGTTAAGATGTGACAGTTGTTTCCCATCCCCCACTAGGATGGTGGGCTGGCTAGACAGAAGAAATTAACAACACAGCAGTCACTTATGTATGGGCAATATTATGGGATGTTTCTGTCAAAACCCAGGAACTGTGGCTCTCTCTCCCATTTCTACGCAACTACCTTCTTCCCATTTCCCAACAGGTAATCATCAAAATAGCAGTTATCCCCTAGCAAACAAAGGGCCTCTGCTCAAAGGCACACACCTTTTCTCTGGTCAGATATACTTTCTCTTCTGTTTCCCAGACAGCTGTACACTTTTTACTTTCAAGCTTGACAAAGTGGACTGACCCTTCATTTTCAGTCTCTTCTCATTTCTTCTGTTTCCGAATCTTCTAATGATAGAGTGTGTTGCTTTTCCCCAGGCAGCAATGGATGTAGTTCTTTGACAGATACAAGTCAGAGAGGCAGGTGTGCAAAAGGGACTGGCTCAGAGTTGGGTCACCCATCTGGCTCTCTCTAAAGAAGGGATAAGCAACATTTCTTAGCCTGACTGTCCGGAGCCGACCAGCGTTGGAAGAGTGAATGCCAAATCCCAGCCTCACAGGAGATTGACTGTTCTCAGGAGGGGGGGGTATTTGTGGGGAGAGCATATATATATATTTAGAAAAAGCACTTCATAGTGTATTACAGTAAAGTATCGTGGCTAACAGCATGGCTATTAGCTTGGTCACTTATAGGCTGCATGACCTCATGAAATTATTTATTTCTCTTTAATCTCAGTTTCAATATATATAACATGGGGCTAATAAGTATTTTCTTCATTGAAGGGCAGACTTTTTGTATTTTAATGTTTATGAAATTTGATATCTGACATCTGTGCTCTTTTGTATTTTATTTATACTAGTGCTTACCTGCTATGGTTGTTAAGAGGCCAAGAGGTGATCGTGTGTGTAAAGTGAACATCACTGGTGGGAATTCTTCCATGACAGATGGTTTCTCTTGGAGAAGGTAGGGGAGGCATGTTAGAATCTGTGAAAACCTGAGATTTTAATTTTTATTATTGAGGATGTGGATTTGTGTAGACGTGTGGATTTTGCTCACAAATCATCATGTTGGGCAGAGGTCAACTGAGACTGCTCACCTCTGCCCCAGGAAGCACTTGCCCTGGCAACTTGAACAGGACTGGAGGATCTGCTTTCCAGATGGCTTACCATATGTGGGTGTGGCATTGTTTTTTATTTTAATTTTTAACATTTATCTTACTGAGGTATAATTTACATACTATAAAATTCACCAGTTTAAAATGTACATTTCAATGAATTGTAGTGGATTTATCAAGTACAAACATCACCACCATCCAATTTTAGAACACTTCCATCAGCTCAAAAAGCTCCTTTGTGATTATTTATGGTTAATCCCGATGTGCATTCCCAAGCCTACTCAACCACTGATCTGCTTTACTTTGATCTTTATAAATTTACCTCTGCTGGAGGCACTGAACAATACATTAGAAAAGATAAAGCTAACAGACATCTACAGAACACTCCACCCAAAAGCAACAGGATACACATTCTTCTCAAGTGCACATGGAACATTTTCCAGAATATATCACAAACTAGGCCACAAAAAGAGCCTCAGTAAATTCAAAAAGATTGAAATTGTACCAACCAACTTCTCAGATCACAAAGTTATGAAACTAGAAATAAATTGCGCAAAGAAACCAAAAAGGGCCACAAACACATGCAGGCTTAACAACATGCTCCTAAATAATCAACGGATCAATGACCAAATTAAAACAGAGATCAAGCAATATATGGAGAGAATGACAACAACAGCTCAACGCCCCAACTCCTGTGGGATGTGGTGAAGGCAGTTCTAAGAGGAAAGTATATAGCAGTCCAGGCCTATTTAAAGAAGAAAGAACAATCCCAAAAGAACAGTCTAAGTTCACAATTAATGAAACTCGGAAAAGAAGAACAAATGATGCCCAAAGTCAGTAGAAGGAGGGACATAATAAAAATCAGAGCAGAAATAAATAAAATAGAGAAGAATAAACAATAGGAAGAATCAATGAGCGGCTCCTACCTGACCCAAGGTGGGCAGTGTGTATGGGCAGCGCTGTGAAGACCTCCACCCAGGATGGCTCTCCCTCCCTGGGCCTCTCACCTCTTTCCCGTGAGTTCCCTAGTCTTGTAGGCCTCTCGGGTCTAGTATTGTGGGGTGAGGTGAGAGCAGGCCCAGGGAGGGTACTTACCACCGAGGAGCCGTAGTCTTAAGCAAGGTACAGCCTGAACACCTTGGGTGTGTTGGTCTGAGCTGCTTCTATTTAGCTGTAGATCAATAGAAGAGGAAAGGAATGTCCCATTGGCAACTGACTTGATCTGAATAAGTGAGTATAGGTTCATGGTTTCAGACTCTATGAGAATGGAAAAAATTGTATTGGAGAAGGTGTGTTGGAAAGTTAAAGCTACTACTGCCTTTCAATTTCTGCAACTCTAATACTCATTCAAGGGAACCTGCCATTTGAAAGAAGGAAGAGCCTTAATTGCGAAAGACTAGAAGCTCAACTTAAGGCATGCCAATGCAGGATCACATTTTCTAAAGGAAAGCCTTCTGTGTTGGCATTGTCTATCATTGTGCTGGAGATCTAAGCACAGAAGTATGTAGAGTTAACAGAAAGAGTAGAATGTCTTCAGACACATCCCAAGATAAATGGCTGAGATTTGACCTTCTGACAAGAACTCATATCTAAGTGTTTAACTGAATATTCATCAAACAAGTGTTCTAAACCAAATGTTCAGAAATTGAAATGGATTATTTCTGGGTGTACTGCATTGCAATTGAAGCATAGTTACTAGAAAATAACCCATCTTCCAACAATTCCTGAAATGGTCCCTTAACTGGATTATTATGGCAAAGAAAAACTCCTCTGAAGCCCTTCTCCACAATCCTGAGCTATGGATTCCATAATAATATAATGGATTTAAGCTGTGAGACCTCATAACATCACAACTAGAGTAGCATTGATGCTCTCAGGTTTAGGAAAACTGCCTAATATTATGCTGAAGTGGAATTACTCTAAAATTTGAATTCATCTGTGAAGCATAAAATCAAGGTTAAGAGTGTAAGTGTGAGATGCTAATGACAAGTCTGTCAAGATAAACTGTGAGTCTTAATTTCTAACATTCATCCAACTTTCTATATTGGGTCAATATATTGTATTTAGATGACATTAAAAATGGTGACCTACTTAATTTAAATTTTAAATTTATGAGGCTTATATCAAAACCAACATTTCAGAAATGCACTTTTAAGGTATAACAAGTGTTACTATTTTAGGCAGTAAAAGTGGTTTGTTGTCACCCATAAAGCAAGTAATTGACTATCCAGAAATGTGGGCTTCATTGCTACATAGGAATTACATTTAAATTTGAGAACATTTTATATAAAACAAAAAACTGCAGACCTAGTAATCTTGACATATTATCTTCAATGTTTTTTTCTAGAAAACAGGTGATGTTTACATCCATGACAAATTTTTATACAAAAATTACCTCAATCTATTCCTATCGAGAAAATTTGTTTTTGTATTAGTAACTTAAATTAACATCACTCCAAAAACTTATTAACACTCCAGAAGTTTTTATTCTAAGAACTGTTTGTATAAAACTGCCATTGTTTCTAAATTTGAATTTTGTTTAAAAGGAAGCGAATATACATCCACTAATTGCCCCTACTGTGCCAAAAAGAAAATATTGAGAAAAGTAAGTAGGTATCTTCATAATTATGAGGTTGCAAAGGTAGTGTTCAGGATTTTCTACTAAGTCAGTCAGTGTAAGGAGATCTATAGTGTTCAAAGTGTTGTAAATGGTTACCCAGTGCAGTGTGCAGCCCAAGTCCACCCAGGATGGCAGTACCCAATTTTGACATCATGTTATGGATAAGTAACAGGATAATAAACCAAAGAACCACAGTATATCTTACACTTTTGTAAACTTGTTTTATGGAAAACTTTTCAGTTTTTCCAAAAGGCTGATATATTTCAATATTTTTAATACATCAGTGTTCATTTTGAGTTATCAGAGGTAACCTAACTAACATTAAGTTTTGCTACTAAGGGGTATACCTTTCAATAAAGTTATTGAAATGCAAATAAAAAAAGAATTAATGAAACTAAGAGCTGGTTTTCTGAGAAAATAAACAAAATAGATAAACCCCTAGCCAGATTTATCAAGAAAAAGAGAGTCTACACACATAAACAGAATCAGAAATGAGAAAGGAAAAATCACTATGGACACCACAGAAATACAAAGAATTATTAGAGAATACTATAAAAAATTATATGCCAACAGATTGGAGAATTGAGAAGAAATAGACAACTTTCTAGAAAAATACAACCTTCCAAGAATGACACAGGAAGAGACAGAAAATCTGAACAGACCAATTACCAGAAATGAAATTGAAACGGTAATCAAAAAATTACCCAAGAATAAAACCCTGAACCAGGTGGCTTCACCACTGACTTTCATCAGACATTTAGAAATGACCTAATACCCATCCTCCTTAAAGTTTTACAAAAAGTAGAAGAGGAGGGAATACTTCCAAACTCATTCTATGAAGCCAGCATGACTCTAATACCAAAACTAGGCAAATATCCCACCAAAAAAGAAAATTACAGACCAATATCCCTGATGAACATAGATGCAAAAATACTCAACAAAATATTAGCAAACCAAATTACAAATATATCAAAAAGATCATCCATCATGATCAAGTGGGATTTATCCCAGGGATGCAAGGATGGTACAGCATTCGAAAATCTGTCAACATTATCCACCACATCAACAAAAAGAAGAACAAAAACCACATGATCATCTCCATAGATGCTGAAAAAGCATTCGACAAAATTCAACATCCATTCATGATAAAAACGTTCAACAAAATGGGTATAGAGGGCAAGTACCTCAACATAAGAAAGGCTGTGTACTACAAACCCACAGCTAACATCATACTTAACAGTGAAAAGCTGAAAGATTTTCCTCTAAGATCAGTAATGAGACAAGGATGCCCACTCTCCCCACTTTTATTCAACATAGTACTGGAGGTCCTAGCCATGGTAATCAGACAACACAAAGAAATAAAAGCATCCAGATTGGCAAGAAAGAAGTTAAACTGTCACTGTTTGCAGGTGACAAATTGTAAATAAAAAACCCTAAAGAATTCACCCCAAGACTACTAAAACTAATATCCAAATTCAGCAAAGTTGCAGGATACAAAATTAATACACAGAAATCTGTTGCATTCCTATACACTAACGATGAACTAACAGAAAGAGAAATCAGGAAAACAATTCTATTCACAATTGCATCATAAAGAATAAAATACCTAGGAATAAACCTAACAAAGGAAGTGAAAGACCTATACCCTGGAAACTATGAGACATTCTTGAGAGAAATCAAAGAAGACACTAATAAATTGAAATACTTCCAATGCTCATGGGTAGCAAGAATTAATATTGTCAAAATGGCCATCCTGTTAAAGCAATCTACAGATTCAATGCAATCCCCTTCAAAACACCAACAACATTCTTCAGTGAACTAGAACAAATAGTTCTAAAATTTATATGGAACCAAAAAAGACCCTGATTTGCCAAAACAATCCTTAGAAGGAAGAATAAAGAAGGGGTGCTTAGGCTCCCCAACTTCAAGCTCTACTACAAAGCCACAGTAATCAAGACAATTTGGTACTGGCACAATGGCACAAGAACAGAGCCATAGATCAATGGAATAGAATAGAGAGTCCAGATATAAACCCACACATATATGGCCAATTAATATATGATAAAGGAGCCATGGACATACAATAGAGAAAGGAAAGCCTCTTCAACAACTCGTGTTGGCAAAACTGAATGGCTATATTTAAGAGAATGAAACAGGATTACTGTCTAACTCCATATGCAAAAGTAAACTCGAAATCAATCAAGGACCTGCATGTAAGTCATGAAACCATAAAACTCTCAGAAGAAAACATAGACAGAAATCTCTTGAATATAAACATGAGCAACTTTCCATGAATGCATCTCCTCAGACAGGGAAACAAAAGCAAAAATGAACAAGTGGTACTATATCAAACTAAAAAATTTCTGTACAGCAAAGGACACCATTAGTAGAACAAAAAGGCATCCTACACTATAGAAGGATATATTCATAAATGATATATCCGATAAGGGGTTGACATCCAAAATATATAAAGAACTCACACACCTCAACACCCAATAAGCAAATAACCTGATTAAAAAATGGGCAGAGTATCTGAACTTCTCCAAAGAAGAAATTCAGATGGCCAACAGGCACATAAAAAGTTGCTCCACATCACTAATCAGCAGGGAAGTGCAAATTAAAACTACAATGAGATATCACCTCACACCAATTAGGATGGTCAACATCCAAAAGACAAGCAACAACAAATGCTGGCCAGGATGTGGAGAAAGGGGAACCCTCCTACACTGCTGGTGGGAATGCAAATTAGTTCAACCATTGTGGAAAGCAATATGGAGGTTCCTCAAAAAACTAAAAAGAGAAATACCATTTGACCAGGAATTTCACTCCTAGGAATTCACCCAAAGAAAAGATCACAGATTCAAAAAGACATATGCACCCCTATGTTTATCACAGCACTATCTACAACAGTCAACACATGGAAGCAACCTAAGTGTCCATCAGTAGATGAATGGATAAAGAAGATGTGATACATATACACAATGGAATATAATTCAGCCATAAGAAAAAACAAATCCTCCCATTTGCAACAACATGGATGGAGCTAGAGGATATTATGTTCAGTGAAATAAGCCAGGCAGAGAAAGAAAAGTACCAAATGATTTCAGTCATCTGTGGAGTATAACAACAAAGTAAAAACTGAAGGAACAAAACAGCAGCAGACTCAGAGAACCCAAGAATGGACCAGCAGTTACCAAAGGGAAAGGGGTTGGGGAGGGTGGGTGGGAAGGGAGGGATAAGGGGATTAAGGGGTGTTACAATTAGCATACATAATATAGGTAGATCACGAGGAAGGCAGTATAGCACAGAGAAGACAAGTAGCGACTCTATAGCATCTTACTATGCTGATGGACAGTGACTGTAATGTGGTGTGTGGTAGGGACTTGATAATAGAGGGGAATCTAGTAACCACAATGTTGCTCATTTGAAACCTGAGCATAAGATTGTATATGAATAAAACCTTAATAAAATATAAAAATAAATAAAAAAAACATACACACACACAAAAAAATCACTGAATCATGCACTGAAAAAGAGTGAATTTTTATGGTATGTGAATTATATCTCAGTAAAATTGTTTTTTAAAACACACACACACACAAGAAAAATTTACCTCTGCTGGACATTTCATATAAATGGATTCATACAATATGTAGGTCTTTTGTATTTGGCTTTTTTCACTTAGCATAATATTTTTGATATTCAGCCATGTTGTAGCATGTCAGTAGTTTGTTCCTTCTTATTACTTAATAATATTCCACTGCATTCATTCATCTATATACTATAAACATTCAGTTTATCTATTCACAGGTCAATGGCCATTTGGATTATGTCCAGTTTGGGACCATTATGAGTAATGCTGCAATGAATATTCATGTATGTTCATGAATTATTTTTATTTCTTCTGTGGAGATTCCTAAGTTTGAAATTGCTGGATCATATAAAGTTTATGTTTTTGTTAAGAAACTGACAAAATATTTTTCTAAAATGGCTGTACCATTTACATTTCTACCAGCATTGTGTAACAGTTCCAATTTGTCCACATCCTCCCCAACACTTGCTTGTCTTTTTAATAAGGTATGTTTTTTAATTAACTGTGGTAAAAAAAAAAACCCACAAAACTTACCATCTTAAATATTTCTAAGTGTACAGTTCAGAAGCATTAAGTATGTTTGCATTTTTACAACCAATATCTAGTACGTTTTCACCTTGCAAACCTAGAACTCCATACCCAGTAAACATCACCTCATTCCCTGCCTCTTTACCTCCTAGCCCTTGCAAAACACCATTCTATTTTGTTTCTATGAATTTTACTACTCTAGATACATCATATAAATGGTATCATATAGTATTTACCTTTGTGTGACTGGCTTATTTCAGTCAGTATAATGTACTTCAGATTCCTCCTTCAGTAGCATGTGTCAGAATTTCCTTCTTTCTTAAGGTTGAAGGCACTGGTTTTTAAAGGCTAAGGAATGCTGCATTTATCATTCTCAGAGTTTAAGTCAAGTCCCCCTTACAGTTCTGGGTACAGGGAAGGGAAAAGGAAAGAGAAGAAAAATGGAAGGAAAATAGGAGAAGGATATTGGGTAGGAAAGTTTCTAAAAAGGAGAAAGAAGTACAAAAAGGAATTAGGAATACACTTTATCCCAGCTTTGCTCAAAGTGAGCCCAACCACCAAATTCCCTTTGGCAGTCAGAAGTAATTGCCTTTCTGCCTTTCTACAAGATATATATGAAGGTACTCCTGGACAGACTGGCTTTTGGGGTCTTTTTACTTTTAGTTTATTATATAGTTGGCTCTGCATTTACTGCCTGTAATCAGATCACATTAGACTTTGCAGAAAAGCAAAAGGTTCAGGGCACTTGCATACATTTGTTAAAGGGCTGTTTCAAAAAGACTTAGCAACCTTTAAAGCATTAACATCTTAATATTATTTAAACTGAGGGGTAAAATTACAAACATCCTTCTTTCTCAAGGAATTGTCATATGTTGTCCTGGATTATTTAGAGAATTAATAGAGTGGAGAACTCACTTATTGTCTCTAAAGAATACTCTTTACTATTACATAACAACATCAGATACAAAATAAGCAACTATTGTAAAATAGAGCAACAAATGTTAGAGCAATGAAGTGTGGGGGTGGAGTTGGAAGGCTCCATCCAGAATATTTGTATCATAGCTTATATGACAATTTATGTCAAGAGATGAAGGGACTGAATTTCTTAAAATACTTGTAGAAAGGCAAAAGATTTCCTGTCATTGGAGAAAATTGTTAAATGGAATAGCAAAAAAAGAGATCTGAGAAGGAAGAACTCTGCAAAAGAGTAGAACACATCTACTTATGGAATAAATTCTGTCTACATTGTAGCTTTTATCAAGGTACTTTTTAAAATGAGGAATATGGGCCAAATCAGTGATTTTTCAAAACTGTTTTTCACATACTAGATGCCATTCTCCTAATTCTAAGGTAGAATCCAAACATAATGGCATCTAACATTTTTCTGAAAAGCCCCATGCTCCCCTCACTCTGCTAAGTGCATTACATGCATTACCTTGTTTCATTCCACAAGGTAGGTGCTATTAAACCAATTTTTTTTATGAGGAAACATACCCAAATCCATTCAGATAGTTGAGAAAGCCAGATAAATACCCAACTGCTCCAATTACATTTGGGGGTGAGAGAGGTCAGGCCTAGAGCCCCAGCCACTTGCCTACCCTCACCACCACCTGTTCCACTCCCACAGTTCCAGTCCTAATTTCTGGGACTTCAGTGAAATACCACTCTGTCTGCGAGTGAACTGTCAGGAGCCTGTCTGTGCGCAGTGTGCTGAAGAATGAGGTGGTACAGCTGCTCTGTTTTAAGAAGGGTTCTAGCTACCCAGCTATGGGTAATTTTATGTGTCAACTTTACTGGGCTAACGGATGCCCAGATAACTGGTGAAACATTATTTCTGGGTGTGTCTGGAGGGTGATCACTAGACCAAGTAAAGATCTTCCCTTACTGGTGTGGGCAGCTGTCATCCACTCTGGTGAGGGCCTGAACACAGCAAAAAGGTGGAGGGAGGGTAAATTTTCTCTCTCTCTTCTTGACTTCTGACATCCATTTTCTCCTGCCCTTGGACATCAGAGCTCCTGGTTTGGGAGCCTTCAGACTCTAGAAATTATACCAGTGTCCCCCTTTTTCGCTTCCCTTTCTCACTCCTTTCCCTCACCTTTGGCCTCACACCAGAAGTTGCACCATAGGCTCCCTTGGTTCTTAGACTAGACTCAGACTGGATTATACCACTGGTTTCCTTGCTCTCCAGCTTGCATACATGGCAGACCTCAGCCTCCCCAGTTCCCATAACAAATCTCTTATATATCTATGTATATCCTGGAGAACGCTGACTAATATACCAGAGCTGCTCAGAACTTTATTAAAATAAATTATGACTAGAACCACAGAAGTATTTTCCTTCTCATACCTCATCAAATAAAAAATGTTTAAACATTCTTCTGCTTGTTTCAGTGCTCAAAATAGGTTTTTATTAACAAAGAAAAAAAAGGATGTGAAATGGATAGAAACCGTCTTGAGGGAAATGTAGGTCATGGAAGGGTGTACATACAGAAACACCCTTGAAGGAAGCACCTATGTGTCACTCCTGAAAAGCTTGTGGTTGGCTGCACGACCCTGGAGACTCTGCTCTGTGCCTTGTTCAAACCATGGTTCTGGCCTAATTTCAAGCCGGAGCTCACTCAACACTGGATTCTAGCCCTACAGAGATTTACTTGGGGACGAGGAAGTTAATGAATCAACCTCAGGCTGCAGCCTGGGAAGGGTCCCCTGAAATCTTATGGCCTTTAGCTGGACAGAGTTAGTGCAGAAGGAGGTTAGGACAGAATCTACAAGCCAACAACCTGGATAGCCATTTGGGAAATACTTCACAAAGAATGTTCAAACTATTTCTGTGCCAAACACCTGTTCTGAGCCATCTCAACTCTCCTGCATGGGTTCCACCTCCTGGTGATTCTGCTTTTACAGTTATGGGACAGTAGAATCCAAAGGGGGAAAGGTGCTATTGTATCTGAAGACCAAGGTGGTCTATATGCTCCACACTGTCCCAGGACAAACTAGTGCTCTCATCAGCCTCCAGAAAAGCACCCGTAGGTCAAAAGAACTGGGAGCATTTGGGTGGAGAAGCCCTCTACCGGCAAGGACTTCTGACAACACAGCCAAATACAGGCACAAAGGGAAACCCAAAAGGACCTCTTAAATTTGCAAGGACAAACATGTCTTCATAGACAATATGTGAAGGAGAAGCAGCATTGGCAATCCGAGGACTGTTCCCAGCAGTTCTGAGAAATCGGGTAACATCCGTTTCAGAGAGAGCCGAGCTGGCGGCGGTGTTCCCCACAGGGCAGCCCCTCTCTGCTGGCCTCGCTCCGCAGGGACCAACTTCATGGACTTGAGGACCATTCTTTTGCCCGATTAACACGCTAGTGCCCCACTCTATATCCCAAGTACCGACAGTGCCTGCTGCGTATTCTGCAGAGATTGGCCCCCCTGCCCCACCCAAACACCAGTTTCTGCAAAGGAGCTCAGTTTCTGTGGCCTCTATCACTGCGCGGCGGTAATGGAGAACCCGCTCGCGGCAGCTCTGCTGCGCGGTGACGGGAAGGTCAGGCTTCTTGCTGTCGGGCGCCCGCTCTCCTCCCCCTCGGCCCGGAGCAGGTCCGGCCTGTCTGCGTCTCGCGCCCCTCAGAGCACGGGGGTGGCCAGGGCGGGCGAACAGAGGCAGGGCAGGGCCGGCGGAGCTGGGGGGCGCTGGGGGGCGCTGGGGCGCCGCGGCCCCACCAGGGCGGCGAGGGTTGCTAACGGCCGCTCCCTGTGCCTGCCTGCGCCTCGCGGCTCCAAGCGGGCCCTCTAAGAAGTAACTAGCTATTCTGATGTACAGCCAGGGTGGAGAGCTTCTACTTTATAGATGTTAGGGCTGAAGGATTTGGAGATCTTTCCTTTCTCCTTTGACAGGGTAGAAATACAGAAACCATCTCGAGATGGAAGCTGGCATAGGGCTGACCAGGGGGAGAATCCAGGAGAGAGTGCTTAGTGATGACACCTGAGGATTAAATCCCTTATGCGGACAGAACTGACTTCATCTTTTTAAAAACAGTGTATTGATATATAATTACATACTCAAAAGCTTAAAGTGTACAATTCTATGGGTTAAACATATATACAGAGTTCTGCAACCATTACCATAATCTAGTTTTAGAACAGTCCCATCAACCCCAAAAGAAACCCGCACCCATGAGAAGTCACTCTTCCTCCCCGACAGCCCCAGCACGTGCGCACACGAACTTCTCTACCTCCCAGCCCTTGGCAGCCACTAACCTGCTTTTCGTCTCTGTGGATCTGCCTGCTCTGGACATTTCATATAAATGGGATCATACAGGATGTATTTTTGACTGACTTCTTCCACTTAGCATAATGCTTTTGAGGTTCATTCATGGTGTAGCATCTATCAGTACTCTTTCCTTTTTATTGCTGAGTAATATTCCATTGTATGGCCATACCACCTGTTCTTTTTCCATTCACCAGTTGATGGACATTTGGGCTGTTTCCACCTCTTGGTTATTATGAATAGTGAAGCTTTGAACATTTGTGTACCAGTTTTTGTGTGGATGTATGTTATCATTTCCCTTGGGTAGGTATCTAGAAGTGGAATTGCTGGGTCATACAGAACTCTTTGTTTAACACTTGGAGGAACTGCCAAAGTCATTATACCATTTTACATTCCTACCAGCAGCATAGGAGGATTCCAACTGTTCACATCCTAACACTTGCTATTGTCTGAACTTTTATTATTATTATTATTATAACCATCCCAATGGGTGTGAAGTATTAGCTCATTGATTTGCATTCTTTAAGACTAATGATGTTGAGTATCTTTTCGTATGTTTATTATCCATTTGTGTTCATCTCTGAAGAAATGTCTATTCCAATCCTTTGCCTGTTTTTAAACTGAGTTATTTGTCTTTATATTATTGAGTTATAAGTGTTCTTTACGTATTCTAGATACGAGTCCCTTTTCAGATGTATAATTTACAAATATTTCCTCCAAGTTTGTGGGCTGTCTTTTCAATTTGTTGATGAGAATTGACCTTTAATAGTTTTGTCTTATATTTTAAAGAACTCTTACAAGTTTGCCATGTCACTGTTACATTTGTTAACTTCATCAGTTTCCCTGTTACTAGTATTAAAATGCTTTCTGAAAAGCCTCAAAGGAAGAGTGTCTGTGATTTTAGGGAAAAGAAGTAAGAGGAAGAAATAGGAAACCTGTTGCAGGCTTCCAAGAGGGTCCAAGACAAATGTAGATGGGAACTACAATGAGAATGAAAGTCCAATGCTAGGCATTAAGGTAAAGATAGGGACTTTTCTAGAAAGTGGTATCTAGGGAGCAGAATCTCATGTGAGTCAAAACCAGTCATAATCCCCACCTCTCTTGTGCAATTAGGCTCTATTTTTTGGCCAGTACTTGATGCTCAATATAGCACCTGTTATTACATCAACTCTGATGAAATGAGGGAGGAATCAGGGACTTTCCAGAATATATATAGTTTCTTGAATATGATGCTAGTAAATGTAATGTGCCCCCTCTAATCCACGCACTCTCTAATAAATAAAATTGTAAAGACTGAGATTGGAGAGTATGGAAAATTCAAGACAAATTTCCCCCTAAGTAACAAACACAATTAAAAGACCAAAAGAAAGGACCTAAATGGGGAGTTTAAAAAGTTGGAAGAAAATGAAAATAAAATTACTGGATGCTTACTCTGAACAGGGTGCTATATAGAGTTTATCTTCCCACCCACCCTATGGAATTGGTATTATTACCGTCATGTTACATATGAAAAAAATTAAGAACTAGAGAGGTTAAGAAACTTGCCCAAAGATACACAGCTAATTAGTACTGAAGTCAGGATATAAATCCAAGTTTTTCATTCCAAAACCATGTTCTTTCTACTCCTCCTAAAGAAATAATTATATTACCTCCTAAAGAAAAGAGGCTTATTTTTCATTATATCTTCTAGCTAAATTGTAAGTAGGCTTTCTCTAAACTAACTCAATGTGGCAAGCAGTTGTTTACTTTATAAGCATTCTCATTTATTCTCCCCTCTACCTCTGTCATGAAACCAACCCACTTCCACTCTGGAGGAGATGTAATCTCCTTCTCTAAAGCCAGTCCTTATTTCTGTACTCTGGATCAGTGTTTCTCAAAATTTCACATGCAGATGGGTCACCTGAGGATCTTATAAATGCATATCCTGATTTGATAGGCCTGAGATTCTGTATGTATAATAATCTCCCAAATGACACCTCTCTATGAGCCAGCCTTTGAGTAGCAAAGGTTTAGATGTTAATGCCCTTTCTATTAATTTTTCCATGTCTCCTGTGGTGGCCACCCTCCCAAATGCCCCCCAGGGATTGTCACTTCCTGGGGTCCACAACTTTGTGTAGTTCCTTTCCATGAGGAATAGGGGTGACAGTGTGTGACTTCCAAGGTTTGTTTATAAAAGTCATTGTGATTTCCATCTTGTCCTTGCCTTGGAAAAAGAAATAAGGTGAAGCCAGCTTTATGTTGTGAGGACACTCAAGCAGCCTTATGATAAAGTCCAGATAACCAAACCAAACCAAACCAAACGAAAGACCATGCTGCTATTATTGTGAGTTACGTGAGTGAGCCATCTCTGATGGACCATCCTCCATCTCTAGTCAGGCCTTCAGATGACTGCAACCCTGGCTGACATTTAGACCACAATCTGATGAGGGACCTTAAGCTGGAACCACCCAGCTAAGAGGTTCTTGGATTCCTGATGCACAGAAAATTTATGAGATAATAAATGTTGATTGCTGATTTAAGCACCTAAGTGTTAGAGAAATTTTTTTTGAAGCAAGAATTAATAGACCTACTAACTCTTTTATATCTACCTTCGAGCATCCAGAGATCTTATTTAGAAAACATCAAAGGCCTCTTTTAGTTCCTATTTCATGCCTCTTTCTCCCTCAGCAGTGAACTTCTTCAAAGTGTGATAAGCATTGGTTAACTCCATTTGATTACTCCTTTATTTTCAGGTTTATTGAAGTACAGTTGACAAAATTCTAAGATATTTGAAGTATACTTCAAGTGATTTGATATATGTATACATTGTGAAATGACCAGTTAATCAACAAATCCATCACCTCACATATTTATCTTTTTGTTTTCTTTTTTTGAGAACATTTAACTTTTACTCTTCTGGCAAATTTCAATTACCAGAAGTCAGCATGCTGTACATCAAATCCTCTGAAGTTATTCAACTTACAGCTGAAAGTTTGTACCTTCTTACCAATCTCTCTGTATTTTCCCCACTGCCCAGCCCTTGCAACTACTACTACTGTTTCTATTAGTTTGACTTCTTTTTTTTTTTAGATTCCTTGCGCGTAAGTGATACTTTGCAGTATTTATCGTTCTCTTTTGACTTAATCTTACTTAGCATAGCGCCCCCAGGGGCTATCCATGTTGTCACAAATGCAGGATTTCCTTCTTTCTCATAACTTAATAATATCCCATTGCATATATACACCACATCTTCTTTATCCATTCATGCATTGATGGACAGGTAGGTTGTTTCCATATCTTGACTATTGTGAATAATGCTGAAATGAATATGGGAGTGCAGATTTTTTCTGGTATCCTGTTTTCATTTCTTTTGGATAATACTTAGAAGTGGAATTGCTGGGTCATATGGTAGTTCTGCTTTTAATTTTTTGAGGGACCTCCATATTGTTTTCCAGAGTGACTGCATTAATTTACATTCCTACCAACAGTACACAAGGGTTCCCTTTTCTCCACATCCTTGTCAGCACTTGTTATTGTCTGTTTTTTGTTTTTTGTTTTTGATGGTGGCCATCCTCATAGGTGTGAGGTGATACCTCATTTGGTTTTGATTTGCATTTCCCTGATTGTTGGTGTTGAGTATCTTTTCATATGTTTGTTGACAGTCTGTATATCTTCTTTGGAGAAATATCTACTCCAGTCCTTTGCCCATTTTTTATTGGGTTATTTTGTTGTTGTTGTTGAGTTCTGAGGATTCTTTATAAATTCTAGATATTAACCCCTTATATATATGGTTTGCAGCTCTTTTCTACCATTCCACAGGTTGCTTCTCACTCTGTTGATTGTTTTCTTTGCTGCAGAGAAGTCGTTAAGTTTGATGTAGTTCCATTGGTCTATTTTTGCTTTTGTTGCCTACACTTTTGGTGTCATATCCAAGAAACCATTACCAAATCCAGAGCCATGAAAATTTCCTCCTATGTTTTCTTCCATATGTTTTATAATTTCAGGTCTTTAATCTATTTTGAGTTAATTTTTACATATAGTGGATGGTAAGGGTCTGTTTTTTTTTTTAACTCTTCTCAATGCCTTGCCCTCTTCTTTCAAGGAAACTGAGCCTTTCTGGAACAGTCAACTGGCTTTTTCTTTGCTTCTCTTGGCTCTCACCCTAAGAATTTTTTTTTCTTTCTACCTGCTTTTCCATCACTGACCTTTTTTTTTCTTCTTACTCCTTCATTGTAGCTATTTCCCAGAGTTCAGTATCTAGTGTCTTACTTATTTCTGTTTTCTCCCTCATCCTTTGGGGAATAATTTATATTTTATAATTTCAAATCCATCTGTATTTTCAGCCCCATTATCTTTATCTACAGTCAGGGCAATTCTCCTTGGATATCTCATACATTTGGTAACCTCAAAGTGTATATGTCCTAAACTCAACTTACCATCCCCTCCAAAATATCATCAATGTTAGCACTTTATTCTAGTCACTCACTCTCATAAATGTGGAGTTCAGATTTACTCCTCCTTTTTCCAATTTCTTTATTTCATTTTAGCCAAGTTCCATGGCTTTTTTTTTCAAAATATTTTTCTTTGTTTCTAGTGCTGTCAGCCTCATATAGGCTCCTATTATCTTGGCCCTAAATACTGCAATAGCAACTGAACTTGTTTCCCTGTTCTCCATTTTCTCCTTATCTAATCCATCCTATGTCCCTCCTCTAGACTCATGTTCTAATTAACATATCACTGTTACACTGCCACTATCATAATAAAAAACCTCCTCTTATTGCATGTAGGCTCAATTTCATATTTCCAGACGTATCAGACATGTCCTATCTGATCCTAATCATTGGACATAGCTAGTTGTATTTCCTTGCTACTTCCCAACAGGAAACTTGCCCTCCCTGTGGAACATTTTATGTTCATTTCCATGAGCATTTCTGGATATTAAAAGTTCTTCACCTATTCCTCTTCTAATTCAAAGGCATCCTTCCATTCAAACTCTGCCATCTCTACAGAGGTTTCCTTTACTCTCCAGTCCACAATAGTGTCCTTTGTGAATACCTTTAACCCTTATCCTCTGCACCATTTATTTGACTCTCAGGAATTTTTGTTCTGAATGAATGAATGACTATTATCTTGCATTGCTACTTATTCATCTCATTTTTTTCATCTTCCTCTGAGGTAGGTTTAAAGTTTATGGAAGTAGAAGCAAGTCTAATCTCTCTTTTGTGTAATCCTTATTACCCAGTACGTTGTAATGACCAAATAAAGGTAATCCTAGGGGCAAAGGCTGTTTATTGATAGTGTGGGCTGAGGCTAGAAATCTGCATTTCTAGTAAGTCTTGCCCTTCTCTCTTTATCCCACAGGATTTTTATTTGCTATTTGAGGGTAGAGGTTTTATCTATTTTCTTCATCTTGTGACTTCAGTGCTTGGCATACAGTAGTTATTAAGTAATGTTTTTGAATTTTGCATTTGACTACAAACATGTTTTGAAATCATGGCCTGGAAGAAAGAACAAGAGACTAAAAAACTTTGAACTATCATATGTTGCATATGTATTTGCATGTTGTGAAAATGCCTATGAAATGTTCTGAAATGTTTTAAGCAATTGCAAGGTGTAAATTATTGTAAGATCTAAAGTAGATTTTTTTTTAATGTGATTTATTTTCTGTTGGGATGTATATTTTCCCTGAGAAAGACAAAAATAATCTTGTAGGCTCTCTTTTTAGCTTTCTTATTATTTATAAAGAACAGAAAAATCTCCTTCTTTTGGAATAAATAGTAGACCTTTGTGTTGGAGGTGCCCCAAAAGTTTCAGCTCCATTCACTTTAAACAAATATAACATTAATTGACTTAGTTATAGATGAGGAAATCGGGGCTTTGAAAGATTTAAGAATTTGCCTCAGATACCGATCTTTCACAGTATTGTATGCTTTTAGCATCTGAATATACTGGCAAGCTTGTTCAAAAGTATAAAGTCCAGAACTTTATCCACAACTTGCTAAATTAGACTCTTTAAAGGAATCTACATTTTTAGAGCCTTCTTATACATCAGTGGCTTTCAGTATAGTGCTTCTTAGGCCCTAATGTTCATCTGAATCACCTAGGGATTTTATTAAACTGTAAATTCTGAGGTAGCATGGCTGGGGCCTTAGATTATCCATTTCTAACAAGTTCTCAGGTGATGCTGAAGTTTCTTGAGCATGGACCACGTTTTGAATAGCAAATCCAGAGCAATAGTTCTCCAGGTGCCAGCCCAGAACCAGCAGCATCTGCAGCATTTGGGACTCGTTAGAAACAAAACTTCGGGCTCCACTCCCAACCTACTAAATCAGAAACTCTGATACATGTTAAACTTTGAATACAAATTTAATGATACACATGAAAACTTGAGAAAAACTGATTGCAATGCCCTTGCCAGTGCCTGCTAGATAGTCTGATTTAATTACGCCAGTTGAAACCTGGACATTGCTCTATTTTTTTAAGCTCCGCAGTTGATTGTAATATGCACTCAGGATTGCACGCTGTAGTTTGAGCATGCTGGCTTAAGATGACACATATATTCTTAGCAGGACCTAAGTCACTTGCATGCTGTTGACATCCTCTTTCCGCCCTTTCTGTGGTTCCTAAACACTAGCTGTTCAGAATTTCACCACCCTCGCCCTTCTTTACCTCTACCTTCCCTCCCCTGCTCCCCACCCGCAAACACATGCATAGGGACAGAGTGGGAAGGAAGGGAAGGAAAGAATCACTTCACCCAGGGCGCTTTGTGAGAGTCAGAATCCCAGCCAGGGTTGGCATGCAGAAATGTGGACCTTCTTTAAAGTTGTCTAGTTTATAAGAACCTTGCCCTGCATGACCCTGTCTACCCCACACTCCTCCCTTGAACAGGCTCAGATCATTTCTCCACCTGGGACAACTTTTCAAATAGAAAAATGCAAAGGCTTGGGTTAATTTTCACAAAACAGTCGATTAGACAGCTTAAAGTCTGTGGTTGTTGTATGGATTTAAAATCAAACTATGACTTTAAGTGCTTCTTTCTGCAGGGCAGAGGCTGTGCTGAGAGTGACAAGGTGTATCTTGGCACATCAATATATAGTGTTCAAGTCACAAATTCACGGCTACTTGCTTGTGAGAGTGCAGTTTTATCTGATCTTCCACTTTTGGCAATGCCCCCTTTTAACAACCCTACCACCATCATGCTTCCCTCTGCAGAAAATTTTATCCTCTTTACCAGAGAAAGGATTCACAATGAATCCCTACTAATTTTACATAGGTGGTGATTTGTATTGTTTGGTTAAATTTTTATAGTTTAATGGTGATCAAAATATCAAGCTAAAATAATGAAGTCCCTATAATAGAACTCCATAGACTGACAAGAAAGTGGGTGAGAGGTGGAAGTCAGGAGACTGTCGAGTTAGTCTCTGTATTAATTTTCTGTTGCTGTCCTGTTTAATCCCCTTGCCTTGGGTGTTGGTAGGACCTGTGAATACAATGGAATAGTCACCATCTTGATTACTTTGTTATCTAAGACTGTTTTAGTCTACTGGAGAGACAGAGAGACCCTCCTGCTGACTGAAAAAGCTGCCAGGTTGTGGGAGAGCAAGTGGCTAGGATCTGAGGGAAATTTCTATGAGCTGAGAATAACAGCTGGCTGATGACCAGAAAGAAAATGGGAACCTCAGTCCTACAACCACAGGGGTAAAATTCTGAGTTAGACCTGAATGAGCTTGGAAGAGGACCTCAAGCTGCAAAGGGAGTGTGGCCCTGCTGACACCTTGCTTTCAGATCTTTAAGAGGAATAAAAAATGATACCAGATCTGCTTGAGGGAATAAAGAGGGCCAAAATGGTAAAAATGTAGACAAATACAAAGGACTATCTTTTTGTGACTGATGCAAAATTATATGTATTGTGGGATTTATAATGTTGGTAGATATAAAATACACTATAACAGCAGCACAAAGAACAGGGAGTTATACTATTGTAAATTCTTATATTTTACTGATGATGCTATAAAATGCTAACTCTGAATAGGTTCTGATAAATTTAGGATGCATTTTTTAATCCCTGGGGCAAATGTTAAAAAAGATAGAGAAAAATGTGAAAATCATTAAATAAAAGTCTGTTGGTGGGTTTTCCTCATTTTCTTCCCTTTCCTCTTCCCCATCATTTTCCTTCCCTTCCTGAATACTGTAATTCAGACCTAAAGCCAACGTGTAGGGCCAAGCAAGGTAGGTGTCAATGCCAGAGTTGGGAGAGACACACTGGCTCAGACTGTGATGTCAGAGCCCAGCTAGGGTGAGGAGGATGCCCACACTGGGGTGGGTTAAGGAGGGTGTGGTCAGCAGAATTCTAGTACACCCCTGTGTTCATTTCCTAGGGTTCTGTAATGAAATATCACAAACTCAGTGGCTTAAAATGACAGAAATTTATTTTCTGATAGCTGTGAATGCCAGCAATCCAAAATCAAGGTGTTGGTAGGGTTGTTTCTTTCTGGAGCTTCTGAGGGAGAACCCTTCCATGCCTCTTTCCTAGTTTCTGGCGGTTGCCAATAATACTTGGCTTTCCTTGGCTTGTGGCACCATACCTCTAATCTTTGGGTTTGTCTTCACAGTGTCGTCTTCTCTGTCTGTCTCCTCTGTGTCCAAATTTCCCTCTTCTTTCTTTTATAAAGACACAAGTGATTGGAGTTAGGGCCAACCTTAAATCCAGGATGACTTCATCTTAAGATTCCCTAACAACTCACATCTGCAAAGACCCTACTTCCAAATAAGGTCACCTTCTGAGAGTCTAGGTAGACATGAACTTTTGGGTAATGCTCCTGAACCCCCAGCACGGCATCCTCCAAGACTCCTGTCTCCATGTAATTTAACCCTGTGAGACCCTGAACAGAGAATCCTGTTCACGATGCCTAGATTTCTGACCTATGGAAATTATGAAATAATAAACAGGTGTTGTTTTCTAGCATTATGCTAATTTCTTACTCAACAATAGAAACTAGTACAAAGGGTGTCTGCGAAGGAAGGTTGCCTGATGCAAGGAATAGGGACCTTGGTGGTGTGAGGATAGAACCCCCCTGGAAGGCATCCCAGCTTGGGGGGCTGGAATTCAAATGGAGTCAGTGCAGAAGGGTGTCCCAGTGCAGGGAAGCATAGCCAAGGCGGGTGAAGCGGGCATTAGAGTAGGAGGTAGCACTGGTAGCGGGCCAGAGCCTAAGCGGAATGGAGAGACATCCGTGTCAAGAGGGACATGGCCCAGTGTGGGGTATTGGAGCCTGAGCTGAGTGAGGAGAGTGTCCACGTGGGAAGAGAGATCAATGTTTTCAGAACCCGAACTGGGTGAAAAAGATACCTAGTAAGAGACAAGCTTGGTGCTACGTGAGAGAGCCCAAGATGGGTGAGGACACCCAAGGGAAAGCCTGGCTTGGATAAAAAGCGAGTGGAGTGAGGAACACATTCTGGTGGGAGTGCTGCCTGCGGTTGGGTATCAGAGCCAAGTGGATAGGAGGTGGTATTCACATGGAGGAGCACCCCAGCGTGGGGTGCCAGAGCCTAAACATGGTAAGGAAAATGTCCATGTTGCGGAGACAGTAACCTGATGCAGGGTGTTGGAGCTTGAGTGGGTGATGAGGATGTTCTCACTTCAGAACACGGAGTTGGAACCATAATGGGATGAAAAGGGCATCTGCATGGGGTGGAGGGATGTGGCAGCCCACTGCACAATGTTGGAGCCCAAGTGGGGTAAACAGGTAATGTGCTCAGGGAATGGGGACCAGTGATGATAGGCAATTAATTATATCAGAGGAATTGACTAAATAAGCAAATATTTTGAGTATAATGAGAGATAAGGTCTCATTGCCAGAGAAAAGAGTTTAAAATTGGAAAGGAAAAAACTGGAATGAGCCTCATAGTGTTGGAATTGAATTGGAAATAATCCTGGTTTTTAATATATCTAGATAGTTACAGAAATAATTATAAATATAAATGTCTGTACATACATGTTTACAAATACATATATTCCCTAACTTTCTCTACCATAAGGGCCTGCAAATAACTACGCCCAATAATAATGACACACCAAATGCCCAGATTTTGGTTTCTAAATAATAGTACCTTCAAAAGGAACAGGATTCCCTGAGGGAAATGGCTGGCTCCAAAGCTGGGGAATAAAAAGCTGGAGCCTGGAGCTGGTTTTTTTGTCAGAAAGTATAGAAAATCTCAAAGAATGGGAAGACGTGACAAGAAGGCAAAGAAATCATCTGAAGGTGCTACAACTGGCCAAATCTGGAACAATCTGAGCAACAAAGTGATAGTAATAGAACATAACTCACTAAATAAAATGGGAAGCCATCAATCCATAGTGATATCAATGAATAAATGAACAAATTGGCAGTTTGATGAGGAACATCTTACCTAGTCTCAAAGTATTTCCTTATAAAACCTAGTATTTACAAAACAAAAACAGTGTAACTTTTCTGAGAGAAGGCTCTAGGTTCCACACCACCTTAATCAAGTGATCAAAATGAACATCAGTAATGGGTCATTTTAAATTTCAAAGTCATTGAGAAGCATTACAGCATTGATTCTCTAATATTCCTGCCAAATATTGTAACTGGGATTTAATTGTGACCAGACATGAAACCGAATAGCATCCTAGAAAGTAATTGGCCTATAATCTTCAAAAGAGGCAAGATCAGTCAAGTTAAGGGAAGACTGAGGAACAATTCCAGCTTGAAGGAGGCTAGAAGACATGACTACTAAATACAACACATGATTCTGATCTGGATCCTTTTGCTATAAAGGACCTTCTTGGAACAACTGGCAAAATTTGTTTGGGGTCTGAGAATTAGATGGTAGTATATGTCAACATTAATTTCCTGATCCTGACAACGTGTATTATGGTTGTGTAGGACAATGTCCTTTCTCACTAAAATTACACACTGATCTATTCATGGGTGGTAGAGTAGCATGTTGGCAGCTTACTCTACTATTGCTCAGGAGAAGATATTTTATACTATACCTTCAACTTTTATTTAAACATGAGATTTTTTTTTAAACCACATACTCTGTAGCCTAGCCAGTCTGCCCAGATTCCAACACCAGCTCTACTATTTATGAGCCATGAGACCTTGGGCAAATCACTTAACTTCCTGGTAATGAACTACCTGTGCTTCTCCAATAGT
This sequence comes from Smutsia gigantea, assembly GCA_032199065.1. Lineage (NCBI taxonomy): Eukaryota > Metazoa > Chordata > Mammalia > Pholidota > Manidae > Smutsia > Smutsia gigantea. The sequence continues at coordinate 445,980 of JAVSCE010019485.1, forward strand.
GGTAGTGGCTTCTCCATGGTGGCAGTGGCCGAACATGGCCTCACTCCTGACATGACATCCAAATGTTATCAGCTTGGGAATGCAATTCCCCAAAGCAGCTGGTGCCCAAGCCCAGACTGTTTCTCCCCTATTTACAAGGACACTGCCATGCTTGCCCTATAAAAAGGAAGAGCAATGTGGGGGTAGAGTCCTCCATTCTAGAGCACAAAAGTGGTGCATTAAGTTAGCCCAAATATACCTCTCTGCAGGACAGTAAGACCTTGATAGTGAGTTTCAGAAGCTTCTTTGCCCAAAAGTATTTCAAACTTCCCACAGCTGACTAGAACAGGGGTGGCCACATAACCCAAGGGTAGTCAATCCATACTTTGTTAACTAGCTGACAATTTATAGTCTAGAGTGAAAAGATAAGGTACATCAATGAGATTCTTCATTTTAGAGAGATGAAAATAGTGAGTACCAAAATGCTTCGCTATTTAGCAGCAGGAACAATTGCTGGAAGATTGTCAAAAATTGGAGGGAAGGCAGAGCAAGCTCAAGTCATGTATAGGAGAAGTTATGCGGGAGCTGGAAAAAGGAGGGTGGGCCAATGTGCAGGAGAAGCCAGATTTTAGGAAAAGGAAAGTAAGAGAGTAGCTAGGCTCCAGAGCTGTCTTGTGGTTTGGTTTGGTGGTGGTGGTGGTGCTGGTGGGGGCACAAGGAGGCTTCCAAATTGTTTCAGATCCCATTAATTATTTCTGTCATTCTTCCACTATCCTATTCCCTTGGACATTTTCTCTTAAGTTACACGAGCAGGATTTTCTTCCTTGCTCTTTGTAAAATGCTATTGTAGCTATTGTTTCTGGCTTCCTGGAAAGCTTTCCTCCACCCTCACCTTGTAGTAACAGACTCCCATTTCTGACCACAGGGAAAGAAGGTGGACATATCCAATAGGCTTTTAGAAATATAAGGCTGAAACTGGGGGAGAGTTTGGGCTGGAAAGAGAGATTTAAAAGTCATCATCATATAGATAAAAACAAATAAGTAAATAATTTTTATAGAGTACTTCCAACATATTAGGTACTGTGTTTGGCATGTTATGTATATTAATACTAGCTAATTCTTACCATAATACATCTAGAGATTGTCTCTGTTGACAAATGAGGAAACTGAGACTTAGAGAGTTTAAGGGACTTAGTTACCATCACACAGTGGGTAGGGGTCAGAGCTGGGATTCTTTCCCGGTATAGCATCGATCTACAAAGCCCATGCAGGGCAGCCTCCTACTACAGAGGCATGGGAAGGTATGAGGTCCGTCTTCTAGGAAGGTGTTGATGGTGAGAGATCAAGGCTTGGAATTGAGGGGTACTCCAACTCTTGAGAGGAGGAGCCAGGACCGAGAAGAGAGAGTCGGAGAAGTAAAAGATCCAACCACCATGGTGCTACAGAGGCCATGAGGGGGTGAGTGTTTTTAAAGCCAAAGGGTGGCCGGCAATGTAACGGTTTTCATCATGGAGGATAAGGAGCCAATCAGATTTGATAATTAGAAAGAAGGTCAAGTGTGACCTTGGTGAAAACCGATTGTGCTGAAAAGCAGAAGCCAAGTTTTAACGAACACACAAGTTCATAAGAACTGAGGGACTGAGGGTTGTGATGGATTTATTGAGCAGGTAGTGTCAACCGAAGAGCCAACACTGCAGGTGAAGCTCTGAATTCGGAGTTGTTCAAGGCAAGAGCAGACCTACGGGATTAGCTTTGGATAAAGGAGGTGACTTTCAAACAGGAACTAAGCAGGTAAATTAGGAGTCACAATTGGTTGACCTCGTGCATGGGTAAGAAATGGAGGCAATCCCTGTGTTTGAGAATAAAGAGTGAAATCTGTAAAGGTAAAAATCGTAAGAGCAGCTGTAGCACATATTAGACATTCATCTAAGTGCTTTACGAGCTAATGCGTTATCCTCATTTCACAGATTGGGAACTCCAGGCTCAGTAACCTGAACGAAATCAAACCGCAGAGTCCAGTTCAGCCCGCCGCAGTTCCGAGCCCCGCCGCGCGCCAGTGGTCAGCGGCCCCGCACCCGGCGGAACTACACTTCCCAGCGTGCCAGGCGGGCAAGGCGGGCGGGAGCGCGCAGGTTCCTTCCCAGAAGCAAAAGCGGAAACAAAAGAGTCTCGCCGGCGTCCCCGCCCGCACACTCGCGCTCGGGCGCACACGGAGTGGGCACCGGCGCCGGGAGCCAGCCAGCAAACAGCGAGCCGGGGTCCCACCGGCCTGAGCCAGCCAAGCAGCCAGCGAGCCGAGCCCGCGACCACCCCACGCCCCCGAGCCCGCAGCCGCCCCCGCCGGCCGGTGTCCCCGCCGCCCTCCCTGACCCATGGCGCTGAAGCGGATTCAGAAAGTGAGTGGCGGGGCCAGGCCCGGGGCGGCGCGGCGGGCTTCGGCACCCTGCCCACGCTGACCCGGGCGGTGGTCCCGAGAGGCGCGCCGAGAGCGCACGGGAGGGGAGGGGGGCCGGGCCGGCGGGCACCGTACAGGTGAGGTGGGAGCAGGGGCAGGTCCCGGGCGGCCGGAGGGGCTTGTGGGCAGGGGGCCCGCTGCGCGCTCGCGCCAGAGATGCGCCCGGAGCCCGGGCGGAGATCCTCCTCGGTGTCCAGACCTTCCCGAATCCTGTGCTTCACCGTCACAGCTGGATTTTACCCTACCCCAGTCTGGTCTTGGCCCCTGTCATGCTGTGTTTTTTCCACGCTCATCCTCTTTATGTTCTTGGTTCCCCGGGCTCCCGGGTAGGGCAGGGAAGGTGTGGTGGGCCTGCAGCCTTTCTCAGAGCGCTGGGTTTGTTCATTTTCTGTTCTGCGGCCGGCTTTGGCTCACATGCTGGAACGGGCTGGAAAAGCCCACTTGGGGCCGAGAAGCCCGGAGAAGCCTCCTGCCCCTTCTATTTTGGAGCTTGTGCCGCTGCCACTTGAGGTCACATAGCTGCAGCGAAAACATAGCTGCTGATACACAACAAGATGACCTCCTGGCTGTGATTCATGGTGAGTCAAGCCAAACAGGTTTTTTCCCCTCATGATAAACTTACATGTAAAGTTCGAGACACAACAGAAACTGTCACAAATTAATTTGTTTGATGCTTTGACACATGGTATAGAATGAGGAAGAAATGTGTATACTTATTCAGCAAATATCCATCCCAACTATGTTTAAGGAATTGTCATCTCTTGCATTATACTTATTACTTCGTTTCAAATGGGAACATCTACAAAATTGGGTTTGGGGCATTTTGTTTCTTTCACTTTTATTTCTTGTTTGGTTATTGGTCTGTTCACTGACACAAGTTTTAGGTTTTACAGTCACAGTCATGTGGGAAGCATTGAGAGTTTGTTTTTTAAATGGGGAGTGCATTTAGCAAGTTAGGCCAAAAATGGACAGTATGTTTTGTAAATGATTTCATAAGAAATCAGTGCCTACTGAAAATTTTTATCAACTTTTTCAGTGAATCAATAATACAGCAGTGATAGAGATGTATACGTTGTTTTCTCTGTCACCACTGGTGACATCTTCTGGTACAGAGGACAGCAACTTGCAGACCCAGCCAATTTTTATTTTTAGTTCACATACCAAACCTGTGGAATACTGTTATTTTTTTGTGCCATTTGAGGTCCTCTCAATCCTCTCACTATAAAACATATAGCCAACAATCAGCACTTATTAATATGTCTTCTGATTTGAAGATAATACAATTACACTTTTTTTTTGTATAGATAAAACTACTTTTGAAGCCCCAGTCAGCATTTTTGCCATGCCTTCTATACTTACTAATGATGATGTAATATTGGCTCATATTTGGATTAAACAACACACATTTTTCAAGGAAGTTTTAAAATTCCATTTCCTTCTTTCCTAGTTGTGAGAATTTTCACAAAACTTTACACATACAGTAACTTTTAAAAAGCATATTTTAGTAGACATTAGTTATTATTAGCTTACAATAGAGTTGTCTGGTAAGAAAATACTGGCTACATAGAATTTATGCCAGGTCTGAAACAACTGATATTTTAGAGAAAAAATTGGGTATCACATAATATCCTCTGTGTCAATCTTTGGATTCC